>VXBZ01005786.1:261592-320832 GCA_013399135.1 Heliornis fulica
TAAGGAAAAAGCTGTAAGGTCACCATAGATTTAACTTAAAAAAAAAGTTTTTTTTTAAAAAAAAAAAAGACTTTTAATTTGAATGCAAGCAAAAATTTAAAATACATATTTCCATCTTGCAGGTTCTAATAGTGCTGGGCAAGCAGTGGGCACAGCTGATTGACCATATGGCTCTTTGATAGTCACAGAGGGGAGAGGTTTGTGTTATCATTAGAAATATGATGATTCTATCATCTCAATGCAACATCAATATCAGCTCAGCAGAGGTATGAGTGCAGCTAACTGAGCTCCTCAAGAAAGCTTTCAGTACTGTGTTCAGATGTAGCAATGTGATCTTTGAGTCATGATAGACAAGGTTTTGCTTGGAATTAGTGTCATGTTTTCCCATCCTAAATCATTTTCTACTTACCCGCCAGTCAAGCCTGGCTTGGTTGGCTGCTGCACGGGAACAGATCAATTTCTGCATAGAAGTAAGACAGAAATTGCTTCTAATTGTTTTCTGGGGGAGCCATTAGACCATCCACATGAAACCTAAGCCTGTACAACCTTGGTGCAGCTCCATGAATAACCCGTTTCAATACTTTAGTGACCCAATTATTTTAGTTCTTGGAAAAAAATGAGCAGGTAACTTCAACTCTTACCAATTTCCCAAGGACAAAAAGCCAAGTACCTACATGTATTCTCTCTACTGTCAGAATGATGTCAAAAGGCCAGTCTGCTGGGTGCAAAACTCCCTTCTCAGCTTGGCTTGCTAGTGCTGAGCAAAAGAGAAACAGCACAAAGTCAAGTCCTGCAGCGAGAGGAGAGGAAAACTCTTCTCTGCAGCTCTGAAGCACAGTTAAAATCTCTTAAGTGGCAAAAAGTGAAGCATCCACCTTGGGTTACAAACTTTAATCAGTTCTAGGAAGCCTTTGAGGTTGAGTTTGTCCAACTTGCAGCACTAAACTGTCATTCTATCTTTTCCTTAATGTCAAATGTTCCCTATGTCACCCCCGAACATCCCCACATGTTAGTGTGTTTGCTGCTACTGTGTGTTGCCCTTAGGCCAACACAACCAGCTCAGCTCATTGAGCTCTACACATAAATAAGGTGTGTTTTACTTTTCAACCACTGGGTACCTTCCAGGTCCTTCTTACAGTCTCTGGATCCTTCTTGTAGTCCCTTCCCAGTACTTCCATGTCTGTCTTGCAGTGTGAACCCTGAGACCAAAGACATTATTTAACTGCAGCTTTGCCAGTGTTGCTCTCAGAAGCAACATGATGCTCCCCATCTGTTGAGGTTTTTGGGGAAATGGGGTAAGGACAGTCAAGTCCCCACTGAATAAAATGTCCTAATAAAAGCCCTTGATGGTATTTTAGGCAATATGTCCTCTCTGTACAGATATTGACAAAAAGGCCATTAAAAATTACTAGACATCAAGAAGGTTACTGAAGGAAAGCAAAGATCTATTGATTTCTTGCTTTACAAATATGCTATTTATCCTATTTAGCAGTTGCAGTTTTGCTGCAGTATCTCTTTTAAGGGCAATTATCAAAATAGTGGAATTAATTATGTGGCCAGGAAAATCCTATGGAAAGGAGGGAGGGAATGGCTGCTGAGGAGCATCTCTTATTTTGGCTGGGTGGAAGTGATTGGTCAGCAGGGGGCTGGTGCTGGGCTCCATCATTCTTTCTTTCTGTCATTTTGAAGATGATGATCTCCTATATCACTGTTTTTTTGTTTTGGACATGGAAATAGCCTTGATGCAGATTTAATATGACTTCTTGTTTTTCTTTCTTTGCTTGTAGTGAGCAAGCAGATGGAATCAGAACAGTGTCTCTAATGTCACAGTTCACTAAAACATGTAAAGGAGACTCCCAGAGTCTGCCCTAAGCACAGTCCCATGGACAGCTCTCCACATCTGTCATCTCCTGAAATTACAGAGCAATGGGGGTGGAAAAGATCTTGAACTATTGGGTACCAGGCTGCTGGGATACACATCAGCCTAAAGCCAAGGGAAAGTCAGGGATGGGATCTTGATTGTTTTTTGGGGGAGGAGAAGGTCTCAAGAGACATTAAACGAAACATGAAGCTCATTCTGCTGGCAGGGATCCACCAGCTCTGCCCCATAGCTGCCCTGAGCTCCCTGACTGCATCTCCAGCTCTGTGGCTGCCTCACCACTGCTCTCCTGCAATTTGTTTTCTCCTTAGGTGACCAGTGTCTCTCAGGTTCCTTCATAATGTAGTGTAATCCTTTCATTTTTAAAGACTCATCTCTTTATTAAGCTGCTAATTGGCTTTAATAATTCAGACCTTTGTTCTCTCTCTGTTCCTGATGTCTGACAGGTTGTTTCACTGCCTCTTCTCCACTTTCATCTTCTTCTGGGGTCTTCATGTCTTTGGCCCTCCCTCCTCTACTTTTCCTCATAGCCTGAAAAATTTGACCCTGCTTCTAATATCTGTGCTGGCATTTCACTTAATGATCCCATTACACATTCTTGAAGCCCTTTTCACTCCAGATTCTCAGGTCTTTATCAGTATCAATTAATTTCCCAAAGCCTCTGGTTTATCATGCAGATTTTACACATGAGTAAACTGGGGCATGGAGAAGTCAGGCAGTGCTCAGCATCTCAGACAGAAGTAGCACAGCTTAAAAAGTGGCCTTAGTGCTGCTGAGCATCTCCAGCTCCTCTAGGCTTCATTTGTAGCTCCAAGTAGAAAAAAATCAAGCCCAAGTAGATTTAATACCCACCCACTCGTCCATTTTCTATGTGTGGATGTGAATGAAGCATCTCTGTGGGTCTGTGCCTTTAGGAAATGCATAGCTGGAGTTGGCATGCTATTAACCTGAGTATTTCAAAGATGAGGTAAAGAGCTCAGGATAAAATTCAAGCTCCTTAGATAAATATCAGTGGCCCAAGCATCCAGTGACACAAACATTTAAGCATCAGGAAAGCTACTCTTACTGTATCATTTTGGTCTCTTCTGCTTTAACTTGTTCAAAGTAACTTGAACACATTTGTCAGGACTGAGCTGAAATTTGCCACTTCAGTACCAAATTCTTTAATGGCTTTTTCATGTGACCAGCACTGCAGGGGTCTTGTTTTGATGTTCAACAAGAAGGACACATAAACGTAAGTGCCTTGCTCCTGACTGTTACATATTCTTTTAAATTGAATTCACGAGTTTTCTTGTCAATACAAATTAGATAAATATCTGGAAGAACTTGTTAGCTTCTTTCTGGTGTTTTGGGTTGTTGTTTTTTTTCTTCCTTCAGTTTACTAGACTTGATTATGCATTTGTTGACATAGGGAAGGGAAAGAAGAAAATCCATCACAATTATGCACATTTTGCTGCAAGGCTTGAAAGGGCAATTTGGAAATCAGATGATGAAGTAGTTAGGCAGATATATTAAAAAATGGCAAGGAAACAAAATCCCTGCTTTTAAACTGTCAGGCAAGTGCTTATGCACTTACTCTGTGTATGTCATCAAATTAAACAGTAAAAGCTTCTTCATCTCCTAAATGTCCAGCTAGAATCTAGAGACGACCATGAGGGATTTTTCCTTCAATCTGTGTTGGACCAGACGTGATGGAATACAGTGGGCTGGTAATTGCAAGAGCAGAAGTCAGAGCTCTTCCCTCCCTCCCTGCTTGAAGGCAAAGGTCAAGCTCATGTTGGTTAATTGTAGCAGGTACTAAGAAGAGCCACGTTGTTGTGGTGTATCACAGGAGGTGAGCAGGGAAGAGGCACACAGTGTGTGGTTGTGGATGCTGCAGAGAAGCAAGAAACAGACACTGTTCCTCCTTCTCAGTTCAAAGCAGGAAAATGTGGCCAGCCAGCTTTATTCTCACACTTGCAGATAGCTACTTATTTGCAAATAGTCAGCACTTGCCTATTAAAAAGTAATATACTGCAAATGTTGTCCCAGGGTGGCACTTGGATAATGAGCTCGTTCACAGGGATTTCAGATGGTGGTCAGGGAAAATGCTCCTCAATTAGGAGTTTTCTGCAGGAGGAGAAGGAAGTTCCTGAAAATTAATTTGTCTCCCATCATTACCCCATCTGACCATTTACAGTGCCTGACACTCTCCTACTGAGGGGCACTTTTTTTTTCCTTCCTGAGCTTTCTCTAGCTCCTTCTGTGGAACTTCTCCCCTTGTTTCAAAGCTTGTTTCCAAGGTCTAATGAGAAGGGTGGCAGTACCTGAGTAAACCCTCCACTAGGAATCACTCAATAGAAGAGAGATGTGCCCATTCATGCATATTTGATACATCACTTCTAAAAATAAAAGGACCTTTTTATCTAAGAACAATGAGTTTTTCCAGTTTAAGTCAGAAACAAATCAGGTGACGCTGCTATTTTGGGCTGTCTTCATGCACCTTTGACTGCAGGGTACATTTCCTAAGCAATACCTGTGAAAAAGAGGAGGGTAAAAGTTGATTCTCAGCTTGTTGCATTTTTTTTTTCCAGCAATACCTTAGGATTTCAGGGGTATGCTGAAGGGAACGATGGGTGTTGCAAGCCCTGTAAGATAAAAGTTGAAGGACACAGTGAGGCCTTGGAAAATAGATATAAAAGGACCTGCTTTCTCCTTTTTTTCAGGACTGGAGCAGTGGCCTCCCCTGCAAGATCAGGTTTTCTTCCCCAGGCTGCTCTGAGCCTTTGTCTCATGGAGCTTAAGGAAGTGGCAGGGGGCATCTCTGGTGCGTTTGGAGGCAGATGCCTTCATGTCTGCAGGTTGTAGCGCTGCCCCACCGCAGCTCGCTGCTGAGCTACAGGAGACGCAATAATTAAAAGAATTTATCTCCTCTTCCCAGGACTCTGCCTACCATGGCAGAAAAACATTCCTAATAAAGTGATCTAAATGAAATGGGAAGGGAAGGGAAAGCTTTATGTGCTCGGTGTTGCTCGGCAGAGGTTGCCGTTTTTCTGGGTGAAAGCAGCTTCGCTCGTCTGAACATCAGAAGCTCAGGCTGAAACTCTGGATGAGAATGAATTCATAAAGCAACCTGCATTAGGGGCTGGATCCAGCATTTCCACCCTGTAGGACACTCCATATCACTGTGGTTTTTTACCTCTCTTCATGGATGTGCACCCTTGTATTTCCCTAATTGTTGGGAGAGGCTTTTCTCCCTCATTATTTTCCCTCGATTCATAGAGATCTTGTAATCTGTCTCAGGCCACATCAAGACACTCTTTCACACATGCTGTCCCCATCATGATGGCTTCTGATATGCAGGAGCTACTTTCTATCCACTGTTGTTTTTTTTACCCTCCATGGAAGAATTGATATTGCTCATCTCTCCCTTGCTCACCTCTATTAGGAAATGCAGTGGAAGGGCTTCCTTCCCGAGACATAACTCCTGCTTGCTCAATAAGAGAGCAGTAGATGCAAGGTCCTTCCATGCATTAAGAAAAGAGAGAGCAGGAGCAGTATCCTTCCCCTCTGCACCCTACTTGGTAATGAAACTACTGATCCTGAATTCCCTTCACCTGCACAAAGGCAAAAGGCTGAGCTGTGCCTTTCTTGCACAAAAAAAAACCCAAATGCAGATATTTCTAGTAAATGTACCTTCTATTTTTTGCTTTTTTATTATTATTTGGCATTTTTTTCCCTGAAATCTTCATTAAACCTCTTGGTTGTTGCACTGCAGTTTTATACAGACCAAAGCAAAAAACTTGTAGTTTCTAGGGGCTGGCCAGAGCAGCTGAGTGGAGAGAGTGAGATCCTGGAATGTCTGGTGTGCAGTTTAGAAGGTTGCTAGAGGGGGCTGTAAATTATGTCGTGTGTGGTTCATCAATTATATAGATAAAACTGTGAAGGAGAGTGGTTTGTCAGGAAAGATAAGAAAAGAGGGACTGAACCTAGATATATATTCCGTGCTGATGATCCGGTCGTTTTTAGAAGTGAGAGGAGTCACTTGTGGAAGCCACTTAATAAATTTAATGACTATTGGAAGGGACAGGATAAAAAGGAGATAGGATAAAATGTTAAGTGTGCTTGCAATTGCAAAATCACTGCTGCTTCCCTTTGAGTTTGCTAATGACTGTGGGTGTTATCTGGGAATCGAGCACGGGGTGAAGAGGACGGGGTTATCTTCCTCTGGTGGGAAGGAGAAAGAGTCCGATTTTGGGGCTGGATTTGGGCAGGGGCCAGGGCATCACCCAAAGGGCTCTCAGAATCACCACAATATGTTTCCTGGGGTGATTAAATTGTAGATGTGCCAAGGTCAAGCACCCCTTCTCCCTCCCAGGTGTGCTTCCAGACATGGAACAGCACAAGAACGATCAAAAAGCTTTTGCATCGTTTCCTCTCTGTTCCTAAGGGAAGAAACACATATAAACCTTCTAATAAGCTTAAGATTTCCTGGCACTTCTCCCTTTACCCTGTGCCCCTTCGTGGTGGGGAGGTGTGGGGCAGAGCCCCTGCTCCTCAAAGGCATCTGCAAGGCAAGTGAGAACCATCCCCACCCCCTCCAGCTGTCGTCCCGCTGGCATTTTCCCAGAGCAGAAGACAAAGCGAGTTCCTATATGTCAATGACAGAAAGTCCTCTGAGCTGTATTAGAGAAGGGCCCTGTGCTGGGGACGGTGACAGGGGCAGTTTTTCTTCATGGAGTTGCTCTGCTGGTTTTTTGTTGAGGAGAAGATCCTTTGGGGAAAGAGTAAAGGGACCTGCCTGAAAAAAACAGGGTGAGGGGGCGGGAGGGGGAGAAGGGGAAGACTGAAATGAGCTGTTGTGGTTTTGGTTTTACAGGCTGCTGGTCTGGGCAATTAATTGTCTGGTTTCTGTGGGTTGTAAATTATAATACTCAGAGGTGGGGTGTTTCATCAAGTGTGTCCTTAGCACTGACATAGAGCCAATTCCTTCCATAGCCAGACTTAACAATGGGCATTACTAACACCCATTTGTGGCTTTACTTGCCAAAAGGTGGAAATACTCAAATATATAAAATTTATGGAAAAGTAGAAGCTGCCACTGTACTGTGACACTGCCACTTCATCTCCATCCTGGCCAGAGGAGGCTGTCATTTTCCAGGGCCACATTATGTCATCCTCACCCCTTGATGATTATTTATAGAGCTCATGGAGCTGAATCCTTCCCAACTGCTGGTGGGTCACTGGTTTTGGACCAGATGTCAGCGTGCTGTGCCACCTCTCGAGCATCTGGGGTGACTTTACTGAGGTGTAGGTTGCTCACTGATGCCATCCACCACGCAAAGCCTTGCCAGCTCATGGTCTCATGGAAGAATTCAGCAGGTAGTTTTTCATTAAGAACAAATGTGTTTGAGAAAATTCACCTCTGCTATAAATCTGCCCGACTCTGCTGAATTATATCAAGTTACATCCACAGTCAATTCGGGCTATTATCTGATTTTATAAGTTGTATCAAGACAGTGTATTCTTAAAAATTAAACCAGATCATTTCCCTTTTTCTTTATTGCTGACAGAAGGCTCTCACACAGCAAAGTTTACCTTTCATTTGTTCCTGTGTAATAACCCATTAGGTCTGCTGAGAAATACCATGTTTCTTATGCAATGTCAACACCTCCTTCCATTTACTCTTTCTCTTCAGAAAGCACAGCACGAATCCCAGATGCTGCAGCACACCGGTGTCCTTGACCCATTGAGAAAGTAATTAAAGGAAACAAATTGATGAGGATTTAAGGCTGGTTAAATGCAGGGTTTTTTTTGTTTCCTTTTTCCTTGTTGCAGCGGTGAAGTTCACTGGGCAAAGTGAGGTTGAAAAGATTCCAGCTGGGTCACGGACTCTGTATTGGTACTTCCCGAAGGCTAAAGGTCTGAATCATTTCAGGAAAGGTTAATTTTAATTTTCAAATTGAATTTTAAAGTTAGCATGCAACAAACCTCTGAGATTTCCTCTCCTGTGGAATATTTTTCTCTGTTGGGTGAGGAGAGTTGCAAGGTTAAATGGGAAAGTCTCATCTAACGTTTTTATCTAGGACATTTAGCACCTTGTTTTCATCTCTAAGCCCTGTCTTCAGATAGAAACCTACCATGGGCTTTTTGTGGAATGTATCAAAGTCATGAGATGCATTTCATATACTTGAATAATTCAGGTACTGACGTACTCAAGTGCTCATATTTCCCTGATATAGTAACACAGATGTTATGCTGTTAGTTTAAAATGATTTATTCCCATGTGTTAATAGAACAATGATTCTGAAAGACTCTTCCAGTCTCCTTTAGCTATATCTTGAGTGCTCTACCAAATTTTCACAGCACCAACCACAAATAAATGTGATGCAAACACATGCTCTTGGGGTGTCCTTAAAAAGATACCCTTGCTTGAAGGGTTTTGTAACCAGTGGGACTGATCGGTGCCAGATGACTTCCCAAAGCTGCTAAACAAATAGTCTCAGCTAGAAGTAGTTTCTGTGGTAGGTATTTTGGGGTTTCTCTTCCTTTTATTTTTGGCTAAATAAATAAAAAAAGCCCAGAGGCTCAACAGCCAACCAGCAATTCTGAAGTTTGAAATTGCTGTGTACATATTTACAGTAAGAGATCTGGGGAGTTTAACTGGACCCAGACAATACATTAAATCATCCAAAGACCTTCCAAACACTCAAAACATCTGGAAAATTTCTGACNTTTCTTTCTTTCTTTCTTTCTTTCTTTCTTTCTTTCTTTCTTTCTTTCTTTCTTTCTTTCTTTCTTTCTTTCTTTCTTTCTTTCTTTCTTTCTTTCTTTCTTTCTTTCTTTCTTTCTTTCTTTCTTTCTTTCTTTCTTTCTTTCTTTCTTTCTTTCTTTCATTGGATCTATGCCTTTCAGATTTCTGTCTAGATAATGACTGCATCCTTTTAGCCAGTGTATCTCTGGCTTGATGCTCACCCAGTGGATTGCTCCTGAGTGGAAGGACTTGGGACAGCTGCTGCCGTGTCACCAGGCAGATGAGCAATGGGAAGAGATTCACCTCCTTCATAAGAGGGGAGTTGCAAGGGTAGGAGGGTATGAGTGGTATCAGGACTTGACACTGGAACTCAGATCCTCTGTAAAAGTTTGTAAGTCAGGAAAAGGAAGGTTGGCTTTGCTTTTGTCTTAGGCTGGAGTAGTTTGTTGGAGGGTTGTGGTGTGCTGTGAGCTTTGGGAAGAGGAGCAAGGAGAGGGATTTCTGGAGATGAAGGAGTTAAAGTGAGTCCTCAGGATTTCTATATAGTCAGAGCCTGCATGAATCAAATGATCTCTGAGAGCTGCCAAAAGTGAGGTAACTGAACAAAAAAACCCCACAAAACCCCTTAACCCGGCTCCTGCTGCCTGTGTGAGCTGAGTGTTCTGGTCTCACTCTGTAATGTGCTATTTCATTGCAGTGAGGTAGGATGAGGCTTTGGAGATAGCTTGTGGACAGCTGAGTTGATGCACAGCACCTCCCTCTTTCATGTTAGAGACCTCTTATTGGAACCCCCTAACTCTGCAGCACTGCTGCCCCCCACCTCCTGCCACATGTGTGCCAAGAGGGTCCTGGAGCTGGGTGAGAACTGAGATAAGAAGCGATTTGCCAAAATGGGAGACTCTCCATTATAAATATTTTGGGCAGGGAATAAATATTGCAGTAAAAAGAGCATCNTGTTAGAGACCTCTTATTGGAACCCCCTAACTCTGCAGCACTGCTGACCCCCACCTCCTGCCACGTGTGTGCCAAGAGGGTCCTGGAGCTGGGTGAGAACTGAGATAAGAAGCGATTTGCCAAAATGGGATAAGGGTGGAGACTCTCCATTATAAATATTTTGGGCAGGGAATGAATATTGCAGTAAAAAGAGCATTATTGCCATTGGGAAGACTCCCAAGTGTTCCTGTGGAGGAGCTATTACAGCTAAATGATAGGTGTTTAATTTGATGTAATACTAATCAAATATTTGGTTTTTTTAAAGTTTTGGAGCATATAGTGAAGCAGTTGGTATGTAGGCACTTGAATAAGGGATGCTTGCATCCCTTGCTCATGTTAACTATTCAGTATTTAAGGAGGGGGCTCCCCCAACTTGCCCCAAAGTCAATCTGTAAGTCAGAGCAGACCCCAGGAGTCTTCTCCACTTGGCTCGAGCAATGTCATCTCCGCCCCGTTCGGGACTTGTTCTAAATTAAGTGTTAGAAATTTTATATTTATAATTTATGTTTTTAATATGATTTAAAAGCTGAAACATTGCTTCCACTGAAGTCTGGGGTTGAAAAGTCCCTTGAGCACTTAAGCAGTTAACTCTGAGCAAAATGTGTGTCGTGAAGAAGTACTGAACTGCGTCCATTTAATTCCCGGGTCACTGGATTTCTCCTGGTTCAACCAAAGTAGCACAGAAGTATGTTTTTAGAATTTTCTCCAGTTCATTTGTTTAGCTTGGATTTGAGCCCTCAAAAATCCCTGTAGAACATGAAGTTGGATTGCAAAGCTCTTTATATTGAATTTCTGTCTTTTTTAGGGCAGGTAAAACGAAGCCGTTAATCACATACCTTAAGACACGTCAGTAAATGTAATATTTAATATGCACATCTTCCTGTGCAATTACACTGAATAGTGTGTGTACTTAAAGACCTCCATAAAATTGGTGGAGGAAGGAGCAGCTTTATGCCAGTAGGTTGTAGGAAGATAAAAACACTTCAGAATGAAAGCCCAAATGGACTGCAGTGACATCTGCTTAATCCACGGGAGGACCAGTGGCCATTAACCTAAATTGCTGAGTTTGCTCTGTGTTCCCCAGAGCTGATGTGTTTAAGTGGGTGAACAGGTATTTTCCTCTTTCTAAGAATCAATGATTCCTTTTCCACCACCTTTGCCCAGGGTCCACTGGTCTGGCTGATGGGGCATCAGTGCTGGAGGATGCAGCTTTTGGGTTTCAACTCGTGCACTCATCAGGGCTTGTGCTTTGGCTGCTTAATGGTGTTTAAAGAGATGCTTTAGGTGTGGGACACTTAAAAGATGAACTGTGCCCAAGTGGGAGTATTGGGGAATGCAGCTGCCTCTCCCTCTCTGCTGGGAGAAAACTGATCCCAAGGAAGGGAAACACATTTCTCTGGTATTTAATTGTTTTTGTTTTATCATGTGGGTCTCATTTTTCAGTGTTGGTCTCAGTCCTTAAGTGACTCTTCTTGCATGTTCAACTCTGCTACCTTATTTTCCACATGCTGATAATACTTGGGCTGTTTGTTACAGTTCCCTAATCAGACTTTATAAAGTCACTGTATTTAATGAGTAGTCCTGGCAGCCCTCACTATTCAGTATGGCTGGATGATGAAAACATTTAATTTTCTCCATAAGATATATGCAAGTCAAAGCTTCGCTTAAGAATGATGTAATTAAATTCAAATAGTCTACAGTTCTCCTAGACAAAAAACCCAAACCAAAAACCCAAGCCCAAGCTTGTTTCAGCTTTTGGATGTAGATCTTAAATGGAGAAAGTTGAAGCAACCAGAAACTAATCCCAACCAAGGAATCAGATTTAAATGTCGTGATCAGCCAGACATACAGAACTTTTTGCTGTGGTAGATGATAAGATACAAGTTGAAGGCCAGCAGAGGATCTGGTACATGTGACCATCTGCCTGTTGCATTTGTGCTATTTCAGACCAAATCCCACTGTCTCTAATTTTAGCTGGTTTTGTGATAATGTTTTAATATCAACATGTAGCAGCCAGTTGTGTCTGGGTTATCAGAGCAGTTAAGTTTTCCATGTAAGCTGATCGGTTTACCTGGAGTCCTGGCTTTCTGTACTTCTTTTTTTATTTCCCTGTAACAAGGACATAATTGTGTATTTTAATTATTATTTCTTTCCTCCCTAATGTAGCTTGTAAGCTTGAATTCTAGCAAGTACCATAATTTTTGAATCTGAGATGCTCCAGGTGGTCCTGACCTGGCATCTCACCTGGGGGTGGCTGGGGTTGGATGCCTGACCTGGGCTGCTGTCCCATTCTGGTCAGGAGAGCCAGGACTATAAAAGGTGAGGTAATGTGCTAGTATAATTCCTAACAAATTCCAGGAAGATAGAAGACAGAAAAGATGAAAGTAGAAGTGAGGGACAGATCAGGAAAGCAGAAAGGGAAGAAGCGGGACATGTTTTGCTTGGATTTTCTATCTCCTGCAACATTCAGGTTTCACCAGTTCATAAATCTGTGTTTTAAAATCTAATCTCCTCAGGCAAGAGGAGCAGATGGAGGGTGTTTCTCTTTGGTTGTAAATTAGACTGGTGGCAGGAACAGTGGTGAGAGCAGACAGGTCCTTGGGAGACCAGATCAGTTGGGTAGGAGCTGAGCTGCCTTTTGGAGTCCAGCTTCAAGCACAGAGGGATGTATTCAAAGGTGCAGATTGTAGCTATGCCCCTAACTTGAGACTTGTACTTTGGAAAGTGTCCTTCCTGAATGTCTTTCTCTGAGCTCCCCTAGATCATGAGACACTTTTTTTTTAGTCTCCTTCTATGCTTACTCAGCTGAACATGGGGGACAAACACCTTTCGTTCCTGTGAGCTGAGGCCATGGGATGCTTGACACTTAAAATCAGGATCTCTTGCTGATTGACTTGAAAGAATTTCATTAATGGTAACAGGCTGTTGGCCTCAACTGGTGAGGGAAGTGCCTGGACTGAGCAGGTCAATGTGGCATTCACATACCCATACATGCACCTGTAACATCCCTGGCCCACCTGCTCTTGGGATGCCAAATGGCTCCACTGATGACATTCATTGTGGAAGACAAATAATAACTGGCAAAATTTATGATATATTACTTTATTCCATCTAAATCTGAGTTCATTTACTCTTTATTCCAGATAAATAGGAGTTTATTCCACCTAAATCATTAAATATGCATTTAAACACTACTGAAGTGAAATTGCTATATTTAGAGATTTTTTTTCCTTTCCTTTCCAAGATGATACACTTGAGAAAATTCAATGAATTTATTCAACAGTTTAAAGTTATGAAAACATATGAAAGATGTTTCAGCCTCCAAAAGGCAAATTTCCAAGCCAAAGGAGACCAAACACACCCAAAGTAATTATTACTAGCCAGCAGAAACATAGGTTTGCCTGTGAGACAGTGAATATGGATGATGTCTGACATGGATTTTTCTGTGTAAACTAACTGCATTGCTTCTATCATAGTGTTGGACTAGATGATCTTAAGGTTCTTTTCCAACTTCCACGATTCTGTGATTTTATATAAAACTGTGAAAACCACAGATATAAAATAAAAAGCAGATTGATTTCTGAAGAAAAAGTATATTTTTATTAAAATTTGGAAACTTATAGGTTGAAAGAAAAAAAAAAAGCAAACCCAAACAACCAACAAACCCCTTCTGGGGTGTCTCAGTTCCCCAGAGAAGTCTGAATTTCCCCACACCCATGACCTGTTGTCTTCCAGACAAAATTGAGTGCTGAGACTGATGCCACAGTCCCTTGAAAGGCATGGTTTTGCCTCAGACTACTCAGTAGCAGCATGCTTTCTTTGGCTTTGATCTGATGGTTTCCCTGTACTAACCCAACACTGAGAAAAGAACAATTAGCAAATGTTGCAGTTAATGGAGTTGTAAGTGATGGAGGATACCTGGTCAACACAGCCCCAAGCCCACTCTTCATTTTCAAGAATAACGATGCCTTTCCCTCCACCATTGATAGAGCTCAGCACTGCTGTCAACAGGATTTAATTCCAGATTTGAAGGACTGTCCTAAACTATAAAAGATGGAAGATTGCTGCAGAAAGTCAATGAGTTTTAAATCAAGGAAGTTGTTATTTGCAAGAAAATCTGTCTTGGTGACCAGCATCAAGTAACATATAGTCTTGAATTTGTCAATAAGAGGCATCTGAGCTCCTCTTTTTTACTAATATTCTGGGAAGGTAATAATTGTTGATGGGAAGTGATAGGTCTTGTGATTAAAACCTAATCTTCTGTTAGAGAAATTGCCCATTTGATAAGAGCTCTTCAGATTTCATCCCACTTTGGCCATTACTGTAAGAGCAACTATTTATTGCACTGGCACAGGGTTTGGTGCTGTATTTGAACCATGACCTCCTGTATTTCAGTGAGAGCTGTAATCACTGGGTGGCAACGTGGCTCTTTCCCCCTTTGCTGCCTCTATTTCTCTTTCTCTTGCTTCTCCTGAAGTGTCTCGTTTTCATTATAATGCAAATTAAAAGCCATTTCCAAGACCTTGAAATAATTTTATGAAATGAATCTTTGTTTTCCAGCCAGTCTTAATCAAAGGCCCAAGTCAGGCTGTTTTTCTCTAGTTTTCTTTTGGACTGATTTTTGTTGTCTCTAAGGCAACTTGCTGCTGGTGCAAAGAGCCCTCAAAGCAATGGGGGCTTCAGATACCATTTATACTTCTTGGAAGACCAGAGCTTTTGAAAGGCTTTAGCAATTTTATCCAATCCTTCTGCTGTTGAATTATATGCCCTTGATTTACAAACATTATCCATAGACCCTCACTAAAAGTATTAATTTCTTGTTGGGTTTTCTCTGGAGACACCAGTCCCTAGGAATACTTGAATTTTCATGTAAATAGCTCTCTATTTCCTCCTCTGTCTTTCCTTAAGTTTACTCCTTATCTGCAGGTTTTTTGCCATTATTCCAGCTGGTGTCAGCAGCTGGCACCATGATTTTCCCAGGTTTCAGGAGACAGAAAGCAGCTTCATCCCTCTTCCCAGTCGCACCATTTTGATGCACAAGTAAGCGGAGCTAAAACTGGAAGTTATTTCTGACATGAGTGGTAGAAGACAAGACAGAAGGAGGCTTTTTGACACCTCCCCCCATCCCCAGTTCCCTCCAGCCGTGGAGGGACAGCTTCAACAGTGAACTTAATCCATGTTTAATCCAATCTTCCCAAGCTATATATTTCCTTTGATGTTTAAAGAGAAAAAGACGTCATTTTTTCTAATTCATTTTGTCAGGGAAATGTATCATCTGGAGATGAAGCCCTTTGCGTGTCAGAAGGCCTCCATCACCTGTTACTGTAACATTTCATGTCTTCTGCTGCCACTTTTTCCCACCCTTTTCCTTGTGTCAGTGGGAAGAACCTGCTTTGGCAGGTCTGTGGTAAACTGGCATCAGGATGGCACGTAGGAAGTCGTACACGTTATTATATTTCTACAGTACTGGTGTTTGCCTAAAACTTAAGGAAAATAACTGTGTTATAATGTGAGTATCAGTTAGTTTCTCTGCCTGAGGAAGGTAGTTCACCTCTGGAGAATCACTTCTACTTCCATCAACCTCTTTTGGAAGCTTGGATCTAGGTGCCACCTATAGCCAGAAACACTGATGACACGTGTTTATATTTGACAACTGCCACAGAAAAGACTATTAAACTACCTTTGTCTCACTGTTTCCTTTGTTCCCATTCCTTTACTTTTGTTGTGGTGTTGGTGGGTTTATTGTTGTATGATGCTTAGAAATTTGGTAGGATTTGTTCATGGGCAATCTGCTCTCTGCCCACGAGTAGCCACACTCGTATTGAACTTGTCCTCATGCGACTTCACAAGTGAAAATGAACCCTGTATTTACCACAACTAACAGAACCATCTGTATGCTGATGCCACTGGTATGTTTTGACCTCAACCTGCAGCCTGGGTTTTGCTACTTAGAGGTATGTCAGGACAGTGACATTTAGATTTGACTTGCTTTGGTCACTGCTTACTCTTTATTGATCAAACCTGCTGTACTGTGCATAGTTTAGTCTCCTAAGCTATATATTGTATTATTACTAGTGATAAGAGAGCATCCATTTGTGCCATGCTGATATACATCTTTAGCCCATTAAAATGCAAATTTTAAGGTGTGCAGCAGATAGAAATCTGCACTGAAAAGGCTGGCTAATTATGACTCCAACTATTTTTCAGATAAGTGAGCAGTAAGTCATTATAAAATTCGTAATGTGAATCCTTTTATTTCCCTTGTCCCCTGACTATTGAGCTACAGATAATCTCACAAGGCAGTCTCTTGTTTCCAGAATTAGTGCCCAAGAATTTATTCATTACTCTAAATTCGAAAGCAAATAGAGCTATGAAAACCAACCCACAGTGCCTACTATTTGTGTAAAGCCACGTGAATATATGCAGCCCAAAGATGTATAATTTATGTCAACAAGACCAAAGATCAAGGTTTTTTCTTATCATATAGTTATCACATGCCTCTCTTGTTTGCAGAAGTGATTTTCAGGTAGTCCTATTACTGGTATCTTTTATCTCAAGACCTCTATATGCAAGAACCTAGAGGTTTATGCCATTAAATATGACATTGGGACAGACCTGACTTCTTCCTCAGAGGAGAACTTCCCTCTGAGGACAGACCCTCTTGGATGTAGCCTAAAATCCTTCTATACACCAGCACCCTGAGGTCTCCTAGACTGCAAAACTCCTCAGGAATTTTTAAGTCCTGCCCCAAGGACTTAATTTGGCTGAACTATCACACAAGTGTCTGCAAACATAGCAGCAGAAGGACACATTTTATCATAGTTTGGTGAGAAAATAGGATGGTTTGTGCAATGGCATTTATGTATGGTGGAGCCTGGATGTCAGTTTTTGTACCTGTGAATGCTCAGCAGGCAGAGTGTACTATAGATTTCATTCCATCTGAATTTACTTTCTGACTGAAGTGTCCCTTGATCTGGTTGGTCTGGTGTTTCTATAGTGGTGTCTTTTTGAACATGGATGGCCCCATTGTGTTGCAGTCTACAGCATGAATGCAGTTGCTGTGATTAAATACAGATACAGGAAAAATCCTTTGCAACTTATGATCTCCTGATATATGACATTTATGATGATAATTTTTCTCTTTTTTTCCCTGGTTTCAACTTCTTTTTGGCCAAGAGATTAACTGTGTATGTGTTAAGCCAGAAATAAGCTCTAGGCAATATGGCAGACTGGCTTTGTAATAAAGCAGATCTCGATATTTGTTCCAAACCGAAGTGGAAACTTTTCTTTGAGTTAAAGTTTAGTTAACTTTCCCCATGTCGATTTTTCTTTTACTCTATTTGAAGAGTCCACCTCCAGCTGTCTTTTGAGACACAACCAAGATCTTTGAAAGATCAGCAGCTACATTAAAGGAAGAACAGAGAGCAGTTCCAATACAGCAGGTTAAATAGGAAACTCTGTCAGGAGCTTTAATTACAAAAATGACTCTGTGTGGCTACCCTGATGTACTCTGTGTTGCTTGTATGCAGAGCCAGAGAAAGGGAAGTCAGATAACCTCCACGCAGGGTACAGCAGGGAGACACTTATAAATCATAGAATCACAGAATCTCCTGAGCTGGGAGGGACCCACAAGGACCATCGAGTCCAGCTCCTGGCTCCACACAGCCCAGCCCAGTCAGAGCAGGGCACTGAGCACATCATCCAGATGCTTCTTGACCTCAGCCCAGCTGGGGGCTGGGACCACTGGGACCACTTCCCTGGGGAGCCTGTCCCAGTGCCTGACCCCCCTCTGAGGACAGAACCTCTTCCTGACACCCACCCTGACCCTCCCCTGGCACAGGTTCATGCTGTTCCCTCGGGGTCTGTCCCTGGTCCCCACAGAGAGGAGATGGGCGCCTGCCCCTCGTCAGGAAGCCCCCGACCACCATGAGGTCTCCCCTCAGCCTCCTCTTGTCTGGGCTGAGATGCTTCTTGTCTGGGGGTGCACAAGGGAGCAGTGCTGACCCCCTCTTCCCAGTGTGGATTTGCTACCACCTATCATCATGTGCTTGGGATCCACTCCCACAAATATACTGTCTCCACCACTGGGATTTGGGGGGAGCTGGAAGGCAGGAGGTGATTTTTTGGCCACAAAACATCTGCCTCCTCTCAGAAAGACAAATCCAGTTCTATGGTCCTGGAAAAGAGCCTTCAGCTCATTTGAGGGAAGGAGCATTGGAGGGAGAAAGGAGAGTTTCTATGTTAAAAAGTGTGTTCTGGTTCTGAGGCATTTTCCAAATGGAATTGAACAAGTGCTGCTCCCTTGGTGGCTGCTGGTGGAGACTTTACAAGCAGAGATCAACCCCTTCCCTGCGAGAGCCCCTGTACGCACGGAGCTGCGGGCTCGCCCGCGGGGCCGTGTGTCCCAGCCTCCCAGGGTGCCCTGTGGAATGCACAGTTAGATTTCAAAGCTCTCTATCAAACAACAGGAGAGGAGTCTGGATGGCAAGAGGAGAGAAATGCCTTCAGAGATTAAAAAAATAGAGCTGGGGGGGGAGAGAACCAGTCCAACCTCAGCTCTGTCTATGCAGGGGCGAGTTGTTGTGTGTCTCTTTCCAATCTGCACATGGGCATCACGTAGAGCCTCTGCCCATAGGAGTGTGTGGGCTGCTGCTGGTCCAAGATCTGTCCTTCCACTGGTTTTGGGAGCTTTCTGGGATGAGAAGCTTCACCCCATCCCCAGCAGCACGGGAGCATTTGACTTTCAGATTCGCTTGGCCTGAATCCTGCTTTCCCAAGCGAGGCGTTGGCACGGATTCATTCTGGGGTGTGGGTGACATTTCTCTTTGTGTTAAGCTATAGTGGAAGGGAGACAGGATAATGCAGCCAAAATTGGCTTTTTCTGCCCCTGGCCACTTCGGATCAATGAGAAGATCTATGGAAACCCTCAGCCGGGAGAAAATAAAGAAAAACAAAGGGGGGGAGGAAAGAAAACTCTTCTCCTGAGTGATCGTTTAAACCCCTCTGACAGCCCTGGAAATAGAATTTCACTTTCTCCCCTGCAAGTCCAGCCCAGATTGTTTACTTTTATCTCTGGGCTTGTCTTCACTAGTTTTTCACCTTGAGTTAATTGATTGATTACCACAGGGTAGTTAGTTAACACAGTTGCAAACCTTTCTGGGTGCTCCCCAAAGATTTATCGCAGCGCTGTTACCCCAAGCCACGTCCTGGTGTTAACACTGGGGATATGTTTGAATAGAGCAAACCTGTGCCATTGCTCTGTTGGGCCATGTCAGCATAATAACCTCAAATGATCTTTAGATGTCAACAAATATTAAGCCAAATTTGTGGGAGGGGAAGTAAAGGTGACCTTTCTTATTAAACAACATCTCTGTAATTTGAGCAGCTACAGTAAACCTTAGGAGGATGCAAGTAATGCATTAAAATACTAATTCTCACAGTGGAGATTGTCTGTCTGAAAGTACACAGTAATGGTGTACAGCACAGGCAACAGACTGTAGAGGACCATCTTTAAATTAAAACTATAAGTTTAACTATGCCTTAGCAGAAAGCAATTACCCAGGCTGAAATTTGAGCCAACCATCAGGATTAATATGCCATCACTCTTGAAGAAAATGCCTTTGGATATTTAGATTTCATAAGCAGATAAAGGTCTGGGTTTATATCTCGAGAGGAAGAGACAAATAGTGAATAGCAGCAGCTCCAGTGGTTGGCTTATTACAGAAGACTATTAAGATGTCATCCTTTGTATGGCTAGTGCCACAATTCCCATCACCTCTCTGGCAGTTTAGAGCTTGACTGCAGATGTGGGTAACACCTTTGCCCATGCAGCTCTGATGTCTGCATGCTTAATATAAACCATCTTGCCCATGGAGCAGTTTTATTCTCTTGCATAATTTGTTGTGCCTGCATAACAGTATATATTTTTATTCAATCTTTTACATATAAATGAGTTTTATTGAATAAATGTTGCCATTGTCCATTCCCCACACCATATTTTAGCTCTGTAACTCTAGTGAGTTTATGATTCTTCTTCGATTCTACTGCAGTAACAAGTTTGTTTATTGCTTTTTAAATCTCCTGCACTGACACTGTGTAAAATTAAGGACATGGTTAAATTCTTTATGGTTTTGAAGTGTTCTTAAAATTCCACATTTCCATAACCTTGGGTGCTTAGTGCCTGAAATCAAACCCGAGATGCTGTGGCCAGCTGCTGTGATCTGCTGGCAAAGTCACTGCTGAAATGTTCAGGTTCCCTGTGCAAAGGCTCCGCTTCGGTGGGGACTGAAATACTGCACAAGCGTTTTCATCTGTTTTTATTGTTTCTCCTTTTGTTTTACAAGTCTGTGTAAATCCAGACTGGGAACCAGTGAAGGTGTGTGGCTGGCTGTGTGTAAAGATTTTTTGGAGTAAGCCAATATTTTTTTTTCCTCTTGGATGGAAGAGGGTGATTGTGTATATATGAAATATTAAGACCAAGACAGTGTGGATTTGGTTCATCAGCTACTACTGTTGACAGAAACTAATTACACAGTGAGTCTCGGGGCTAATACATGCACAAATAGAGTAACTATAACAAAGATATCTGCAAATATTTGAAATAAAATGAAAAACCACAAGTCCTAACCTTCCTCTTCCTTAAGCCAACAGGAATTTTGCTTTTTGGTGTGGTAGGTTGTGCCAGGCATTGTGCTATGCCCGGCATCAGCTCTGGCTGGTGGAGGTCAGGATGGGACTGGGGCAAACTGGGGTGGAATGGGTCTGGGGTGCTGTTGGGGTCAGTCCAGTATCATGCTGGGGGCAAAGCCAGCTCTTTTTTTTGGAGAGGACAAGTGTTGTGCCCTATGTTGGAGGTTAAAGGCTTCATAGACGGCTTCCAGAGTCTTCCTATCATCGAGTTTTAATATGAAGTTAATTGTAAAGTGATTTATCACAGATTTTTCTAATGCAGAAAGGGATTTTTGAAACAGAGCTGCAGTGGCTGCAGTTGTACTTGTGTGCACAAGCACGTGAGTGTATTTATGTCCTGTGTGTAGCTCAGGTTTCGAGGTGGAGCCTTGTAGTAGTGAAAATGGTAATTAATCAAGTAAAATCAGAGATGTGGGCAAATGAAAAAGTCATTTCAGTAATGGTGGTAACACACCTTTTTCCCTTTCATTTTTGGTCTAGTAAATGGGGAACGTTTCAGTCCTTTTTAGTGCCGTACTTGAAATCAGGGCAACTTTCTGCTTATGAGAAGATCTTTGTGGCTATTTGGCTCTATTTTGTCTGCACACTCCTCTCTTCCAAGGGTAGAAAGACTCTTCCCCATTAAAGGTGGTTATTGAAGTCCCCTCATACAGCACAGCCTTTGCTGCAAAGCCTTAACGTGACGGGGTCAGGAGAGAGGACATGGATAAAGAAATGACTGGCAGCCCCTACGTTCCCAGGTAATTCGGTGTATTATGGAAACAGAGGAATTTCCATGGGAGTGAAATGGCAACTAAATACCTGTTGAAGGTAACAGCAGGACTCCCACAGCCTCAAAGGGTCTGAGATCGGGCCATAACTCAGCCGCCGCTGAATTACGGCTGCTGTTCCGGAGCAGGTTAGTGAGCGAGTTTATTACGAGCACGGTAACAGGGAGGAATTCAGGGGAAGAGGACAAGCTCCAGGGTGAGATGAAACAGCAGATAAGTCAGTCCCTCTCCATCAGCTGGGAAGCCAACGAGCAACTCGTGGGCTGGGACACGATTCCTGGCTGCTGTGGTCCGCTGGGGAGGGGAAAACAAATTTTATCCAGTATCAAGGTGGAGGCGAGTTTTGTTCTCGGCCCCAAAGGAGTGGAGGGGATGTAGGAGCAGCTCGCCAGCAAGGCAGGCTCTGCTCCCAGGGTTGAATGCTAATTTCACCAGAGCAGTCTAGGGAGTGCTTTGGATGCTGAGTGTGGCTTTGTTTTTTATGTCCCTGTGGCAAATAACACGTTTAGCCTCAATAATGAGGGTACTACATTATGCAGTTATAGGTCGGATTCAGGTCTTAAAAATGAAACAAAGTGCATTTAAAAGTGCTTTTCTTTTTTTAAACAGGAAAATATAGATGCCAGTCTACTCTTTTATATCACTTTCCTTGCTGTGCTCTCTACATTTCTTCCAGTAGTGCTTTAAGTGTCACGGTTAACATCTGACACGTGTTTCATTCTTCCTGTCATGCAGTATTTCAAAAAAACCCAACAGTAAATTCTTTGCATAATGTATGGGATGCTTTCCTTGGAGTAAAATTGTGCTATGCTTCAGGGAACAGCCTCTGCCTGCTGCTCGGTGATACTGCCCTGCTCACAAGCCCAATCTGTCTCTCCCTGATGAAGTGTTTCATGTCTGTAAATGCGGTGATGTTTTATGTGGTCCACATTCCGCCTGTGATCTCGACTGCTCCCCAACTGCTTCTTTTGGTGCCTTTTCTGGAGATAAAGGTGTGAGTGAAGCCTTTGCAGACGGGTCCCAGTGAGCTGTGAGGTTGCAGTGTCGGCATGGAGCTCGGCATGGACCGGGAAACCTTCCCCAGCAAATCTGCTGGGAATGTAATTAGGTGGTGAGTCTGGGGTAGAGTCCCATGCTGCTGCAGTCAGCCTGGTTTAACTAATTGGGTTATCTTAAGTGAGTGCAACCACAGCTTTAGATGTAGGGAGGCAATGAGAGTGCAGCTGCATGTAGGGCAGTCGATGCTGTGGCAGCATCCCCGGGATTTCTGCGCTTGGCTGTACTAGGAGAGGAGAACGATGCTGAAATCCATCATACAGAGGCTGTAGCTGTTAGGGTACTTGTCTGCAGTGTGGCTGTGACCATGCTTTGGAGCTGGCAAATGATGCTAAGCCAAATACCCCAGGGGTCAGGCTTAATTAAGATGTTGGTATCAGATCCTGAGCTAATCATGCAGGTAAAGTGAGCTCTGTATCGCTACGTGTGAGTTGTTGCACGCAAAGGTAACGCTGGAGACGTGATCCATCACGCTGAAGTCACACCAACCCCCCAGCTCGAGCTGAGCAGCAAGGAGCAGAGGGGCTGAGGCAGTCCCAGCCACTTAGAGCTGCAAAAGCTCATTGAAAAGTGGCTTATTTTTGAGGAAATGGTGGCCTGCTGGAGATTATTTCCCCAAGGGAAGAACGAGGCCAAATTTGTTGGATGCCTCGTTCACTGTAAATAATTCACTCTGCTCAAGCTGTGTGGGGAGGGCAGCCCACAGCCGAGCAGCCTCGGAGCACAACCATCACTGCATCCCACCTGCACCACTCCCAGCACCCAAAACACAGCAGGGTGATGAAGTGCTTGGAGAGGTGCCTTCTGACAGCCCTTCCCCTGGTTTACAACAGCTACTTGCCTTTTGGTGGGCTTTTGGTAGGCTTTTGGTGGAGCTCCTTCTGTTATAGACATGTAGAAAACACCTGACATTCTGAGAAGCAGTATTGTTAGTATTATTTTAACAGCTCTTCTTGCTCCCATGGACACCAGTGGCCAGCTCCACTGAGCTGATGAGTAGGTCACAACTGGCTTTGCTTGAGCCAAAGGATGGAAACCCAGATGAGCATCCTCAAGGATGCAAAAGGCTGCTACAGAAATGAGTGGAATAATGTGTTTTCCCTCATGTCACAACAGTGAAGGACAGACAGGTGAGATGGTAGGGAACAGATTTTCTGATGTTAAAGGTAGGAGAAGGTGGGAATGGTCTTTAAAGCTCAACATCAGCCTCTCCATGAGGTATATTTTAAAAGGCTTCAAAAGTAGGTTAGGCAAACATCTGGGACTATAGACCAGAGACAGCTGTGGAAACAGCACTGCTGCTGCAACTTCTGCTCTGCAGCTTTTCCTCTTCCATCCTTAAAAGCCTTGAGTCCTTAAATAAATTTCTCATAGGTCATCCTCATAAATAAATAACAATGGCCTAAGAAGGGCAGCTTTGCATGGGGCTTGCCTACGGGCTGCGGTACGGAACGGTAACTCCTGAACTGGCATCTTAGGAGGGACTCTTCAAACCCTGTTGATGCTTCATTTAAGTTAACAAATTTCTCCTCAAATCAGTCAAACTTTGGAGTTACTGAATAACTTATTTGAACTCTCTGTGCTTCAGAGCTTCCTGGTAGACAAGACAGCTCTGTACAGATGGAGAGCAGGACACTGTGTCCTGGTTTCACAGAGGCAGCCCGTGTCACTTAGTGCTCTGTCCCTGTTGGTTTTCATCAGGGCATTAAAATGACCCAATTTTCTCCTGCTTTGCTATTATCCTCCCTCACTTATAGGCACTGCTGATATTTAAAGCCATCCTTCTTTGCAGAATGTCAACTGCTAAGGTATCAGGACAGGTAGTGGAAATGGCTGATGGGATAAAAAAGCATCCAAAAATGAGGTTTCTGGACTAAGCAAGGCAGATTTCTGTAGGCAGCCTGCTTTGCTCACCTCTGTGCTGTGATGCTCCAGGCTCACTGCTTTTTTGGGCAGAAACAGTGCATGAACAGGCAAATGGGAGGTGGCAGCTGAAATGAAGATGTGAGTAACAACAGAGGTTGCCATCATCACATCTTCGGACCTCATCCAAGACAGGAAAAAAAAAACCCTGATACCAACACTGCATAATAAAAGCAACATAATCAGAACCTATTATAATCTAGTTCTGCTTGGAATTCAAGTGGTTTTGGACTGGAGTTCATTTTATATATGCCTCTAAATAAAGTTAATGTGTTCCCTACTTCCCCTTCCCCCTTATTCTATACTGTGACTTAATGAATAACAGGCTTAATCACTCTGGTATCAAGATGGCCTTTTTACAGCCATGCAAATGTTCTTTGCTATATAATTTGTACATGCTTCACTCATCTATTATCATTGTTCTTTCTAAATGAGAAAATGCAAATGTTACACCAAGGGCCCCATCTTCATAGCTTACCAAGTATAATTCCTGACAGTAACACGAAGCTGTTTAGCATAATTTTCCTGTTAATAAACTGCCAATTACAGTAATTTAGTTCTTAGCTTCCAAAGACCAAAAGGTATATGGTGATTTTCAGCACCCTCCCAATTAATGTTTCGGTTTATGATTTTGGTATGTCTGAGAAAACAGACAAATGGGAAGGACTCAGTTGTCTGAAGATAATACAAACTCCTTTTCCATTCACAAATTTAGAAGCCTTTTTTTTTTTTTATTTCCATGGGAGAAGCAAGAGGTGTTTGTGTGGGTACACGCTCCCCCTTGCACGTGCACACCCGTACACGCAGCACACCGAGAGCAGCATCAGGGATGTCTCTATTACCCACAAACGTGAGTCAGCTTGAAAAACTACCAAATTAAACTTCATAAAAGCTCTTAGAAACACCTGTCAGCAATGAAAAACTTTTTTTTTTCCCTTTCAGTAAGTTCTGTTTGTGGCTCAAATGCTTCTCAAATGGGTATGCAGCACTTTGTTGGAGTCAGTGGGAAATACTGCAAAGGTGTTTGGGGGGAGGAGAATATTTTAAAAAAATGTTTATAGTTGGTGGAAAAGATTTTGAAGTACACTATTTTGAAGCAATTATATTTGCAGGAGCTCTTCATGTACTGTGCTTTCTGTTCAGATCTCAACCTTTCTTATTAAAGGCAATTTGCATGAAAAGAGAATCCTTATTTCTTACAAGTTTTTCTGATCTTGTTTATTTCCCACTCCCTGCTCCATCTGCTCCTGAAATGCTGGTTCGCCATGATATAACAATTTCTGAGGCAAGTCAGGCTGGTTTGAATTGAGAAGCAGGGAACAGAGGAGATCTTGGGGATGAAAGGTCCTGCTTCCAATGCAAGTGTCTCTGGTGAGTAAATGTAGGAAACAGAAATGCTTTTGGTCTGGGGAGAAGCTGAAGAAACTAAGCTGGTGAGATGGGGCCTTTCAGGTACCAACTTTTCCTCCTCCTATTTGGAAGTAGTTCAGGAACCTGTGTTTTCTGATCTTTCAAGAATATACCCACAGATTCTGTGAAGACATTTTGTAAATTTTGTCTTGGGTAACTACATCTCAGTCAGAAAAAAAGAAAAAGGTTAAAAAAGAAAAGTCAGTAAGAGAGAATCCATCCTTGCCTTGACAGTGCACTATTCTTTGCAAATATGGGAAACCTTCAGCAAAGCCTTCCATTGCTAGAGGACAGCAGCAAGCTGCAAGTGGTTAGACCCCAACTGTAACATTTATTAGATGTTTTGGAGACAGTTTCAATAGAGGAATTTCCATTACCTCTATAACTACTCAAGTAAAAGCCTGATCTGGCTCCTCTAAACACCTGGAGTAGGTTGTTTGGAAGGATTTGGTGGTGTTGTCACTGGTCTTGGTAAGGAAAATGAATTGACTCCAGCAGTAGCTTGGTTGGGTCCATCCTAATAAGTGCTTACTTGAATTCCACCTTCCTGCCAGCGATGCTTAGAGAATGAAAGCTCATGTGGTGCCATCACCATGTTGTATTTACCCAGCTGTCTCTCTGTGCTTGTGAATGCATCACCCAGGACCTCTGGCACTTGAACCCAAGCAGACCCTGTGTCTAAATAACTGACCCTGCCCACCATGGAAATACTCTATAGTATTTCTTTTGGTAGCCAGCAGAGCAAGTTGTTTGCCCAGCCTGCTTGGTGCATGGCCAACATAGGTAAGAGTCCATTTCACCCAGAGGCTATGGCCAGGTCTGGGGTCCTCCAGCAGCACCTGCAGGAGTATCATGAGCCAATTGTTACAGCAAGGCATGCTCTTTGCAGGGAAATTGCAACTGATTTGAAGAAAAAAAAATCCAAGTGAGCTTGTTTGGGGACTTTATTCAACCAGAAAGTGTTTGCACATCTTTGATGTTGTTGATGGTGTTTGCTTGCTCGGCCAACTCCTCCCCGTGCAGTGCCTCAGGCAAGGGCTCAAACCAAGAGGTTCCTCCAAGGCTCTGAGACCTAAATTGAAACAAAATTATAGAAGTTATTAAACTTTAAGAAGGTGAAAGTGTATGTGCCAGCTAGTTACTTTTTTATAAGTATATACTATTAATAACACTTTAAAAAAACCCAACTTGAGATCTGCAGCATAGGTATTCTTCAGGATACTTTTAACTATTATGGGATTAATGGATACAGGGCAGTTTGGAACTAATCCATTACTTTTAATCACTTAGCTCAGTCTGCATTAATGAGAGAGAGATGGGCAAACCCTACAGAAAGACATGAGAACATATATCTTAAAGACCTGTGTGGGAATTAAGCATTTTGTGGCGAAAGGTTATTGCAAAGCACTGAAAATAGGTGAGAACTGAATTTATCAGATAGATGTTCCTTGTACCTAGGGGGGTGCAGCAATATATAGTGGTGGCAATGCCACTTTTCTAGTAGGTTAAGCAAATTCCAGAATAAATCTAGGGAGTGAGAGAATTGTATTTCTTCCTTCATCTGTGGGTGTTGGGAGTGTGTTTGGGGGTGTGTTTGCCTGTACCTTTACCCTGTAAGTGGGCTTGATGTTTTTTATACACTGGAGTTGGTTGGTTGGAGCTGGATGACTCAGATTACTCCTATTGCTTTTCCAGTACTGTTGGTATCCATACTTGGTTCTGGTTTACAGACTTAGGGCTCTGTAGTATTTCCTTGCTGGCTTTGAAGCCAGCAAGTACTCGTCTGTTCTAGCCTGACCTCTCTCCCCTGCTCTCCCTGTAAGCTCCTTGCCATAGCCTGAGGCTGGAGAAGCCTGACAAGGGGATGCCCTGGAACCAGTGTCAGGTTATTAAATGGAAGAAGGAAAGAGTTCTACATGGGAGTGACACCCCCTGTGAGTCTGCCTGGGGGCACCACCTCTCTGCCTGTGTTTGTCATGGCTATAGGTTACCAGCCCAAGGACTGAGAACCCCGAGGTTGCTGCCAACATCTTACCCTGTGCAGGGCAGGCTGAAGCGCCGCTGCCATCCCGTTGGGTTTGCACTTGACTCATCAGGCAGCCCAGGGGTGATTTAACATGATGGGATGGGATGAGCTCTCATCACTAGGAAGCCTACAAATGTTTGTCGTTATAATTAGGAAATGTGCTAACACTCCTATTAACCTGATTGATGTGAAGCCTTGCTTAGGCAGGAAACTGATTATTCCCCATCTCCCCCCTCCCCTTCTCCCCCCAAGTGACTGCAGTAGAAGATCATTTGGGATTTATAAGGAGTGCAAATTTCTGATGATCCCTTTAACCATGGGACAAATGCTTAGGTGAATATTCAAAGATTTACAGTGACAGAAGAAACCCCAAAGTGAGGATGTGTGTTATAGGATGGCAGATCTTTGTTTTTTTTTTTCTTTTTTTTTTGGTTTTATCCTTTAGATAGGAGCACAGCACAGAGTCTGGATTCACAGCCATCCACGACCCCCATTCTCTGTCCCAACTCTCTCACTGACCCAAGGCAAGACTTGCTGACACTGTGCCATCCTCACCGGCTATTAAATTTAGGCCATGGCCATCCTTCCAAAAGGACAAGGTCATTTTAAACCTGGGAGCAGAAGAACCACATAAAAACCTTGCCTGATTATACCAGCACACCAATACAGGCTTATAATTCGGGACCCATGCTGATATTAGCACAGTGTCGAGCTGTCCTTGTCACCTTGGGTCAATGCTATTTCCGATGTCTCTGTACCGTCTTCCGTGGCACCGTCAAGATGTGCCCTCGCTGACCTAACAGCGCGATAAAGAAATGTGCTCCCTTTTTAATGCAATTCTGGGAGAAAATGGCTGCTTTTCAGAAATAAAATGGGTTCTGCTACAGGTTTACCACAGTACAAATGTACAAGCGATGCAGTTGTAGCTGTGTGGCTCTTCACAAGGCAAAGTTTCTGACCTGAGGAAGAGCTTGTGTGCCCAAAAGCCTTTTTGTTCTCCCGCTACATTCACTGGGTTAATAAAAGCTCGTAGCTCTCCATGCAAACCTTGCTGTCTATACCATGAATTAGACTCCTGTGTCCAAAAAAGGACGTGAGGTTGACCTTAAAAACCTTGAAAACCTGTTAATATTGGGCTGACTGAGAAAAAATGTATAGCACCAGGGAGGATCACAGCTTGCTTGTACACAGGCAACCAAAGGTTTGTAATATAATCAAAGGCAAAAAATTAGCGTTAAGTAGATGCAGTAGAGCCGCAATGACCGTTATTGGACACCACTTTGTCCCATGATTATTTATCTATTAGTTGAAGCCACAATAATATTAAAGTCACCCTCGTTAAACATACAGCACTTTGTCTTTTGACAGCACTTCATAAACATTAACAAATTAAGCTGAAGCAAACATTCCCCTGACATCAACCTCTCCTGAAGTGATCTGCTGAGGCCGATCGCGGTTCCAGCTGATAAAGCTCCTCTTTGCCCATCTGGGGCTTGAGGGAAAATAATCAATCACTGTGGACCTCCCACCTTCTGCAGACCTATTAACAAAGGATCACAAGTGGCTCTGATGTGCCCTGTCACTTGGACATTATACTAATGTGGAATAAGGGTCAAGATAAAAATACAGTTGAAACAGACCTTTCAAAGCTCAATGAGTTCGGGCTTATGGTCACAGGGAAGATTTGTGCTGAATAACACTTGCACCCCAAGCTCACCTCATTTCTGGCTGGTTAGTTGTCAAAGCTTTGGGGATACAACCTCCAGGGATTATATTAGTGTGAAAAGAACCTGTGAACTGAGAGGCAATGCCAGCGAAGTAGTGGGGTGGTGGTCAGCAAAGATGGCGTGTGATGAAACATGGGGGCTTTGTGGAACTGGAATGTTCCAAGGAATGTATGTAGAACTGCTTGCTGGTTGCATGTTTTAGACTGCAGATGGGTTTTGGAGCAAGCAGACTGTCACCCTGTGTTGGGCAGGACCGATGCACCCTTCACTGGCAGCCCTGGATCCGTGGGATGGTGTCTCACCGGTGGACTGAGACAGGAGAGGGTGGGGGCAAGCACTTAACAGGTCAGTTGAACAAGGGGAAGTGGGTCCAAACTGGAACATAGAAAGTTCCATCTTAATATAAGGAGGAACTTTTTCCCTGTGAGGGTGACAGATCACTGGGCCAGGCTGCCCAGAGAGGTTGTGGAGTCTCCTTCTCTGGAGACATTCCAGACCCATCTGGGCATGTTCCTGTGTGATCTCCTCTAGAAGATCCTGCTCAGGCAGGGGCTTGGACCGGCTGATCTTTGGAAGTCCCTTCCAACTCCTGATATTCTGTGATTCTGTCTGAAGAGTATTTCACACAAAAGTGCTACGGTTTTACTCATCTGAGTTTCGGACAAGCAGAACTTAAGTATTGGAAGGTTGTGGGGTTTTTTTGCTGAACTTGCAGGAACTCCTGAATGCTGACTTAATTCCCCCAAAAATACAGATAAAAAACTTCCTTAGCATCTTAATGGTCCCTTTGGGAAAGCTGGCCAAGTCAGACAGTAATGTTCAGTAAATCCTTGTTATCTATGCTTGCTTTACTAATGAGCCTGAGTATCATATTTAAATCCCTGTAGCTGCATCTCGTAGATCGGCTGGCATGGAAATAAAATATTTCCATCCAGCATTTGGTGTATATCATGGGCAGCTCTGCTCTGCTCCAGAAATGCCTTCTCCACTGTCAGCATGTTGTGGGCCTTTGAAGGGTCATGGTGATGAATAGGACGGTGGAAGCCGTCGGAGGGCAACATTTCAAACCGAAAATGTTACAGCTATCGGAGGGTAATTGAGATGCTGTATAGTTACACAGGTCTGTCTCAGAAATATTCCTTTAGCTAAAGTTTGATTAGGGGCTTTCCTCTAAGGAAAGATGATTTCAAAGAGCAAGAGGGAAAAAAATACCAAGGGAGGCTCGAAAAATGATTGACAGCCGCCTAAACATGAGCCAGCAGTGTGCCCAGGTGGCCAAGAGGGCCAATGGCATCCTGGCTTGGATCAGGAACGGTGTGGCCAGCAGGAGCAGGGAGGTGATAATCCCCCTGTATTCTGCACTGGTGAGGCCTCACCTCGAGTATTGTGTTCAGTTTTGGGCCCCTCACTTCAAGAAGGACGTTGAGGTGCTGGAGCGTGTCCAGAGAAGGACAACGAGGATGGTGAAGGGTCTGGAGAACAGGCCCTACAAGGAGGCTGAGGGAGCTGGGGAAGGGTCTGGAGAACAGGCCCTACGAGGAGGCTGAGGGAGCTGGGGGTGTTTAGTTTGGAGAAGAGGAGACTGAGGGGAGACCTTATTGCTCTCTACAACTCCCTGAAAGGAGGTTGCAGTGAGGTGGGGGTTGGTCTCTTCTCCCCAGTAACAGGTGACAGAACTCGAGGTAATGGCCTCAAGCTGCACCAGGGAAAATTTAGGTTGGATCTTAGGAAGAACTTCTGTCCTGAGAGAGTCCTCAAGCATTGGAACAGGCTGCCCAGGGAGGGGGTTGAGTCCCCATCCCTGGAGGGGTTTAACAGACGGGGAGATGCAGTGCTTGAGGACATGGTCTAAGGGTAGACTTGGTGGTGGTAGGTTAATGGTTGGACTGGATGATCTTAGGGGTCATTTCCAGCCTTAACAATTCTATGATTCTATGATTCTATGAAGCGTGGTGTTTCCAGGCTAGCCTGGCTCAGGGGCAGCTGTGGGTATTGGTCAGGAGTGGGTGGATGTGACTCCACTGTGGAGACAGGATTTTTTAGTGACACCTTGTGTACGTTTCTCTTCTCTTCTTTTGATCAAATTTGTGCTGCGTTACGTGGAATATTTTAAACAACTTCTTCCCCAAGGGTTATTTTTAGTAGGATTAAACTTCAGGAACAAGTGTTCATTGGGCAAGGCTTGATGTGTTTTTCCAAACTGAGTTTAGAGGAACAAGATATTATAAGTAGATTTATGGAGCTCTGTGTCCCCTTTAGGTCATCAGTAAAAGGAAAAACCTTTGCTGAGGTCGTGTTTGGGGCTCCGTGTTTGGTCTACTCATCCTGAGCAGGTGCTGGGGCTACTGTGGGGAAGGCAATACGATTTTAGAGGAAAAAACACTTGGACAGCTTAGAGGATAATCATATTTTTCACTTCCAACCTCTGGAAAGGCTCCTAAATGAGCTGGGGGATGCGGCACGAGCGGTTGTGAGGAGCTGCTGCCCGGCGCTCGCAGGGAAGTTGTGCTTTGAAGGGAGGTGTTGAGCCTGAAACCACAGGCACTCTTTTGAGCAGGATTTCTTATGTCCTGCTGCCTCATTATCTCAGTAACTTATTATAGTTTTATGTCTGTGTTGTGCTGCAAATGGACTGCCTATAATCCCCTTTTTATAGACTTAATCTGGTTGGTGATAAACGCCTACGGAGTCAGCAGAGCATCTTCCTCCGGGTGGTGGAGGGGGGAACAATGTGAGCCACTCCTGGGCAAGCTGAAAACGTCCCTCCTGTATTTTAAATCCCTTCTACTCCAATCTGACTTTAAAGAGATGTTGGTGACATTTCTGTGTGAAGTACAGCTGTGTGCTTACTTCTGGAAGCATCACTGCCAGCTGTCATAGCTGCGGTCTTCTGTGTGCGTACAGTGATGATCTAATTAAATATCCCTTTGGTTCCTGGAAGTGAACACTGGACAAGTCTCTAAAGCTGCTTTTTTGGGGGATTTTGGCAGCTTTTTATTGAGACAGGCTGGGTGAATCTGCCTGCTCAAACATCCCCTGAAATAACTATTACGATTTCACATCACCTGTACACACCAGCCAGCTAATTTGTTTTCAGTGAACATTTGTACAAGTGAATTATTCACCCATCTGCAATATTTATCTTTAAAATGACTACACAATTCAGCTCTGTGTGGAGATGTGCCTCTGTGTGAATTCATAAATCCACGATCACTGCCAGGACGTTTCCTGCAAGGGCTGATGATCTATTTATTCTCCCACTGCCTCTCTCCCAGGGTTTTAGCTCAGGCCCCTCTTACTTCAACAAGACCTGCAAGCAAACAACTTGTCTAGTACTTTACTACTTCCTAGTTTGAATATAAAGCTCTGAGAATGTTCTTCCTGGCTGTAGCTTGTCAGGTTAGCAGCTCTCTCAGATGATTATACAGCAGCAATTTTGTGGATTTTTTTTTTTCCTTGCTCACAGCAGACATAATGAGCAGAAGGGATTATGTGATGAGCTGAAATTACTGAGCTAAATGAGGAATTGCAAATGCAGATTTGGAGCCTTTGCAACTATTAGTGGTCATCTCTGAGCCTGGTAGCAGAGGGACAGCTCTGGGGAGAGAACATCTTTTGTTTGGAGATGCTCAGAGCTCCCATACTCTGGGGCAGCACGAAGAGGATGCAGAGGGATGTAAAATCACCACTTTAGATATTGAAAATCATCCTACCAAAACTGGCCTTGCTTCCCCCAGTGTCTGGGCTTTCCCTTGGATCCTGGGATGGTTCCCCTGGCTGGGAAGTGACTGGGATTTCTCTGTACTTTGATGGCCAATGGTTTTCCTGGAGCAGAACCAGAGGGGTATTACTGGCAATTGATAGTTGCCCAAACTAATGATTCAGAAAATTGTTCCAACAGTTTCATCTGAAGAGAGTCTGGGTTTTAAAGAGCAGCAAGGATCTTGCTGAAGTAGGATTCCTCTGTGGTCATTAATAAAGCCATTCTTTGTCAGGGAAGATCATATGTGATGAGCATGAGGGACTCCTTCTGACTAGGCTGGAGGTTTGGGGCTTGATCTCAGCTTGTCTGAACCACAGCAGTTCCAGTCAACTGAGCAGTAATTTCCATAACCTTAGGAAGTAATCCTGAATATCCATGTTTTTGAAGAGCAAATTTGCTGAAGCATTTACTTAAGAAAATGCATTATTTTGGATAGACCAACATTTACTCAAGGGCTAAGAACTGAGTAGTGCAGGGAATACACTGTGCAGGGCATCACTTTTGCTACTACAGTCATGGTCACGGTTTTGTCTAGTACATGGCATACAAAGAGCTGTGCCTGAATTTCTCTCCTAAGAGCCTCTTTCTTCACACACTTTCTTCAACCCTTTCCAGAAGAAGAAAAGCACACTTCTCCCTGACAAGAGCTTTTTCTTCACCCACAAAGGAAAGGCTGTATTTGCTCCACTTTAAGTTGTTCTGAAATGACTCACAGATCCTACCTTGAAAGCAAAGTTGCTCGCTACATTGAAGGGTCTTGTGAAGAAAGCAGCTAAAAACCCGTGGCTGATTTCCACCAGGTTTAGGGTTTAAGGTCTGCTAATACATGTGTAACCCTTGTTAATGACTACACAGAGGACAGAGTGGTTTACACTTGACATTTAGTACCTGAACTAGGAAGGTAGAGCCTTCTTAGGTAAGAAGGTAGAACCTGAGCATAGTGTAGCCGTGGTTATGGTCAGGTAGCAGGGATGATCATACCCACCCTGACCCAAAAATAACCTGATATAGGGTAGATAAGCCTTCTCCAGGTACAGGAAGGTTTGCCCAGTAAAGGAAGAGTCTAAATCCAAGTTGTCCTGGATTTATCCAGCTCTGTAACCTGGATAATTCCATTATCTGAGCTATTATCTGCGGTGTGCCCCCATCCATGCTGCTCTAATTAGAAGGATAACTAACGGAGCAGCGTGACACCGCTAACAGGGAGACTGAAGTTTTAGTTGAATGCACAAATTAGCTTTGAAGTTTCCTGCAGTCCTAAAGATTTTATGGTAATTTTCCATTTCTGCATAGGCATATTTGCATTTTGCATGACAGTTTGGCTCTAATCATTTGTCAGGCATTGCCAATCTGTTGTCAGTAGGGTAGAGCCACCAGCTTAGGCAGCTTTTAATATTCCAGATGCCCACTGTCCTCAGTGGGCATCTGGGAACTGGCTCCTGGGTATTCCAGTGCAGAAGAGGTGTCAGTCCAACCAGGTGAATTGCCCAGATCATGTCTCCAAAATCCTGTAAGCAGCCAAGCAGGCACATAGTGACCAATAATGCATCTCAGAGCATTTGTTACCTCCCACTCTCGCTTTTGAATTTTGCTTTGCTGCACAGAATATGCTGATCTGAGGGACTGTGTAACCCCTGGTCCTGGCAGCAGTTAGAGATGTCTATAGGTACTTATCAGAAATACCCCTTGTATGAAGAGCTTTTCTTTAGGTTGCTGTTACTGGAAAAAGAAAGAGCAAACTGAGAGTAGCTTTACAGCACCAGTTCTCCAGATACATCCCCTCCTCATCCAGGCCTGGTTTTCATTATGGAGGCCAGCAGAAGTTTCTTTCTCCTTGGTTCTTCTGCAGTGTTGAAATGCAGCTTCTACTATCAAGCAGTTGAAAAAAAAAAGGTGCCTCTTGGACCTGTCCTTTATTTGTCAGACCAGGTTTTTTTTAGTGCTGTGGAGTGTCCCTTAGCTACCACCTCCTTTCTCTTGCTCTTCCAGGCTACTCCTGTTGACTTAGTCCCACCTCTTGGTCCACTTGTCCACCACCTCACCCATCAAGTCATGCTGGAAGTTCCCTTTTGCCAGGCAGTAGCAAACTCTGGTCTGCTGCATTTCTACAGCTACACCATGACACGTGCCAGAGGTTCTTGTGCGTGTCCCCTGCGCAGCAGCATCACCTTTACCACCTCTGTCTCTCCACTGTTGCTTCTCTCAAACACACGTTCCCTCTCACTGAGGTTTCTCACTGCCCAAGCCCTCTCCAGCCCTGCAATCCAGATGTCTCTTTGCAGATCTCTGGTCACAGCCCATGCCTCTCCAGACCACACACACCCCATTTGCACACTTGTCCCTCCTCTGCTGACCCCTTTCTGCTCCAAGCAAGGATGTATCTCCTGGTCCCATCTCGCAGCTCTACCTCCCTGTTCTCAGATCATCTCCTTCCCCAGCCCTAATTGAACTTTAACCAGCTGCTGTCACAGCCCAGGTCTCATTTGTTAGCCAATTCCTCGTTCAATTGATTATTTCACTACCCTTGCTGTTCTAACAGCCTTATTGAAGTTCATGTAAATCATATCTCCAATCTCACTCCTGCTCCCTTCTGCCGTCCCTTTCTCAGAGATATGAATCAAACATTGATATTGATCAGCATTTAATGCCAGACACAAAGGAAAATCTGCTTTCATGTAATATGAAATATTAATAAAACAGTAATGAGGGTAAAGGAGAAGGTTGCAAACATGATGGTCAGCTCATCTCTTCCCTCCTGCTCCATTATGGGATTAAGACATGCCTGTGTTAGGGAGCAGGCTGGGCTTTCAGCTGCAGTGAAACTTGGATTTGATTTCTAAGACCAGGTTTGGGAAAGTCAAGGGACTCACTGCTCAAAAAGATTGACTGGGAAACCTTAGGTGCTTTTATCCTCTGTATGCACAGGATGGCTCCTCAAATAGTAGTGCTCTGGAATTGAACATCAATCACTTTATCGAAGCTGTATGTGTTAATCACTTCCAAACACTGTGCCTCATTTAGCTGGACATTTACTCATGTTCTGCTCTTGTTGCCCATGAAGTACAGTTGTATTTCTAATGGTGTAGACTGGTGCTCAGGGAGCAGCAGTGAGGCTCAGCTGGTCAAAGGGACTTTGACAGGTGAGTCCCCGTTTGGATTTTGGATGGGTGTGGGCTTGCTTGAGGCTGCCCATTGTGAAACTCTGAGGTATAAATTGAATGCTGGAAGTGCCTTCTCATTATTCTGCTATCAGCTCTAGACCCTGGTGAGGGAGAAAGTAATGAATGTAGGCATAAAGAAAAGAACCAGAAAGTTAAATGCAGACAAATCTGTTTGGAGGGTTTGGAAATAAGGGAGCCAAAGTGACCTGTAAAACTATACTTTGATCTGATTTGTAGCTACAGCAGAGAGATCACATCTGAGGTGCAGCAGGACAGGCAATCTCCCTCTTTGCTATGTAAAGGTAATCAGGGATAAAGCTAAGAGAAAATAGAAGTGTAGGGAAAAGAAGAAAAATAGGAGAGGAATATAGGATGAGCAGAACAGAGGACCCAAAGAGAGGACAAAGAGCACAAATGTAATGAAAATTGCATCTCTTAAAAGAAAAAGACCTTGGACTATGATGTCTGTTGTGTAATTAGTTTGTTCAGCATCGATTGTGAGGCAGCTCCACCGGATGGATCCAGGTCCTTTGGATGCTCAAAAGCATTCCTGAATGCACTTCTGGTGAGCTTGATGCTCTCCTGAGCTACACCTGACTTTGATGTGGTTTATGCAGGTGTGTGCAAGGGAAGAAGCTGTACTCTGAGAGTAATTGTCAGCTAATAGCAGGATATAAGAAAAAAAAAAGGAAAATCAGGGCTAAAAAGATTATGAGAGCTGCCTAATCTGGAGATCTATCATTATACTTCAAACATCAGATCTGGCTAGGAAAAAAAGCCACTCTTACTCCAGGTTGGTTTTTTATCACGAACTTTGAAGATGCTTCAGTGTTTACCAGTATCTGCTGATTGTTTGATCTTCAAGCTAAGTGTAGTCCCTGCTAGATTTATGAGCTGCTGAAAGAAAGAGAAGCAGAGTTATGTTTCAACCACACTGGAGAGTAACTGGAGACTGCAGTCTTCTAAATCATTATTGCTTATTAGGAAAACTTCCGTTTGCGCCGCTGCTGGATGACAGTTTGTTTTAATTTTGTTTTCTGAGGATCCTCTCCATCAATGACCTGCACCCTGTGTAAGCAGGAGTATAAAGCAATTGACGTGAAATCAATATTAATTCAGGAGTGTGTCGGGTTTTTTTCCTCCATTAGTAGCAGATACTTCTCAGGGTGTTACGACCTGGCAGCCTGAAGACGTTGAGCTGCCAGATGCAGGACTTGGAGGGATGCTTCTCAACGAGTCCAGGCAGTGTCCTTTGGGCCATGGTTGTGTTCTGTGTTCAGCTACTTATCAAGATTAAATGTCAGGTTTGTGTTCTTGCTTTTCATAGAATCATAGAATTTTTAAGGCTGGAAATGACCCCTAAGATCATCCAGTCCAACCATTAACCTACCGCCACCAAGTCTATCCTTAGACCATGTCCTCAAGCACCGCATCTCCCCGTCTGTTAAACCCCTCCAGGGATGGGGACTCAACCCCCTCCCTGGGCAGCCTGTTCCAGTGCTTGATGACTCTCTCAGGACAGAAGTTCTTCCTAATATCCAACCTAAATTTTCCCAGGCGCAGCTTGAGGCCATTACCTCGAGTTCTGTCACCTGTTACTGGGGAGAAGAGACCAACCCAACACAACCACTCACTGCAGTTATTTCCAGGACTTAGAAAAAAGGTCTCAATTTCACAGCAGTTTCACTCAGAAATCTCTCAAGGAACCACTTGGTTTGGCCAGTGTTTGAGTAACGTGGGTCCAGTCTGGGTTTTTTTTGGTTCATTTTAGGTGGAAGTGGAGGTAGAGGACAACATAGAGGGGGGTTGTTGCTGTTGGTTTTGAAGTAGGTCTAAAGCAGAGTTGTTCCCTTGTGAGCCTGGGATCAGGACAGGACTTGCCAGTATTAGAGCAAACTGTAAAGGAAGGTCAGGCAGGTGTTGCTGGGTTTTTATCGTGGTGTCTCCCTGTGTGTAGGAGGTTAAGGGGAAGGAAACCCATGGACATAGGACATAAAAGAACCCTGTGGGCTGGTTTGGCCTTGGAGTCACTGCAGGATGCTGTAGCAGTTCTCCATGCTGAAGACTAAGTTATGAAGAGTTTCCTATTTAAAGACAAGAATATGGTATTTAATGTAAATTTGAAGGAGAAAACACTGGAAGGACTCCAAGAGGAACTTGCTGTGCAGACTAATGAGCTAAGAAGATTTTAGGGGCAACATCTCAGGAGACTGAGAAGAAAAAAGGCTGCAGTGAAGATGACTGGGGAAAACCTTCAAGTCTTTTATCAAACACTCATCAAAATGGGGTTTATTTCTGGCTTTGCAACTTATTTTTTAACCTTGAGCAAGTAATTTTACTGTACCAGCCTCAGTTTCCCTCGCTTGAACAAGGCATTCACGGTGCAACCTCGCTTTATCGTGTATTTCTATGCATTTCATAGAAGTGTGTAATAGAAGTTTAGCATTATTTATCATGTCCTGAAATAGCTTTCCCAGCAGCTATACCCAATGGGAGAAGAAGGTCCATCACCCAAGGAGATCAGTCTCCTGCACACTGTGTCCCCTGGAGGGATGGAGGGGTTTGGGTGCCCGCGCTGTTAATCTGGCATTTTTATCCAAATACCTAATAAAAAGCGTGGAAAATGATGAATCATCAGTCTCAGGTGCTTGTTAAGTGTTCTTGTTAGAGACTGTTTCCAATGGTCCGTTGCTTTAGTCTGCCAAGAGCCATTCTGCTCATCCTCCTGGCTGCCCAGCAGATGAGCAGAGTGACTGACAGCAGAAATATTCCAAACCAGGGGATATTAAGCAAGCACGCCGGTGACTGATGTCTGCTGTTCTCCCGGTGGAGTTATCACTCATGTGATTTAAGTTGACTTCAGTGACATTTTTGCCCTTGAGGATTTCACTCCACCTATGCAGAACTGTGTGCACTTTACTTGAAGTTTTGTAAAGAGCCACACAAGGAGGGTTTTCCTGCTGCAAGGCTGCATTTTGTTGATGTCATGGGCATCGGTCCAGAAGGGCTTTTCCAGTGACAGTAAATGTCACGAGCATCCCAAGACCAAAGTTAGTTCTGTCCTGGCCTAACACTCTGATGTCAGGCTGTAGAGTCCTTAGCTGGCCTGAGGTCACCTTGTGAGGGTCCATGGCATCATCTGACACTGAAACAGCAGTTTGACAAAGGGGAGTCAGACTGACTTCCCAGATTAAGGCAATGGTAGACACTGGGGAGGATCTGTAGCTCTGAGATGGGTTTCCCCACAAAACCTTGCTGGGTTTCAGGACACACTGGTCAGGGTGGCATTTGTAGGGGCTACATATAGTGTGGCTGATGGGAAATGCAGAAAAAGCAGGGGAGCTGTTCCTGCTAAATTGGCCCAGACAGGGAATAAATGCACCCTCCTACGTCTACATGTGCATCAAAGCATATAAATAGATGAGTAAAGTAAGTTCATGCAATCTCAAACTAGAAAGATGTGATGTAACAGCTTCATTATCATATTTATGTCTTGCTAATTGCACTCCACTGAGATCACTTGCAAGCTTATGATGGATTTCCGTATAATAGGATCAACTTGTATTTGATCTTAAGCCTTTTTCAACAGGAAGCCAAAATGAAAGGTGAGATAAAGAAAATATCCTGAAAATTATTGCCTAGATTTAATACCAAAAGTATTTTCTCTTAAAGAAACTTTCTTCCTGTAAATATGTGACCCATTTTCTAGAGACCATTTGTGCATTTATTCGTGCTGGAGGAGCAGGATCTGAACACCAAGAACTTCACAGGTTGGGTTGGCCATGTGCTAAGTGAAGCAGTGAAACAATCTGCAGCAGGGCATAAGAGGAAGAAATCCACCTCCTACATAGATTTTAATATTGTCTTAATTCACCTTAGTGTCTGATTTCATAGGTCATCTCCAACCTTGGCAGCTTCTTGACAGTGTTAGGTTAATGTTTGGACCTTAAAGGTCTTTTCCAGGTAGAATTGTTGTATGATTCTTCTTTTGGCTTCTGTGTTCAACATTGGTTTTAGTCACTGGTTATTTTGAGTGACAGGTATCAGGGAAAAAAAAAAAAAGTAGAATTCCTTATTTGGAGATGTTCATTTTACTGAAAGAGTCCTCAAGCATTGGAACAGGCTGCCCAGGGAGGGGGTTGAGTCCCCATCTCTTGAGGTGTTTAACAGACGGGTGGATGCGGTGCTTGAGGACATGGTCTAAGGGTAGACTTGGTGGCGGTAGGTTAATGGTTGGACTGGATGATCTTAGGGGTCATTTCCAGCCTTAATATTTCTATGATTCTATGATCTGTTGCCAACAGCCAAGGAAAAGGAGCTGGTCTTTATCAACACATGATAAAACATGACACAGAGTTTTGGTTAGGATTCTTTTAAACTTCTTCTTGCCCTACTGCGCTTGTCAGAGACTGACGGGCAGGTCTTGCTGGCTCAAAGTGCTCAAAGACAAGATTGAAGGTGTATTGGGGAAACTGCTTTCTTCTGGGCATGAAATTATTCCAACAGTCACTAAGGAAATGTATTCTGGTAATCTACTGCCACTTCATGTGCACTGCAGAGAACTGGAGATTGCTTCAGAAAAAAAAAACAACATCTGCATTAGTACTGTGTAAAATCAAACCCAACCATTTGCTTTATTCAGCAGTCAGAAAAGTGAATTGCTGTAATTACTGGATGTACTATTTTTTTTGCATGTAGGCATATCATTACTCTACCCATTTCAAAGATGCAGGCATTGAGTTCACAAAAAAAGGGCATCTTAAGAAGTCATAACTTCAGCTGAATGGTCAAACCTTGGTTTGCACTGCTGGGCTCTCACATGGACAGAATTGAACACGGCTGAGTCTCAGGCCCTTGACCACCAGCTGTAGGTGAACCTCCCTCCTTTGAAGAAGTTGGTTTTGACAAATTGGCTGGTGTAGAGGGCTACAGTATGATGTAGTGCTGCATTAGAAGCACTCTACCCAGGTAAGCAGGATAACTCTCTGAGAGGTCCTTGCCAAAGTGGTTTATTTCTGGGACAGTGAGTGATGACTGAAAAAAATTAATAGGAAAGTTGGAGGAACCGTACTGAGGAGTTTTACTGAAGGCTTTTCTATTCAATATTAGTCTTATTCATAGCTGCTGTAAGTATGATAATTGCCAGAAAGTTATGAGGAGCTCCTGCTTGGGGAACCATCACTCAAAGTTAGTAAATAGTCCATTGGCTGAATCGATTGCTGCCCACTCCAGTTTACTGCGGGCAGCCCAGGGCTGTGTCGGCAAGGTCTAACCCAGGGTGGTGAAGGACTTCTGTGCTCTCAGTGCAGCATCTCAGAGTGCTTCCAGGATGGCTAGCAAAGTTAAAACCACTTTGGCATAAAACCACCAGGCTTTATCCTCCCCATAAATTTGTCCAAGGACTAGGAGTGTTTTAAGGCACATCAAGCTGAAGAAGTTTTAGAGTGTTCTGGAAAAGAGCTATAGTGCTGCGATTTACAGTCAGGAACATTCACCTGGACAATAAGAATCCTGGTGCATTGAGCTGAAAAATATGCTGCAGTGTATGGTATTGGCTTGTTTGTAATAAAACACTAGCCTAGTACATTTTATTGGTTTTACTGCCATTTATTGTTTTGTTTTCAGAAATACAGTATGTAAGCAAAACCGATAAAAGAGTTTATTACATAGTAATTGTTCAAGAAGAGAAAGACCTATCAGAATTCTGAGATATGTCTTAAAAAGTATTCAGTGGGACTCATGTGTTAGGAGACAAAATGGAGGAGATGGTTGAAGACCAGCCAGAGTTCTCCACTGTCTTTAGTGGGGCTGGACAGAGAGTTTTTCACAAGTCCTTGGACAATTGCTTGTTTTGTCACTGAGAGCCCAAATGAGCCAAGAAGGCAAAGCAGAAGCACAATATTTAATATTGGTTATTCATCAGACTTTTATTAAAAGGTTTCAGCTACTCAGTGAGAGAACAGGGCAACGCAGAAGGCACCTCTGAGACCAGACACGGAGCATGCAGCAATCTGACTAACAGGTATCGCATTCAAGTGGACAGTTGTGGTTCTCTTGCCCCTTCTTTTGGGTTTTTCTCCCATAATATTAGAGATGATGGCTTAAATTCAAGTCTAGGCTGTGCAAAGCCTTGTTCTTTTGCTCTCCTCTTCTTACCTGGGCAGTCACATTACCATGGTGCAGATGATAAAATAACAGCTCCGTGTGTATGCGTGTGAGATGGAGGGACTGTATTCCAGTATCCCTAAAGTGAAACTTATTATAGATGGATGAGTGATCAGTGTCAGCCTCATGAGACCAAGTCCAAGGAGATGCTCTTGAAAGAAAATCACCAGAGTTCTGATGATTTAGGACAGAGCTGAGTTTATGGTGGTTTACTCTGGGCATTTTACCAGGAAACTCAAGAAATTGACAAAATAAATGGCAAAATGTTGCATCAAAGCAGTTAGAGACCAGATTGTCTTGGAGTCTTTTTTTCTCTCCTTTGTCCATAGTTAAATAATTTATGTCAGTCTCTGGGAGTAGCTCAGCACTTAGCATCTGGTGTATTTGGAAGAGCAAAGTCTCCGCTCTGCATGTGTTTCAGAATCCCAAACTGGTCTGGGTTGGAAGGGACAACAAGGACCATCAAGTTCCAGCTCCCCTGACACAGGCAGGGCCACCAACCTCCAGGCCTGAAGATAGACAAGGTTGTCCAGGACCCCATCCAACCTGGCCTTGGGGCATCCTTCACCTCTCTGGGCAGCCCCTCCAGCCCCTCACCACTCTTTTTGTTTTTTGCTCAGGTTCTGCACACACATGCACCCAGTAAGAAATGCCTTTTCTAGGGGATAAAGGATCTTCATGGTATTCATCTGTCCAGCTCCATTGAACAGGACTTTCCTCCTTTCTACCCCCACCCTATTAAAAACAAACCACCAAACAAAACAAACAAAAAAAAAAAAAAACCCAGCAAAAAAACCCCACAACCCAACAAAAACACCATCTCATTTCCTGAACTTCATAAAGGGTGGATGATTTCCCTTTCAGAGGTGCAGAACAGTCAAGGACCATCATTCCTAGCTTTGGACATGTGAGTTTGGACCACCAGCCCTACAAGCACCACCTCTCCCCAACAGGCCGCCTTTAGGAAGTCAAATTCCTTCAACCCACCTCAGGTACTCTAACTTTCATCCAGACCTGGCCCTGTAAGAAGGAGTGTTTGCTGCACACCCAGTTCCACCTGCAGCCTTTGAGCAGCCTGAACTGTTTGCTGCATCCTGTGTCCTATTTAGCTTCTCCATTCAGCTGCCGGTAATTGCGCAGCTCTTTCCAGCACACCCACCACAGCTTCATCCGTGTGCTGCAGGAACCAATTCCAAGCTATTATTGCACTGCTTAATGATCCTGTTCAGGCTGTTTTGGAAGAGTAGTCCTTAGCTGTGTGTCTCACCCCAGGGATTTAAATAGCCTTGTACATCAAGGCCTTCATAATTCCTTTATTTCTGGTGGCAGTTTAAATCACACGGAAACCAGGAGCTTCTCCTGAGCAGCGAGATGACTTCCTGCCATTAGGCTGCACCTACCATCAACCAAGAATGCTCCTGAAATTTATATTCTTAAGTCTGGCACTTGCTCAGAGCTAATGAATTCAGCTGTGACAAACAAATTAGGGCTTCAAATGTTAAATTTCTCATCAGAGGTTTCAACAGTGTGTTTAAGTAGTAAGAGGTGGTTTGTTTGTTGGGGTTTTTTTTTTTTCCTGTTCTGTGTTTCGACTTGGTTTACAAACCCATATGAAATTCCATATTTCTGCCTCAAATTGCATCTCAGAGTTTTCATGCCAAATCCATAATTTAGTATACTCTTCCCTTTGTGCCCATGCACTCTGGTTTCTTCCTTCTCCCATTAATTTCTTTAGCCTGTGAGGTAAGGACTCATGGTAGTGTGGAGGGAGCAAAACACTTTAATTCTTTCAAAGCAAAATGTGAACTTTTCTTTTGAAGAAATAATCTGCACCGTGGCAATAATGAGCAATTACAAGAAGGCAGTAAGATTTCAATAATCATACTCCTATTGCTTTGTTCAAGAGTTGATAGGTCACATTTTCAAGAACTCCTTTATATACTACTAAGATCATCCTTGTAAAATGACAGATTTCCTGACCTTTATCCTGTTCAAAGGATTTTCACTGAGCACGCTTGTTCTGCAGAATAATTGTTGGTAGCACTCCTGAACTCCAGGTACTTTCTGCTGAACCTCTAGCAGTGTGAAGTTCTTTATTTCCAGAATGTGAAATTCTTCTCTTGACCCTTGTGGAGTGCCATCAGAAGTTATTATAGATGGATTTCTTTGTAAATATTTTTGTGTAAATAGAAGTTTGTCAGAAAGGCAGGAAAGGATGAGACAGCTCTTCCCTTGGAGACATCTTCATGGGATTCAGAGCTTTCATTGCATAAGGCCAGGAGGATTGTGCCTGGAGGATAAAATTATCTTCTAAGAAAACATAGAGGCTGAAAGCAGCAGAAAAAAGAATTAATGTCCAATAGTTCAATTCAATCACAAAATTAGATCAAGATTTTATCTACAATGCAACCAAAAGCTGACAGTGGACTAAATACGTACTGAATTTTAACATGAGTTTTGTTATACAATGCAAATACTCCAGCACTTCTTTCTGAACATTATTGATGTAATTGGAAATTAATTAATTGGCAAAACTTGTTTACAAAGGTCTGTTTAAAATACACAGCATCAGAGCTACAAAGAGTTGTGCTGTGTTGGGTAATGACGGGAGAATTTTTGTCAATCTTTCTGCTCCCTGATTAAATTCTGTAACTAATTAATTCAATACCTGTTTTGGATTTTGCTATTTTAAGGCTTACAAAAAAAATACAGATTTTCAAAATGGCTCATTATAAACTGTTGAAATGATAAATCACAACACTCCCATGTTTTTAAGATGGTAAAATCAGAAGGAGTGAAAGCGATTCAGCAGCAGACCCAGCCCAGCTAGAAATCCTCATTTCCTTGGTCCATATTGATAGGTCTTTTGCCCTGCTTACTAATGCCCAGAGTCAGTTGTGTGATAAATTACTTGTGCTGCTTATTTTTGTGTCTTAGTCTCAGCTTGCATCACTGGGATGTGTCAAAAGCAAACACAGCTTAGGCAGACCTAGGAGAATGAGGCTCGTGAGCTCCTGTGTCCAGCTCTGCAGTGATGCTGTGGGTGGGTCTCTGTGTGGTACTGGTGAAGAGTTCTCCTGGCATCATGATATCCTTCTCCAAGGACTGAATATCTCCTAAAGACTTTCAGACCACTGACCAAAACCAGAGAGGGAGATGCACCTAAGGGGAAGCATCGGGCATCTGTAAGGGATGTGAGTGGCGGGCAGTGGAAGGGCTCTTTGGGTGCTTCCCTCCCACGAGGAGCTTTCTGGACCAAAGACATAAATGAGGGGTCACTACTACAGTTTGCCAGCATGGAAGGAGTTACTGGGACAGAGACATGGTGGTTCAGGGACAACAGGAGCTTCAAGTCTGTGTGTGGGGTCTCTTAGTGTGTTGCTCTGGTAGATATAATTCCCCAGAGGCCTGAGCTTCACTACCATAGATATAATTCCCCAGAGGCCTGAGCTTCACTACTATGCTTAGGTTAGTGTTCAGGTCTCCAAAATGAACATATGAAAGTTTCCTTATGATGTGTGGTGTAAGATGAGTAGCAAGATACACAACCCAAACCTGCATTGCTGAGAGCATCAACCATATGTGGCTACTGCAGCTCAGGAACCCTATGGGGCCGTCCTGCCTCTCCCTACAAGTCTTCCTCCACCATTTTCTCTGTGAAGTTCTTAAAATACATCCTGGTGCCTCATGACCCACACTTCCTCCATTGTAGCTCCTACAGTGTGGCCACCAAAGTGGTGGTCAGAGTCACTGCGTGTCCCTGCGGGTGTTTGTCCCACAGATGTAGAGAGATGAATAATGCATTGAACTCCTGTCACCACACTTCCATTTCTGATGCCAGCTCTTGAATTCAAGTACATCTTTGGTCTTTCTTTGTGTTTGAGTTGATTGAGAGGGTTTAACCACATGCAGTATTCAAATTGCTTCTATGCATGAAGAGATTTTCAAGAAATCAATGCACCCTTTGAGTAAAATAATTAATGCATGAACTGGCTGCTCTTTAAAGACAGTAGTAACGCTCCTTACCAAGACCAGTGCAATAATGTTCCATTCAGTAATGTACTTTTTAAAAGTTAAATTCTTCAGTGTTGGTATTTGAGTAGGACACCGAATTAGGCATGCTGAGCTGTATTTATTAGCAGAAAACTGATTATTATTACTGACCAATCTGCTTTTTAATGATTCAGTGAACATGTTGGTTTTTATAGTAATGAATACGGGGCTCTTAATCAGGTGATCTGACAAGTGTGCAATTTGCCTGGAAAATTATGCTGGCCTGAAAGTGTTTTAATGAAGAATAAAGAAGGGAAAAGATCCTATAAAATGTTGGCATTTTGAGGGAAAAGAGACAGGAAAAGCTGGAGGAACAACATTCCAGTTCCTTGTGCCTATTGTCTACACAGTGGCTATTTGGCCAACACACCTTGGTGGTATCAGGGTTAAATTGTGCCCAACTCAAGTCAACTTTCAGGTCTGTATTTACTGTTTTCTGCTGGAGCTGAAAGGAGCAGGAATGAAACAGTCTCTACAAGCAGGAGGATAGTGCTGGTGCTGTGAAAGGCCACTGTAAATTCAGACGGCCACTGTCCCCTTGTGGTCTGAGGGCATGTTTACCTTCCTTTAATTAAAATGGGAATACTTTCACTATGAATGCATGCTTCTCTCATTCTTTACCCACTCACCTGCCCCTAAGGCATCTTAGTCTTTCTACCAACCAGATCTATACTCTCTGATACTTGTCTTCTCTTGCTTTCCACTCTTGAAATGCCTTCTGCATTCAAGAGCCTGGGCTGAAGAACCTTTGATGGGTCTTGTGGGTCTAAGCAGTTTCTTACACTGAGGAAGTCTACAAAATGAAATAGCTGACATACATCTGGCAACAGAGATCGAACGAGGCTCCTTGGAGATGACTTCTTTTGACTTTAATGGCCTGAGATCAGCCAATACAGTGTCACTGTCACCAATGACCTTTACCAATGTGTAACCTGAAAAATGAATATACTATTAAAAATACAGCAATATTTCTGTCTTTTTTTTAATTTACTGTTACTTAGAAATCTCTATCCTTATTCTCTTCTCTGTGGTTGACTAGATGGTACCCACTGTATTTCATTCTGTTGATCCAGTTGTAAGCAGGCATCTGGTCTTGGTTCAACTTAAGAGGTATTGGACACTTTCCATTCCAATTGAATTTAGGAAAAAAAAAAGCAAATAAAATCTATTTTAAAATGAAAGATTCCAATAATTTATTCATGGAGAACTAATGTGGTAAATTGGTAGAGAACTCCCTAGGGAACTACCTTTAGGATTATGTACTAGTGTTTTTCAAATTCTGGCAGAGCATCAGAATTAATATGCAGCTTTTGTCAGGTGTTCTACATCTCCTATAGTATTTGAATACTGAATGCAGTCTGCATTTTCTGTCTCTGAGGTCACTCACATGCTAAAGGTTGATCAAAGCCTCACTGAAGTCAATGAGAAGAGCCTCAGTGATGCCAGTGTGCTTTGAATCTGCTTCAACTCACAGCTCTGGGGTCCTTCCTGTCGTGTGTAACTTAATATGAGGTAGTGTTTTGCCTGGAGGAGTCACCTTTGTGTATAAACTTGCTGAGTCTTAAGTATAAGAATTCGTGCTTCAAGAGAATTTCCACTGAAGCCCCTGGAACTTGTATATAAATAAAAATCTTGGAAACTGCAGTTGCTTACTACACCAGAGGACCAGGTACACACCTATGCTTTCTTCTCCTTCCCTTCATTCTCTCCTTTTCCTCAGCCAATAGGCAGAATACTTGATTAGAATTTCAAGGTAACTGGGGAGTTTTCTTTATTTGCTTTGGAAAAAAATCATCAAATCTGACAGACAATGGAAAGAAAGGATGAAAGAATTCAGCTTTCTGGTTCTTAAAGGGCTAAATGGAGCAAGGAGGCAATTTCAACTCTAGTCTGATAAATACCCTTATTTTTTTTTCCCTCCTAGGTTTAGTATTATTTTTATATTGTGCGCTGACCTCATACAAAAAGGGTGTGTGAAGCTGATAGAGAATAAGCACCAGCACTGAATCAATAGAGGTGAACTCACCTCAACTCCAGAAGTAAAAGTGCACGGGAGAGAAGCAATATTGCATTATTTTTGTATTGTCTGCAACACCTGAGCCTTGAGTATCATTTGGAAATACAAAAAAAAAATAAAAAAGTCCTTTTATCTACATTGTTAAACTGAAAGGATTCCCTGTCTATTTGCTCTTTGCCATCAAAAGCTGTTGTCCATGATTGCACGGTATTTTGTATTGTCTTCTGTAAAACTCTAAAATGACTGTTTAGATTGAATGCCTGAAGTGAGAGGTAGGTAAGTCAAAGAGCTTTGTGTCTCCTCTCCACACCTGGGAGGCAGATGCGTCACTCAATAACATCTTTTCTCTATATCAGAATCACAAGGTGCTTTAGCGCTTTTGTTCCACAATGACGGAAATTACTCTTTTTTTAACCTGTCTTGAAAACCACTTGGGGCTGTGAAATTTGGTGTAGAGACCCTATAAAGTTTAAGCTTATAGTTACAGATGAGTTGGTCACTGATGTCACCCATACTTGACCTTCCCAACAAGTAAATTACACAGAAACGCTTACCGTAACCTGCACCCCCACAAAACTACCACTGCTTCTAGAGTTATTAATTTTCATGTGGTAAAATCTGGATAAATATAAAAAATGGGGCTGTGTTATAGCAGGTACTACATAAATTCAGAAAGGCAGATGCTCTATGCTCAGATGAGCTCACAGTCTAGAAAGACAAGACAGCCTTGGTCTGGGGTTAGAGGTATAACCGTATTTTTCAATAATCTTGCATCAACCTATGGATTTTTTTTTAAGAATGATGGAACACAGTCTTCAGATGTTATGATTCCCTGTACAACTTATTGTCTTCTTAGTCTTCAAAACTCCCTTTTCTCAATAAAAATAAATCAGTGATGCAGTGAGCATTTCTACACGCTGAGCCTAGCCAGATAAAACCAACTCAACTGCTCCCCTAAGTTTCCAAGGCTGAACACCAGATGTTGGTCCTCAGACAGGTGCTGCCCAAAGGACTTTCTACCACATAGTCCTACCATAAGTGGCTGGCCCTTTCATGAACCATTCCCAAAATTTACAGCTGCAGAAGATGTACCCTTTTATTGCAGGATTTAATAGGTGTTACTTGACTTGAGAAAGATCTCAGCAAGAACTTAGCTTGGGACTGGCCATGGAGGGATCTCAGAGAAGCTTAGACCTGATATTGATGCTGGTGTTGTCTTCTTCAAGTAGAGTAATTTTTAAGTCCTTTTCACCTTAATAGCTGGAGACCAACTGTAATTCTAGAAATTTAGTTCATTACAAGAAACAGCAAGAATGGGACACACCAAAACGAAGCATCTGTTAAAACACTTTGCTCAGGTAACACATTTAAATATCTAAAAGTACATTTAATACCATAAAACATAAAAAAAAATAAATGTGTGTTACCTGAAGTTAGAACACTTTTAGCCTTGAGGGGGAAAGATTCAAAATTAATCATCATCTAGGGTAGGCCAAATGAGCTCATGTTTTACATTATTCATTATGAAGATCAGCTATCATTCCTTCCAGTGTCACAGTTCTTGACATTCATTGTTTTGACACATCCTCAATGGACTAGCTTTCCTGTGTGATAAATTGGGAACCAGTGGAGAGTCTCACCAGCAAAGGCGGCTTGTTGTAACACAACGTTGTGTTGATAATCTGGGAGTTCCGATGTCAACAAGTAAAAATCAACATGAACCACCAGAAGGGGAGTTGGAGAGCTAATGATTCTATTTATTATTCTTATTATTCTATTTATTCTATTTATTTATTCATGGTCTAAGGGTAGACTTGGTGGCGGTGGGTTAATGGTTGGACTGGATGATCTTAGGGGTCATTTCCAGCCTTAAAAAATTCTATGAGTCTATGATTCTATGATTCTATGATTCTATGATTCTATGATTCTATGATTCTATGATTCTATGATTCTATGTAGAGATGGCAACCAGGAAGATTACTGGAATTAATAGGTTTCAACAAGATGTTTGTGTTGGTTTCACTGTGGAAGGCATGGATGGCTAAGAACAGTGTATGCACCATTCTTGGAGATGCTAAGCAGCTGTCTGTATTCTCTGCCATGTTTTAGCTCTATTCTGAAAACATCTCTTTGTAGGGTAATGCTCTTGTCACAAAGTATGTATTTGCTGCACTTAGCAAACCTCAGGACTTCTCCCTGAATAAGGGACTATTATAGCAAGCAAGAGTTGCTGGTAGCTGTGGAAATAATCACCTTACTTGACCCAACAAAGGTGGTGGTCTGCTCTCTTACACAAATTGCATAGGTCAGCTTTTTAAATTTTTTTTTAATATGTTTCTGATTTAAATGATGCAATGTGATTATTGTGCTTTTGAAAATGCATAGGGCATAAATCCTGAGAGTTCCACACAAAAACCCCCATAGTCCTTGGAGGTCCATGTGCATCACTTGACTGAAATCAATGACATTTTGCTCACCTAAGGACAGAATTTGTCCTGAAACAACTGAAACAACTGGCTGAGAAAGAAATGATGGGACTTGCAGGGAGAGAAAAAGGCTGATTATGTGGTGCCTTAAAAATCAAATGTAAAAAAGTTCATGATTTAAAGCTGCCCTGGGTCATAATAAATAATTTAGTCCTCAATTATATGCATTTGTCCTTAACATAGAACTATCTCCCTAATTTTTTTTTTTAAAAATTAGTTCATAGACCCTTATCATGTATGCACAGGCAGATAGATAGATAGATAGATAGATAGATAGATAGATAGATAGATAGATAGATGTATGTAAAATCTCATGACATGGTGATAATTTACTTTGATTTATCAGCATTTGCCTTTTGTCCATGAATCTTGTTGGGTCCTTTGTACTATATGAGCTACAATAACCTGAGCAGTAAAATAGGGGTTTTCAAGTGTGACTCCATTGGATTGACTCCCATATTCTGTACGTGTAATACAGATGCACGAAGCAGTGCCAACACAAGATTTAACTAAAACAATAAAGCTGAATGAGTGCTTTGCCAGTAGCCTTAATTCACCCTCACTTTCCCTTCTTAGCATTGTCACTAATAGGCAATGACTACTTCATTATTATTTAAGTTTAAGAGCTGATTATTATTGCTTAATGACATGAAGACTTTTAGCTGCGGCCAGTCGGAGAAATCATTCTGCATTTCAGGTTCCTCAATGAATAGGTTTGCAAACACTTTGCCTGGCATGTTTATCTAGGAAGAGTTGAAGCCCACATTTCATGAAGATGCTTTCTGAGTTCTTTAAATTCCTTCTCTACAAACACGTTTGTAGAGACCTGAGCAATTACTCTGGGAAAGGCAGTGAACTTTTCTCAGCTACGAGCAAAAATAATTTAAAATTTGGATGAATATGGGCTTATTTCTTTGCTTCATTGCTTCTTCAGTTTTATTTGAAATAGAAAAATGTATATTGAATTAGGTAATAGGAGCTGTGTGGCAAAGTCTTTGTCATGCAGCAGATGCAGAAGAGCAAGCTGAGTCAACGTGGCTCGGCTCATCCCACCTAATTTTGGGATTTCACTGAGGCTCACAACTGAACCTCATTTTTGGCATTTGCCAGGATTGCCCTGTGATGTGTGTCCCATCCTAGGACAGAAAAGGGCATATTATTGCTTGAAGAAAATCGTCTCCTTCCCAAGTGGTCATGACATAAAATGCTCATTTTCCTTCTCCGCAAATCTGAAAACTCAGCTCTACGGAACAAAACTCCCACATTAGCCAGCTGGCAGCCTCGTGTGAAGTAGGTAAATTTTGCTCCTACTCAGAGGCTCAAGCAATTAAATTTGTGAGCTCTTCCACGGAAGAGTTATAATACTCATAGATTTGCTTCTGGTTGGGTTTTTTTCTCTACCTCACCTCGGCTTCTCTTGAGCCCAGACAGGCAGGATTGACTTCCACCAGTCCACCGTGCCTCTAGGACTGTCAATGGACTTGTTAAATTGTGATAATAATTTTTAGGCTGTTGGCCACGCATTTGTTATGAAATGAAGTAACTCTCTTCACATGAGCTGTCAGACAGATATTACTTTTAGTCACAATCAATCTAAATTTCAACTGGAGACTTCAAGGTGAAGGCTGTGAACTCTGTTACCTATAAAAGGCCTGTGAAGCCATCCAAGTATTTGCTTTTTTTTTAGCTAGAACAGTATTTCTATATTCCTGTGCTGCAGAAAGTCTTGTTTGTATGCCAAAACTCCATGGTGTTAAATGCAATAAATCCTGTATTTCAGGAAAGTGCCTCCATCACAGATTTAATTACTTTGGGCCAAATTCAGCTCTTCCCCCCTTCTCCTCTTCAAGGCTGTAAATTCTTTAAATAAACTCCAGGGAAACTTTCTGGCCCCATGGCAGTAAAACCCGAAAGAGTGATCAAAAAATTATGTATTTATAACATTTCATTAGGCTTAAAATTACCTCTGTTCTTCTCATGCGAATGTTCAGGATTTATCCTCATTACACTCATTATAACATTCACCCTCAAACCACCGGAGTACAGAGCCCATGAACTGAAGCTTTGGGATTTTGGAAGACTTTTTGTGGAAGGAGCCTGAGTAAGAGGCAGAGAACATCCCTCAGTACTAGATAGTTACAGACACGAGAATCACCTACGCTGGACTTTTGCATCTGAGTATTTCTCTTGAACGCCTTTTGCTTACACTTCATTTTTAATCAAGCGAGTTGAATGCGATCCAAAACAAGGCCTGTACCTAATGCTGAGCTTAATGACCCTTTTCATACCACTGGAGTTGGCTGCCTTCTCCCTCTCTGCTGTTCCCTTGTAGCTTTGGAGCGTTAAACGTCTTATAAAAATGACTTTTTGGTACGGTCCACAAATTAGGCGGAAGGCTCACAGAAGCAGTATACTCATCCAGCATGAAATCAAAATCTAATCAATGCAGATTATGTTAGATTAGCTAAGCAAGTAAACAATTAGCCAAGTTAATGTTACCTACCCTGTCCTTCAGCACCGAACAGAGAAGGAATTTGTCTTCCCAGACATGTTTAGTTCCACCTCAGGTGACATTGCCGGTTATTGGAGGAATTTTTCAAACTAGCAGCTCCTGTTGACCTGTTGTTTTCATTCTGTTGAGAGTCTGGAGCAAGAATGGAGGGAATGTGGGTTGGAAGGGGGGAGTCAGCTGCTTGGGAAAGAATTTGTGGGGTTGGATGTGATGATGCAGAGTGGGGAATTGTCTTCAGGCTTGAGTTGTCACACGCATCAGGCGGGATTATGGAAGATAAATCTGCTGCTCACGCCAGGTAGGGTTGAGGAGCTGGGGGCCCATGAACCATCCCCCCACCACACTGTCTCAGTGGCTCTGGCAGACTCAGGAAGGCAAAGCTGCTCCAACCTAACATTAAAGGCAAATAGGAAAACAAAATATGGAGTAGGATTTGGTTTGCATTTAGTTGTGGTGGTTTCTTATCATTTTTACTGACGGATGCGTGAGAGTTTCTCATTCCTCCCTCTAAACTCCCCACATTGTTCAGATCGACTTTTTGCTTGTCAAGGTCATGGTGAAAATGAAATTAGCAGCTGGAATTCTGGGGCAGAAAAGCCTGTTTCATCGCTCTGCCCTTTGCTTCAGTTCTCATAAAACTCACTGCTCCGCTCGCGTGGGCTGATGGCCTTTGAAACCTGCGCTGGGTGTGCACAGCTCCTTCTACAGTGCTGCCTTTCACTTTTGATTTACTCTGCCTTGTTTTCAGTTCTTGTTGGATTAAGACAAGCACACCAATAAAAATAATTAACTTAGCAATATTAAACCAGCTTCAGAGCATCTGTTTGCTAATATCACTCTTAGCAAACCTCAGAAAAAACGAGAGCCGGACTTTAAAGTTCTCGCAGCAATGTAGGAATTAAATTGAGTTTATTTGCACAGTTAATTCCCTAAAAAAACAATATAATCCACTTTTTTTTTGCTGATGATGAAATGTAATTCATCCAGTGGTCATATATAAAATATTACATCCGACTCCTCTCATTAAGGTAAACTGCTTCAACTTTCTCATTAAGGTAAACTGTTTCAACTTTCATTCTACATCTTGCCAACATGATTTACCCACCTACATTTTCATAGTCTCCATTACTTGAAAAATTTCAGATCACCTCTGGTTTTTTTTTCATGCTTTCTAAAGGATTACATCACGTGTTAATCAGTGTTATAGCCACTAAAATTTTAATTGATATTATGTATTGGTATTGAATCAGTGACTGCCATAGCAAGGCATGTTATCACACATTTTTAGTGGGGTGGAAGGAAATCACAGAATTTTTACCTTCTTGTAGTTTGGTAAAGCCAACCTTAACTATTTTTTGTGAACAGTAAAAATGTAGTTATTTTATGTTAAGTGAAGCTTAATTAAGATGTGAGTGCTTAGGGCCAGCCAGGATCTGCCATTTCTTCGATGCGGATTGCCCTAGAGCATGAAGCAGCAAAATTTGCTCAGATTTTGTTTTATTTTGGGTTTTTTTTGAGGAAGATGATGGGTATCTTTGCATTGCAGAAGGGTGCTGCCCTCACCCTTCCAATATTCCCATCCCTGAGCAGCTTTGTGTGCCTGGCACGCTGAGCAAGATAATCCTCTTCCTTAGGCATTGATGATGTACCTGTGCTGTTAAATGAGATTTGGTGTGTCAGTGGCAGGGGCAAGCACAGGTATATGTGCATTATCTTATATAGTGCCATAAACCACCATCTCATAAACTCCATGATCTGGGGTCTTCACTTCTCTCAGTGGAGAGGATCCTGCTGCTCTCAAGTAAAACATTTTGTCTTCTCAGCAGAAAAACTCAGAAGGTCAAACGCGATTTTGTTAACGGGTATTTGGGGTATATTTCCACTTAAATTAATTATATTCCTTTTTGATCTTCCAAGGTTTTGCTGAATCATTCATTGTTTGTTCCTTTTTTTTTTTAAATTTTTTTATTTTTTTTTTCTGACGGGGAAACTTATTAGCAATTCTGAGAAATAAATTGCAAACATTTTCTAACCGGAGGCCAAAACCTGCTGGCGTTTATGTGTTTCCAGATGGCAAATATGTGAGGGATTGGACAAAGTAAACTGACATCAACATCTACAGAACATTCTTTTTGTTTTTTATAAAACCCCTTCATTTTTATCGAAACCAAAAAGGTGAAATGTTTACATTCATCAGTTACAAGGTACAGTTTGTGAAGATAGTTTCTTAACAGTGAAATTAAGGGCTTTGTGGCTGGCTGGCTGTGTAAAAAATGAATGTATGCAGTGATTTTCATAGTGATATTTTCCAGCTTCTTATCAGCTGGCAGATTATCACCATGCTGATAGCGTGACAAAGGCACTTTCCTGATAAGGGAGCAAACAAGGCATGGGATTCCCATGAGGAGCTGAAAGAGCCATGTGAGGAAGAGGGGCAGGGATGTGGTGGGAATTCTTGGAGCTGTGCTTCATCCCTCCTGCGTCTGTACCGTGATGGAGGGGGTGGCTGAGCCCCTCTAAGCTCCACTTCAGTGTCAAGGACAGGTGCCAGTTTGTGAGCAGGGGTAGAAGTAGCAGTGAAGAGTTTCCATGAGCTGTACTGGTGATACTCTGAGACCTTCTCTTCACAGCCCAGGTGACCATGGATTCACCAAGGATTCACAGAATCACGGAACATCAGGAGTTGGAATGGACCTTGAAAGATCATCTGGTCCAACCCCCTGCTAGAGCAGGATCTTGCACAAGGATCATGGTTTTCTAATTCACCTTGAAACTGACATACATAATGTGCTGTTTCAAAGAGCTATGGAAACTTTAGAGTCCAGAGATTCTTTTCCAACATTTTATAATATTTTCCCTTTTTTTTTTTTTCCTGAGAGATATTTAGTGGAAAATAATAACATTCCCAAAGTAGCATTCCCTCTCTCCCTTCAGGTGGAGGCCAGGAGGAGCTCTCCCTGGAGCACCCCATCCCTATCCCATGTGGCTCCTTACCCTTTTGCTAAGCAGCAGCTCCTGAGATATTCCTTGTCCCCTCTCCATCCTGGTGGCTTTGGTCCCAGTTCTGTTATCTCTGCTCACACCGTGAGACCTTACTCAGCAAACGGTCTGTTTGAAATATGAGCCTAATCCCAGGGCAATGTACTATTCCTCTTAGATTTAACTTTAGCTGAGCCCTACAGAATGAATTTTTTATCAGGACAGTGTAATCTGTCTGTGAGATCTTGACAACAGGATCCATAAGGAAAATGGAAACTCCTCAGACCTGTGATTTAAATGCAAACCCATGGTGATGTGCTGTGGTCTCAGGTACCATGCAAAGAGGACCAAATCCTACCAAGCACCAGTGACTTTTGCTCCCAAGAGAGGAAAACACTTGGCATCACTTGAACATTCACCATCACCATCCAGCTTCTTGCAGACCTTCTGCAGGTGATGTGTCCAGCTCCTGGCCACTGCTCAGCTGCGGCTACAACACGGATATGGAGAAACAGGAATGGGGCCTGTAACAATAAAGGAAAAATGGCATTTTATTCTTTTTGTTGTTGTTGTTGCTGGTGGTGTTGCCAAGTCTACAGCTGGATCCTTGTGGCAATCTGGATTTCCATTTATGCAACTGCCTGACAACATCTGGGGATCGTTGCGACTGATGATTATTATAGTGATACCGGCAGCGTTTATTCTGTGATAGGGGTCTCTGGAGGCCACAAGGACATAAATAATCCAAGGAACAACATAGCAAAATGCAAGAGTAATGCTAAGGAAAAGGAGACTAAATATGAAAGCAATCTTTGATTGATACAAGTTTTCCTTGAATCTTAAATTAGACTGATCATATAAAAGGATTAAACTTTATCAAGCGATAGTTGTAGACTGAGTTCAGTTGCCTGAAAGTCTGAATTGATTCAAGCTATAAATACTGTGGCCTTTTAAGTTTTAATTCAAAAAAGAAAGAATCTTTGAACTACTGAACTTGTAAAGGAATTGTACTGCAGTTCATTAAGGAAATTTTGTATTTCCAGCACTTTTTTGAAAAGAAAAGAATCAGATTTTTTTTTTTTGCAATGTGTTTTAACTGGAAAGCTGTAGATTATTTAAGTGCCTTGATAACGTAAGGAAGCCTCCATCAGAAAAAAAGGAGCAAATTAATTTCTTGGTAATTTTCCAAAATTTTCCTCACACATTTTATTATTTTACTCTGGACAAGGAACCCAGATTATGACATCAGTTCAACCTTAACAAGTGTCGAAGCCAGAAAAATGTAACTTTATTTGCACATCATGCAGAAGAAAATGATGGGATGATGGTTACTAGGCTCAAGGGACGTGTGTTTAGAGTGAATGGCATGCTCTTTCAGCAAGGATTTACACCATTTTTTAAACCTGAAATTTCTGATGAAATTCTATTTATTTGCAAATTTTATCAAGTTTCTGTACTTTTACAGCCTGGTCCTGGTCTTCCTGTGTCATTCATCCTCATGTATTTTGGTGGAATTCATCTTGATTTATGGAGGGGTTGAAGTGGAACGTTAAGCTGCTCTGAGCGAGCAGGTTTTGTGTCTACATAAGGTATAAAGAGAACAAAAGAAAAACCACCATGTGAGATTTATGGATGTTTCCTTTTCCCATAAATCTCCTATGATGTTTTCTGACACACATTGAGAAACAAAAAAGATCAAATTTGCTTCTGATCTGGAGCAGGTTTTCTTTTTTTTTTGCATCCTGAAAGTCAGAGGATTTCTGCCAGCTGGTTGCCATGACCCATCCAAACTCTGGGAAGTAATTGTGGAAGTTTGTGCACTCTGATTCACTTCAAACACGTGTTGTGCAATGACAGTGAAGAACAAAAGCCCATCGATAATCACGGGGTTGCAGTTAAAAAAAAAAAAGTAAATAATGGTTCTCGGTATAAAATTGGATCTCCAGGTCTTCACTCATCCACTTCACAACTAGTTCAAAGCCATCCAAGGTAATAAAAGACCTTGCTAAAATAAAAGACCTATCCAAGCTAATAAAAAACTTGACAGAGTTACTGTGTGTCATTTTCAGGGGAGCTGTAACTACTGTGTTACAGCCAGTTCATTGAGAACTAAGCACAGAGCCCAAACACTGACGAAGCTTTGGAAGAAAAATGAATCATGGCTGGATCAGATACAGACACAAAAGTACCGTGTTAGAGGTTAAAACCATTCCAGGAGCTGAATGCCTTTGCTGCACAGAAAAGGATGCGACAATGAGTTTCATTTAAAGACCGAATTCATTTGCCACGGGAACAATGAGGTTTTTCTTTTTTAATCAAAATGCAGACAAGTAATTTCTTAGGCAAGCACGGCTCTGAGTTATGCTCGGGAAGATACAACGTGAGTAAACAGTCTTTTCTGTAATACAGCTATAAAATATTGCAATATACATATACATGAAATAAAGAAGTGATTTGACTTGTCATTTAATTGTATTATCAGATTTGTAGCTTGTGAAAATGTCAGGGAAAATAACACACTACGTAGCATGGGTCAATTTATTAATTGTGGATAATTTTTGAGCCAACTCTGGTCTCAGAGCTATTGTATTTCTGATTTATAAGTATTCACCAAGTTTCCTGGATAAATAAAGGCAGCAGGTTTGGGGTTTTTATAGTTTTCCCATCTTGATTGCTTTCTGGTTCTCTGACAGGATCAGTGACCAGTGTTCGAGGTCACACAGAGTCATCTCTGTGTGACCTCGAGTATTGTGTTCAGTTTTGGGCCCCTCACTTCAAGAAGGACGTTGAGGTGCTGGAGCGTGTCCAGAGAAGGGCAACGAGGATGGGGAAGGGTCTGGAGAACAGGCCCTACGAGGAGGCTGAGGGAGCTGGGGAAGGGTCTGGAGAACAGGCCCT
>VXBZ01005787.1:0-42579 GCA_013399135.1 Heliornis fulica
CCGCCGAGTGCCTCAACAACTGAAGAGACAGAGGAGAAAATACATGTTGAGAGGCTTTGGAGTCGAGATAAGGACAGGGAGAGATCATTCCACTCATTTCTCGCACTCTTTCCCTGTGCCACCGTGAGGTCCTGCTCATGGGAGACAGTCCTCCACAACCCTCTCCANTGAGTCCTCTCCCATAGGGCCTCAGCTCTTCACCAACTGCCCAGCGTGGGTCACTTCTACAAATTCGTAAAACGTCTCTCAGATGGCTGCCCCCAGCCTGGTCCCCCACAGAGTCACAAGCACACCCAGCACACCTGGTCCAGTATGGGCCTCTCTCACTCTTCCTCTTATCAGTCTTTGTTGGCTGTGGTTGCTGTCAGGGGCTTGCTCCAATGTAGGTCACAGTTTCTTCCCTATTCCTCCACCTGCTCCATAGTAGGCTCCTGCCTGGCCCAGGCACCTCTCTATGGGCTACAAGTGGGGTCTCTTCATCCTCCATGGGCAGCGGGCAGACATCAGCTTCACTTTGGTATTCTCTACAGGCCGCAGGGAATCTTCTCTCAGCACCTCCTCCTCCACCCCCTTCACTGACCTTGGTTTCTGCAAAGTTTCTACATCTTCTCACTCTCTTCTCTGGTGACAAAGTGCAGAAGTTTGCATTTTTCTCTCTCTCAAATATGATTCCCAGAGGTGCTGTGACCGGTGCTGATTGGCCCAGCCGGCCTTGTCAGTAACAGGGTTTGGGAGTCTGGCCTTGGGAGCCCAGCTGGGATTTATTTTGTTGGACCCTTAACTTTTCTAGTCACTTCTTAAAGAAGCCATGTTGCAAACCCATGACAGAAAGAGAGATTTTCGGTATCTTAATGGTACAGGCAAAAATTTTTTCCAGAGCGCAAGCTAAGCAGAAAATGTTTATGGACTTATTAATTATGTGTTTAGAATACACTCTCACTAGAACTCAAGACAAAATTCAGTGCTTTCCTACATTTTAGATTTAGCTAGATTCTTTCACTCATAAAACTAAACCTGTACTTTTTTCTCATGCCCTCTATCCCCATGTGATTTTGGAGAGTTGGGTCAATTAGTAATGTTTATTTCTGAGAGGGCCATTATTCCAAGAGGTTCCTATGATGAAAGATCTCAGCTGATAAAAGATTTAGACACAATCTGCCAATCAATATATGACTCTGTGATATAAGACTAGAAGGGATTAACCTACTTTAAATACTGAAAATGGCATCCACAGTCATAGTTCAGTCACCCTAGAACAATTCATCCTGTGCACACAGCTGCTTGTACTCTAATGGAAAATCTTTCATTATAAGAAATTCATATTGCTTTATCTCATCTCTCCATGCAAACACATTTTCCTCCCCTCGTTTTTATCCTGTGCCTACATAAAGGTACAGACAGCAAAATGGTTTAAATTTCTCTACATTTACACTTTGACAATTTTTCATTATAAAGTGTACAGTCCAGTCAATGTTCTAATAACTAATAACAAATCTGTCCTAAAAAGCAAGGAGGACCCAAGGTTCTTTCCCAGCATCTCTATTTCTTCAGTTTGGTGTTGCTTTATTTTTTGGTTGCTACAGTACATTGAAACTCACATCTGGTTTGCTATTTTCTTTAACCCTAGTCATTGTTGCCAACAGAATTTCCTCCCTCCCTCACATGGTCTTTCTGAATTGCTATTCCTCAGATGTACAGCTTGTATATTTCCAAAGACTAAATATCATTTTATTTCCTGCCAATAATTCTAACCTCCCCATGTCTTCTCATATTTCTTTATCCACAATGATATTTGCGATATATTCCAATTTCATATCATCTGAAAATTTAATTAATGTGTCATTTACTCCTCCATTCAAAGCAGAAATAAAGTTGCTAAATAAAACTAGGCCTAACACCAATACTGGCTACACCTACTTGGCAACTTTAATTTAATAAAATTTTGGTGATTGTTTTCCAGGCAGTTTCCATTGGTGTGATGGTGCCAGTTTGAATTACTTTTGTAAATAATAATGGACGTTCTGTATTAAATATATTCAGTACAAGATATAATAAGATGAATGCTACTCTTGTAGCCAGATTGTATTATAACTTGTGAAAAATTGCAGACATAATTTAAGTGCCTTTGTTAGAAACCTGAAGTCCTGAAATAGGAGAGGTTATTTGAGACCTCTGTATGATGTTAATAAATATTACACAAGTTCTTTAGGAAACCATGATACTTTTTAGTTCGAGTCTGTAGACCAGGCAAGAAATTTTGTAATATCAAAAGCGTCACTAAGCACCAATATTTAAGACTGAATCAGTCCTTCCTTTTCCATCTTTAGTCAGTGGATTGGGACTGTCACATGCAGAAAGGGGGCCTGGTTTGTAAGTCTACTGCCTTGTCTCCTGGAAGAGAGAGTCTATCTCTTTAAGCAATGTCAATGACAATAGAGCTCATTTTAGTTAATCTTAATTATCCAGAAGACAAATATCTACATATCAGTTTAGCTACACCCACAAAGACATCAAATGACATTTGAGATTCACTAGGGCATATGAAATATCCTCACAGGGATAACAGAAAAGATGTAGAACCCATAGGAGAACAATGTTCTACTGGAATACCTATAATACTGTAAGCATCTAAAAAGCACTAGATTCCCATCTGTGTACAGTTGAATTAAGTACCTGTTGTTCTACTTAATATTTGAATAGACCACCACTCTCCTCACACTTTTGCTTTTACCTCTAGCCTATAACTGTGTTAAAACCCATTCATCATTGACCTTCTAGCTTTTACTCTATAAATTTACATTACAATAAATAGATACTAATAGATAACAAGGTAATAGTCCTTTTCATATTTGATAAACATTACTCAATTAATATACATGGACAAAGCTTAACAATCAACTAGCATGCAACATACACATCTAATTAAACTGCTCCAACTGCACTAATACAGTCATAAACAGAAGTTACCATTAAGGAGCTTGAGGGAGTCTTAGTGAAAAGTGTAATTGTCTGGGGAGAAGACATGAAAATTGTCATTGTTCATTATCATCCTCATTGTTCTCATAACCTGGTGTGTTGGAGAGGATGCACAAATGTTGCTTGTCTGGTGAACACGTTACTGCTTTTCTGATGTATCCATTTCCCCTTCTCTTTCTCTTTTCCTTTCCTCTTACTTTCTGCCTGGTAGCTTTAAATTGGTGCATGCTATTGATTACAGATCCTAAGAAGGAAGTTTCCTTCATTTAAGATTGTTAAAACTTTATTGTTCAACAACTGTGCCATTACTCAGAGACTACTGAAATAGAAACAGGAGTAAAAGGAAAAGGGGGAAAGGAAGCTGGTAACTCAGTGAGTTGGCTTCATAGAAAACTGTGATGTAGCTGGTGTATATATGAAGACTGGACATCAAGAAAGACTTTCAGATTTTTTTCAAGTCCATAATAATTTAAATTAGCTAATCCATCTTCTGGAATATAACTGCTAAAAAAGCAGATGGAAATCAACAATATCTCTTGTAGTACTGCATCTGATCAAAATAAAAAATTGCATAACCCCCTTTTTCTTTTCCACTCAGCATTATATTATATAACTGTCTGCCTTTTTCTTTTTTTTTTTTTTTTTTAAGTAACTGTACTTTCCTCTTTACCATTGCAGGTAGTTGTTTAGAAATTCATTAGAATAAAATTAGGTATCACCCATTATTTTGCATGAAAATTTTACTTTTTTTTTAGATAACATGCCCTCAAAACTCCTGAAAATAAATGAACCATGAATTGTGGTTTCTAGAAATATCCAAAGTTTTTCTTCTTGTTTGTTATGTTTTGTTCTGCAGCATTACTAACATTCCTGCATTATTTATTTGTTTTGGAGCTGCTAGAGAAACAAGCAGAAATGAATCTTGGTAACTCCAGAAAAGGAGCATACCGACATATATTGAAAGGAAGATTGAAAAGAAAGACATCTCAAGTATATGGTCAAAAAGCCTATTGCAGGATCCCCTTTAAAGCCTGAAAGTCAAGTAACATTCGTGAAAGAAATAGCCTGCTTTTCACAGAGAGAGTCTTAAGGAAACATCTGTTGCCAGTGAAACCATTCAAGTTTCCAGAAACCAGTAGAAGAAATAGCTGTTTGGTTAGATAGATATGCAGACTACTTTGAATATTTTTCTGAATATTTTTAACACTTTTCATATCTTCTTTTCACTAGAATTTGGATTTTGTTTTTATTTTTCCCCCAGTGGTATTAAAAGTTACTGCTGGAATAAGTACATTCCTGCTTCTTCTAGTCTACTGGGGTTTTAATCTCTATCTAAAAAACCCAAAACCCCAAATCTTTCTTAAAACTTGCAAAAGAATGTAAACCTGAAAATTTCCCTTCCAGGAGATATTTTCACTCACGTTCTGTGTGGCCTATGTAAGAGATTGGTACCAGGCACCATGCATTTTATGCATTGGATAAGAACAAAAGCACTGAAAATATTGGCAGTGATTGAAAGCTGAGGGCCCAGAATCATAAACAATGTAGTAATGGTGTGACTGACTAAATCCCTAAGGGTGGAATGTAACTCACTGACTAAGATCCTTCAATGGAAGCAGGCTCAGTGGAGATGGGCAAGGGCAATATGCCTGTGAGGGTCAGAGAGTAATCCAAATAAATTTATTTTAACACAAAATGGATCAAAATGTGTCTTTAGTTTTAGATAAACAGCTATCAACAGCTGAGTGGAAGTAAATTTTTCCCCAAGTCAGTCAGACCAGCATGGGTAGAATGAATACATGACTTAGATCAACCTAGAGTACAAAAACTAAGCAACTATTAAAAAAAACCAAGAATTGAAGATAGCAAAGGCCTAGAGTTGGCATCAGCACACATATACCTTCTTCGCAATTTGTGATGTCCAATATCTTGATGGTATAGAGACCAATAACAGAAATTGCATTGGTATTGTGATCAAACTGTACTACCCTTGCTGTATTTTGCCAAGTGTCACATTTATCTTCTCTTTGCAGTGTATTTTGTGTCACTTGATTAAATCATAAATCCTGTGTAACATCAATTATTTTGAAATAGGTAAATTTTATATTAAACATTACACTATCCACATGCGGGGTATCTAAAAGAACCTGGTAAGAAAGTATTGGACTCTGACAGATTGTCAAGCACTAAAAAATCCCAGCTTCAAGAACTGATTCCTAACATATCTCAACAACTTGCTCTCTAGTCTGGCCACCTCAGCCTTTGAGCTTAAGACTGGTGATAACTGGTAGTTCCGCTATTACATACTCACAGGTAAAGTAGAATATGATTCTTAGGAATTGACTGCTTTGAAAGTGCAGTCATAATAACTTATACAAGAATAACAACAATCAATGTGATGTTAATATCAGACAAGTGTTAAAAGACTGACCTTCTTTATTGCTCTTCTAATCGATCACATCAGAGATTTAATCTAATTATCTGATATTTATGTCTGTAGATACTCTCTTGCAAAACATATGTTCAGAAAGGTTTCTTTCTGCAGAAAGGCCTAGGGCTACTTATATGGTCTTTAGTTTGAAGAATCCCTCTCAGCTACTTCTGTTTGTATCCCTCAAGGTTCATATAGGAACACACCTGTCTTCTGCCCCAGTTCCCTCCCTACTGCAACTCTCGCCTAACTGGTGGGAGCACCTCTTATCTTGGGGAGCCCTGCTGGCTGGCTGGGGGTAGCAACCTGACAGTCCTCAGGTGGGAGAGGGAGTAATGGACCTTTGTATCACACAGTGGGGCAGAAGCACCTGCCATCTGCCTCAGCAGGTCTGCTGGGGGCAGATGTGATGATGGGAGGGAGAAGAAACACAATCCCAGAGTAGGGTGCTGGAAAAGGTTCCTGAACTTCTCATGAAGATTCTGGTCTCTCTCTGACCCTGGGCCTGAGGGACTAGCAAGGTGTCACACCCCACAGTCTGGCAACCCTGAGAACATTGATGTCAACCTTTGGACCCAGAGGGAGAGCAGAAAGATGGCTTCAGCACAGAGCAAAGGAGTAGATACTCAGAAGTATGCATGAGGGAGGTGGGTTATTGCAACACAACCCTGGCTAATGGCAAGCTCCTATCCAGCTTCTCATTCACCCCTTGTTCCTCAGCAGTATGAGGGGAGAAAACAGAAAGCTTTTGGATTGAGATAAAGGCAGGGAGAGTGTTTACCAGTTACTGTCATGGACAAAACACACTTGACTGGAGGAAAACTAATTTACCTTATTGCTAAATTAAATTGATTAGAATAAAGACAAACAAAGTCAAATATGAAAATAACACCTTACTTCCACTCTCGCCAACAGGTAGTGGAAGTGTGATCTCAGCACCAGACTAAAATAGTAGAAGTGTGCATGAAGTAAGTAGGTATAACATACGATGTATTACTAATAAATCTTTGTGTTCATTAGATAATTTGGACTTGTAAAACATAAATTGATCTAATATTCACTTCTTAGCTTTCTATATATGGTTACTCTCTTTTGCCTGTTACACAATTCTAAGTGTAACACCCTGCTGCTCTTGCTGGAGTAGTTGAGACATTGCCACATAGCATTAGCAAATATTTGGTGATAGACACCACTCTATTAATTGTCTTTCTTTAAAGCAAATTCTTGTATGAGGAAAACCAGCTGTGTGTACCTAACTTAAACCCAAACACATGACAACCTGCAGTCATCATGAATTTACATAACATACAGGAAGCCTATAATCCAGTGTTATTACAGAAGCAGTACATTTCTAGCTCTCCCTCTTATGCTTTATTTAACAGTAACTAATAATTGAATTTGTTTTCTGAAGTAATTTTCTTGCTCTTTATTTTACCTTCTTCCTCAGAATTATTCCTGCTCACACTGCACTAAGTAGTTTGTGCTATCGCTGATTAAATAAAATGGTCTTCTCATGCATCAGCATGCAGATCACTGCATATAATAAGTGACCAAGTAATTGGCAAGAAAAACATTTGTACCTAAGGGTTTGTGAGAAATGCAATATAAATGTGGTAATAGGAATAATTCCATGTCAGCTGTGGCTTACTGCTTTCTAATACCTGTGTAATCAAAAAGCCAGTCAATTAACATTTAACCTACTTACCTATGTAGATGTTTTAATATAGAAATTTATTTTCAGTTACTATGTTAATGTTTTCCAGGTACACTTCACTGTGTGAAGTAATTAGAGTGTAATCATATATACAGAGAATAATAAATAATGATCAAAGTATAATAATGATTCAAGAATAATAATTATCCAAGAATAATTTTCTTGAATCCAAGAGTAATTTTCTAGAACACCAAAGGGATATCATGCTCCACCAACCTTGTAGACTTCTACACTGTCATAGCCAGCTGGGTGGATGGAGGGAGAGCAGTGGATGTCATTTACCTTGACTTCAGCAAGGCTTTTTACTGTCTTCCACGACATCCTGATAACAAAGCTGAGAAAGTGTGGGATAGATGAGTGGATGGTGAGGTGGGTTGAGAACTGGCTGCCAGGCCAGGCCCAGAGGGTGGTGATCAGTTGAGCAGAGTCCAGCTGCAGACCTGTGACTAGCAGTGTTCCCCAGGAGTCACTGTTGGTTCTGGTCTTGTTTAACATCTTCATCAACAACCTTGATGAGGGAAAAGTGTCCACGCTTGGCAAGTATCCAATGATACTTGCCAGAGTGGGAGGAGTGGTGGACATGCAGGAATGCTGCACTGCCATTCAGTGAGACCTGGACAGGCTGGAGAGCTGGGCAGTGAGGAACCAGGTGAGGGTCAATAAAAAAAGTGCAGGGTCTTACACCAGGGAAGGAACAACCACAGGCTGGGACATGACCTGCTGGAGAGGAGCTCTGCAGAGAAGGACTTGGGGGTCCTGGTGGATGACAGGTTGGCCGTGAGCCAGCAGTGTGCCCTGGTGGCCAAGAAGGCCAATGGGATCCTGGGGTGCATTAAGAGGAGCGTAGCCAGGAGGTTGAAGGAGGTTATCCTCCCCCTCCACTCTGCCCTGGACAGGCCTCACCTGGAGTCCTGTGTCCAGTTCTGGGCTCCCCAGTACAAAACAGACAGGGATCTCCTGGAGAGAGTCCAGCAGAGACCGCAAAGATGATTAAGGGCCTGAAACATCTCTCCTGTGAGGAAAGGCTGAGTGAGCTGTGGCTGTTCAGCCTTGAGAAGACTAAGAGGGGATCTCATCAGTGTTTATAAATATTTGAAGTGTGGGAGACAAAGGAAGATGGCCAATCTCTCTTCAGCGGTCTGTGGGGACAGGACAAGGGGCAATGTCCACCGATGTGAAAAAACTTCTTCACGGTGAGGGTGACAGAGCACTGGGACAGGCTGCCCAGGGGGATTCTGGAGTCTCCTTCTCTGGAGATATTCAAGACCCGTCTGGAGGCCTACCTGTGCAACCTCCTCTAGGGAACCTGCTTTGGCAGGGGGGTGGTCTCAATGATTTCTGGAGGTCCCTTGCAACTTCTACAATTCTGTGTTTCTGTGATTCTGTGAATGAGCACTGAATAATAATTTTGGCCAGCAGCAAGATTTTAAACAAGTTCATTTTAGCCCCTACACATTAGAGGAGGAATTTAAATTAAAACATATCATAACTTTTACTCTCGTGCTATGCTATATCAAATATTTGTCATAACAAACACTTGACATATACATATTTTTCTATAATTTTGGAAAACTATTCACTAGTACTAGTATCAATATCTTACAATGCATATTACCTTAATATGATTCTGTATCATCATAATAAATAACATATGTGGCCCTATATATTACCTACCTTCTTTATGTCAGTTACTCTGAAAAAAAAATTATGAAAAAAACTGCATTCTAAATCTTCTTTGTAGTGTGCTGATTTTGGCTGGGACAGTTTTTCACTGTTTAAACACAGACTGTAGTTAAACATCACACAGCCACTGACTCACTCCCTCTGTGTTGGGCTTGGGGATAGAATTAGATGAATTAAAGTGACAAAACCTTTAGTTTAATAGCTAAAGAAAAAGCTGTTTACACAAGTGAAGTGAAACAAGGAATTCAATCACCACTTCCCAAGGACAGGCAGGTGTTCAGCTGTCAGCCAAGCCCTAGCCTGCCCAGCAACTGCCCCTGCATCCCACCCCTCTGTGCCTGCCTTCCATGGCTATCTGCATGGGACGAGGTCACACCACCACTCTGTCCAGGGTGGGATGCAGTCGTGGGAGCCCATCTCATAGGAAGTGATGGAGGCTAAGGGAGGAGGGAGAGCCACCAGAAGTCACCTTTACTTGGTAGATATGTTAGCAGGATAACCAGAGATTCTGCAAGTAGATGCTGAAGCATACTATGAAGAAATCTTGAAGAAATCATCATCCACTCCTGATTGGCTTCTATGACAAGGTAACCCACTTAGTGGGTGAGGAAAAGGCTGTGAAAGGCTTTACTAAAGTCTACCTGGACATCAGTAAAACCTTTGACACTTTCCCACAGCATTCTCCCAGTGAAACTGGCTGCTCATAGTTTGGATTGGAAAACTATGCTTTGCTGGGAAAAAAATGCCTGGATGGCTGGGCCCAAAGAGTTATGGTGCATGGAGTTAAATCCAGTTTTCAGCTGTTCACAAGTGGTGTTCCTTGGGGCTCAGTATTTGGGTCAGTTCTCTATAATGTCTTTATCAATTATCTGTTGTGGGTATCAAGTGCACCCTCAATAATTTGGCAGATGACACCAAGTTGGGCAGGAGTGTCCATATGCTTGAGGAAAGGAAGACTCTGCAGAGGGATGTGGTCCAGTCAGATTGATGGGGTCAAGGTCAAATATATGAGGTTCAGCAAGGCTCAGTAATGGGTCCTGTACTTGAGTCACAACAACCCCATTACTACAGGCTTGGGGAAAAGTGGCTGGAAAGCTGCCTGGAAGAAAAGGGCCCGGGGATGCTGTTTGATAGCTGGTTGACTTTGAGACATCAGTGTGCCCAGTTGGCCAAGGCAACCAACAGCATCCTGGCTTGTATCACAAATAGTGTATCTATCAGGGCTCAGGGAAGTGATTGTCCCCCTGTACTCAGCACTAGTGAGGCCGCACCTTGTCGTTGTCATGATGGTCAGGAAAATAGAAAGAAAGTAAAGATAAAGGTAAAAAGAGAGTTGAGACGGGTTGAGAGGAGTCAAGTGATTTATTGTTACAGCCTGCTTTCTTTTATCCTCTCTGTATCTCACCGCACTAGAACCTAATTGGTACACACAAGACAACACAGTTAGCAATGAGCATTTCATTGGATAACTTTCTCTGTTGCAGCTTCGATGAGCTGCCTTCTACGTGGCAGTCCAACAATTCCTTATCTAGTTTCTCAGTTCTTCTCTGTACTCTCCAGTCTCTTCAAGGGCATACGGGTATCTGCTTGATGTCAGAGTTAAACTCACATCCCGCTCCCTTGCATTCCAATCTTTGGACCAGCTGTGGCTCCCCACACCACCTTGAGTACTGTGTTCAGTTTTAGACCCTACATTGCAAGAAAGTCATTGAGGTGCTGGAGTTTTTCCAAAGAAGGGCAATGAAGCTGGTCTAGATCAAAAGTCTTATGATGAGTACTGAGGGAACTGAAGTTCTTGAGCCTGGAGAAAAGAGGCTGAAGGAAGACCTTTTAGCTCTCTACAACTACCTGAAAGGAGGTTGTAGCCAAATGGGAGTTGATCTCTACTTCTAAATAACAAGAGATATGGTGAGAATTGTCTCAAGTTGTACCAGGGTAGGGTTAGATTGGACATTAGAAAAAATTTCTTCATGAAAAAGTTTATCAAGCACTGGAAGCTGCTCAGGAATGGGGTTGAGTCACCAAACCTGGAAGTATTTAAAATATGTAGGGACATGATTTAGTGGTGAACTTGACAGTGTTAGGTTAACAATTGGACTTGATCTTAAAAGCTTTTTCCAAGCTGAAAAAGTCTATGATTCTCAATTTGCCTAAATGAACGGAACTGTGAAATGCTTATATGCCACTATTCATTCCATAGTAACATGTAAAATTACTGTTTTTCTTCAGATGACTGTCCTGGAACTTCTATTTATTTCTTCATTTGCTATGCAGTCTTCAAGTTTAAACAATCTCTTGAAAGGTCAGTTGCAGACTCCTTTGATCTGTTTCAACATATATAAAGGGTGATGTTTAACATGGCTTCTTGATAAAACAAGCAGCAATTTTTTTACAAGAAATGCTTGCTATATCAATCTCTGAAATACCATAAATTTTGAGCACAACTAATTTAACAAGGCCGGTTTTAAATGTATATATGCATTGTCCCCTAAATTATATGTAGCTGAGGGAATGAATTTTTTACACAGAAACCACTACTAGGGAAACAAACAGATCCTCCAACAAATAAATACACCTCTCAAAAGAAACACATTCTACAGACACCTCTGCTGTTCTGTAAGAAAAAGTCATAGCAAAGGAAACAAAGCAAATAGAAGTTGTAGAGATGTTTCTCTTGAATTAGAGTAATTTGGTAACTAGATGTCAGGATTGGAGAATGTGGTGGTCTTGCAATGTGGCTTCCTTAAGATGTTGCTAGAAAGTTTCTTAAGGGTCCAACAAAACAAATCCCAGCTGGTGTCCCAAGGCCAAACTCCCAAACCCTGTTACTGACAAGGCCGGCCGGGTCAATCAGTGCCGGTCACAGCGCCTCTGGGAATCACATTTTAGAGAGAGAAAAATGCAAACTGCTGCATTTTGCCACCGGAGAAGGGAGTGAGAAGATGTGAGAAACTTTGCAGACACCAAGGTCAGTGAAGTGGGGGGGGAGGAGGAGGAGGCACTGAGAGAAGATTCCCTGAGGTCTGTGGAGAATACTGTGGTGAAGCAGTAAATAACTGCATGAAATGCACATGTGCCGCCTTCTGGACTTTTCCCCTTTTTGCAGATTCTCAGCCTGAGAACCTACTGAGTTTGTTCATTAGAGTGACTGTATATATGTTATTGGCTTATACAAGGTGCCCATGCCCAGGCGCTGGAAGTGGACAGTAGAGGTTGCAGGGGTCTCTGTGCTGGACAGAGCTAGTTCCAGCCACTGCTGGGTACAGCTTCACAGCAGACATATACCCGTGGTGCCTCGGGGAAATCATGTTTAAGAAAGGGTAAAATGCTGCACAGGAAGTGAGTGATGGGAAGATAATGTGAGAACAGTTCTTTGAGCACCAAGATAAGAAAAGAAGGAAGAGAAAGAAGTTCCTCATGTGCTGAAGTAGAGAATTCCCTGCAGCTGATGGAGAAGATCACAGCAGACATATACCCACACTGCAGCCTGTGGAGGACTCTGTGGTGCAGGACTTAGGGAAGAAACTGCAACCCATGGAAAGACTCATGCTGGAGCAGAGGAAAACTGTGAGGAGAAAGTAGCATCAGAGAGGAACTTTTATGGACTATTCATAGCCCCCATTTCCATGCCTTGCTCAGGGTGGGAGGAAAGGAATCAGGAATGAAACAAATATTTTACTTTTTCCTGACCCCAACCATTGACATCCTATAACACGCCACCACAATTACAAAGCAAAAGAATAAGTTAGTGTATATATTACATGGCAGAGTATTGCGTCTGACATCCCACTAGTGAAAAAAAGTGCCTAAAAAAGAGACAACATATTTCTTTGGTTCATCTGTACTGTGGTTATCCCCTGCTGGCAGCTGAGCACTATGCAGCCACTTACTTGCTCCTCTCCGGCAAAGAGGGGAAAAAGCAGGGGGAAGAAAAAAAAATAAAAAGACTAAAGCAAACCTCATGGGTTGGAATAAGGACAGCTTACTGGGACAGCACAAGGAGGGAGAAATAAAAGTAATAGGACTTAATGGAAAAATATACAAAACTGGTGATACACCATGCAGTTTCTTACCAAACAACTCAGACCGTACAGCTCAAAGCAACCCCAAAGCTCGGCTATCCCGGACCCGCATGTCCTGGAGCCATGTGCTCCTTTGCCATTGTCCCCCTTTTATGCTAAGCATCATCTCAATGGTATAAAAAAGCCCCTTTCATTATTTTGGGTCACCTGTCCTAGCTGTGTCCACTTCTCACATGAGAAGCTGAACAGTCAACTACTTAGCAACAACTAAAACCATCAGTGTGTTATCAACACTGCTCTCACTCTGACTTCCAAACACAGCACTGCACAGTGCTGCCAGAAAGAAAATTAACTCTACCCTAGCCAAACCCAGGACAACTTAGGTACATAACCACAGGCATAGCGAACATTTAAAACATCTTACACTTTTCAACTAAGAAAATGATGTTTGCAAGACAAATAAGAGTTATTTCCATGCATATCCACATCATATGAATTCTAAAAAAAAGAAAATATGTCAAAATAGAAAAGTAGTTTCTAGATGTTCTTTATTATTGTTTTTGTGTGCAACTGTAGTTCAGATGAAACCAATAATATATATTACAGGATTAAATTAATGATTGAATGAGTCTTTTCCATCCAAATAAGTGTGATATTTTAGGATAGTCTTCTGAAGACAAAAAGAGTATTATATTATTTTATTTATTAATACCAGATAAGGAAACAACAAATATTCTTAATTACATGGCAGAGGCTGAAACCCATTTCCTCCAGATGATCTGTTATAAAACTGTTTAGTTTTTAAGAGGAGTAGTAGTAAACATTAGAGGGCATCTTTGTGTCTTTTGACAAACTTGAATCTGCAATTGTTTGTCACAGTCATTGTGTGTTACTTTCAGAAGCTGAGTAACCTTTACAGTTAGATTTGGCTAACAATTTCTGTAAGACTTTTTTAACCAAACAGGTTTCACTTTGGATATCATTTTTGTGCCTAGGGCTTTTAATTAGAAGAAGTGTCAACAAAAAAAGTGTATGCGAGAAAGGTTTAGGAAAGTCTTATTTTTTGTGTGTTAGTAAGTGCTTGGAACAGTCTTTTTTTGCAAAAACAAAAAGAAAATTCTATTATTCTCTAGAGAAAAAATATTTTAGTAAGTACCATGTAACACTGAGATTAGAAATATGTCTCCTGATACCCTCAAAATATAATATCATGTCTACTGATGTTTTATATCTTCACATATAATTATCAATATTAACATCTGATGAAGAGTGACCTCATTAATGTTTATAAATATGTTAAGGTTGAGTGCCAGGAGGATGGAGCCAGGCTCTTCTCAGTGTTGGTCAGTGATAGGACAATGGGAAATGGTAAGGAGGAACTTTTTCACTGTGAAGGTGACAGATCACTGGAACAGGCTGCCCAGAGAGGTTGTGGAGTCTCCTTCTCTGGAGACATTCAAGACCAATCTGGACACATTCCTGTGTGACCTAATCTAGGTGATCCTTCTCAGGCAGGGCGGTTGGACTAGATGATTTTTCTAGATCCCTTCCAACTCCTAACATTCTGTGATTATGTGATTCTGTGATTGTGGAGTAGATTAAACCATCTTCATTATAGAGGTGCGCAGTGGAAGAATGAGACACAATGGTCAGAATGAGAGTTTCTGACTGGATGCGAAAAAAAAAAACATAACCAGTATCACAATAAGCAAGCACAGGAACAAGTTACCAAGAAAGATGATGGAGCATTTTGTCTTTTGAGAATTTTTGGACAAAACCCTAAGCAAGATGATATGAGACCAATGTTGACTGTGCTTTGAGCACAGGGTTAACTAGAGGGCTCACTCATTCTGATTGCATCATAGGACCAAGTGTTATACAATCTTGACTTCTTCCTGTATCAAATTTGAGTGATTGAGTTAGTATCTGTAAAATCAAACCAAAACAAAAATGCTGTTACAAATGAAACAGATTCCCCTTCCACCCATTTTGCAACCCTTCTAACAAAGTGTTTGATCACTCTTCAGTTACAACCTGTTGCTGCTTCTAATTACCTTGCTCACTACAGTTAGTGTTTGTGGCAATTTTAAAGTTTCAACCTTGCAGGAAATCTGTGTAAAAGACCTAAAAGTTTGGTTGTGGTTTTTGGTTTTGGTTTTTTTTTGTGTGTGTGTGTGTGTTTTGTTTTCACAAAAAGTGTATTTTTATATTAAATATTTAAAAAAACAAATGAACAAACAAACAAAAAAACCCCAACAACAAAACCCTCAGGGGAGGGGGGGAGAGGGGACAAGAAAAAAAATGTTTTCTTGGCAATCCTGCCAAAGAAACATTAAAAACTGTGACAAGTAAAAATCCATTTTGGATAGTTGAAGGAGAACAGCTGTAGATGATACCAGTCCCCTGCCTCCTTTCCTGTGAAGCTGGAAAATATAGTGAATGAATATAACTAAGAAAGAAACAGCTGAGACATCTGGATGGCAGCATTGAATGTTGCATTATTTCTTTGATTTCCTCTGTAGATTTTTAATGTGATGTTGAACAAATTACTTCAATGCAACAGTTCACAGGTGATCATTAACTTCATATTTCTCATTTCCTGGTGCTTATTCTGAAAATAAGCGTTTCCACCAGCAAAACCACTAAGCATTTGTAACTCTGAATGAGAAGTGTGATTGGAAAATATTGCATAGCATTAGAATGCTGATGCTCAGAAACAAACAAACAAATAAAATCCACAAACAGTCAGACAAAAAATCCACACAGTAAATTGTGAGCTAGGCTATCACATACCAAAAACCTATAATTTTATCTTCATTAATCTGCTTTTCAAACATGAAGGTCATTCTCTTGGTATAACTATGGTAGGTTGACCTTGATGAGCTACCGGGTACCCACCAAGTCACTCTATCCCTCACCCCTCCTCAACTGGATATAGGGGGAGAAAATATAACAAAAGGGTCATGGGTCATGATAAGGACAGGGAGACATCACTCACTAGTTGCCAACACAAGTAAAATAAGTATGGGAATTTTTAAAATTTTTTTCCCACTAATGAAATCAGAGTAGGATAATGAGAAATAAGAACTTTTTTTTTTTTTTTAAAGCACCTTCTTCCCATCTCTTCTTTCTTCAATATCACTCCTGAATGCTCTATCTCCTCCCCCTTCAGCAGGACAGTAGTACAGGGAATAGGGGTTGTGATCAGTTCATGGCACATGGTTTCTGCTCTTCCACCTCCTCATGCTCTTCCCCATGCTCTAATCTGGAGGCTCACTGATGGAAAACAGTCGTCCATGTACTTCTCCAAGGTCAATCCTTCCCAGGAATGCCAGTTCTTCACAAACCAGTCCCATATATATACTGTCCTCAGGCTGCAGTCCTTAAGAACCAGACTGCTCCAGCACAAGTTACCCACAGGATCACAAGTCTTACCAGGAGCCTACACAATGTGGAACTCTTTACAGGTCCACAAGTCCTGCCATGAACTTGCTTGAGCAAAGGTTCTCCGGAGTTTCCTTCAGGACATATCCATTTGCTTTGTTGTGGGATCCTTCACAGGCTGCAGGGCGTATATTTGCTTCACTGTTGACCACTGTGGGTTATAGGACAGCCTGCTTCCCCATGGTCTTCTCCATGAGTTGCAGGGAAATTTCCACTTCAGTTTCTAGAGCACCTTGGTGTCTGTATAGTTGTTTCTCTCATGTATTCTCGCTCCCCTTTCTGTCTTCTGTTGAACAGCAATTTTCACTCTTTTTTATATATGTTTTCTGTCACAGAGGTGCTATCAAAGTCTTTGACTGGGTAAGCTTTGTCCAGCAATGTGTTAATCTTGGAGCTGGCTGGAGCGGGTTCTGTTGAACAAGAGGAATCTTATGCATTTTTGTCACAGAAGCCACCCTTGCAGCCCCCCACTACCAAAACTTTGTCACGTGAACCCAAAACAATTATATGGCTATAATTCTATCTAGTAAATGTATTGTAAAGACAAACTCCTTGTTATTTATGAAGGATTTATATATGATAAGAAGTGCCAGAGCAAATCTTAGGAGGAACTTAAACTCTTCCTTGAATACATATGTATTACCTAATTTTTTATATGTTAAAAAACCTGCGGGTCACAAGGATAAAGGAGGACTATGGAATTGTTTCAAGCATAAGGTCACACAATTAAATAGTTTTCACTGATGAAATTTTAACGCACTGATTCTCATCAGCAAGGAAAATTCTCTTACTTTAACATTCTGATTGTGTTATTTATTTCTCTTATAGGACTACTGTACTGCATTGAATCTCATATGAACTGTCAAATCATGCACTTAGTTTGCTCCTTTTGTTCAGATAATTAACGCTTCTGTTACAGAAGGCCAGTGGTTAGTTTGACATTATCTGCAGTTCAGTAATTTCTACTTAAAGCTCCAGTTCTTGCTCTCTTGCTCTTGTTGATTGTTGCATTTCTTGGTAGGTACTGATAGTGCCTTTGGAACAACAGGTTTCTTTACAGATTTATATACATCATGAACAAGAAAGGGAGATTAAGTCAGTGAATTACACTCACTTTATGCCACTAAGCAACTGGCAACACTAAATTATGTCTTTATGTCCAAAGTTGGTAATAGAAAGTTGCTATATTGCTCCAGAAGAAGAATTGAAATGAGTTTAGATTGTTGAAGCTTAAACCACAGCTGCAGCATTTCCTTGCTCCTCTCTGCTTCATATTGTGAAACAGAATTAGTAACATTTGAAAGCTCATTCCCTATTGTTTATTTGCATTCAGCACTCTGATGGCATGTTAGAGGATTTACATGTCCCCACTTGCATAACCTGACTTTCATGGAATGAAAAGCATATACACAGCCTGACTATCTCATAAGTGGTTTTAAACTGCCATATCTGTATGATTTTGTAAGACCCCCAACACATCATTGGATTGCTGGCTGTCTTTGAGTACAAATGGCAGGTAAGTGAAGAAATAATAATTGTTGTCTACAGTAACAAATCCATTGCAAACTGATTTATAAGCCTTACCAGTCTGTGATGGTGGGAAAATGTGCTGCTCATCTACAGAAATAAATTTGTAAGGTTTCCTTGTGAACTGGTTCAGCTCTGACCAATAAACTTCCGTGCTGTATTTCTAGGGAATGTAGATATTTCAGAGCTCTTCCTGTTTACATGCATACAAATTATTATACAGAGGGTGAAAAAAAGTATTTTGTCATATAATTTTTTTTTCCCTAGGAGGATGATAATGAATGCATTTTCGGTCAGGACAAAGTGACCAAAACAACACAGAGAATATTAAGGGAAAAAAATAGTCTGAACAGCAAGTACTGACCAAAGGCAATATTGATATTAGAACTTAGTTTTTTTTATTTAAGCACCAAAGTATTTGGTTACAATTACCTTTCTAGTTTATTTTACTAAATTTCTATAATAGTTATATAGATTTAAAGTGTTTGCTGAAATGTCAGCATGCAAAGAAAATTTACTATTTTGTATGTGAGAATAGCTTATTCATGCTCTTGGGCAAAATTTGTTTTCCTATATGGGCTTCAATCATTCTCCTTGTACAGTGGGCACCTGAACAGATATAAAGGAAGTGTGTTTAAAATAAATAACTCCACATTTAAAACAAAAGAACTCCCCAAACCTCCCAAATTTAGAATGTGAGTTAGCAGTTTATCTTTGAGGTAAAACCTCCAGCATATACAACCTGTCATACTGAATTGAGAAATATATCCATCTAGTCTAGTATCCAGACTTCTGTAATAATAGTTGCAATATGAATTTTATGGTAATTTGAAACAGGAAGTTTTACTTCTAAGTCCATTAGGTAGATTTGTAACATAGGCATATTTAAAGAAAAAAATTATTATATTTGTTAAATGCTCAGAAATCTAGATGTACTCTCCAATAACATTGATTGCCAGCTCATGGGGTGCAGAAATGCTGACTCAGTATGTCCCCTGAGGGCACCCACGCAAAACAGGAATCCTGCTCCTCCCAGCACAGGGTTTGGCATACTGGTAAATTTTCATCAGACCTTCAAACCCAGCAATCCTGAGGACAGCTGATGCTTTTGACCTTCAGGACCAGGGAGGGAGAGAGAGAGTGTTTAGAAGGGTCATTTTAACACCAGAGCAGTGATAGAATAGTGTGTGGGGGACTAAGTTTTATCTCAATTGCTACAAAACCTTTTGTGTATTCATTAGATAATTTGGTCTGGTAGCACATTAATTGGACTAACATTTGAGTCTTAGCTCTATATATAGTGCATTAATTTTTCCAGTAACAAGACTGTGAAGTATCAAGTGTCTTTTTGTAACATTCAGATTTTTCATCCTACTAAATGAACTTCCTTCTCATAGAGTGAATAGAAACAATTTTAAAATACTTTTTCCTTTATTCTTATATGGCTTTCTAAAGGCGTCCTTATATATTTGCACTTAATTTCACCATTGTCTTGACCTTCCCATTTAATAATGTATGCATACATTTTCAGTTGCATTAACCAGAAAATAACCTACTTCATGCTGGACTACATTAGGGACATTATCAGGACATTTCAGGGGAATTTCCTCCTTTCCATACATGCCATGTTCAATAAAATAATTAGCTATAAAATTATGCAACCTCTCTTTGCACTTGAATCATACCATTTGAGGCGTTACATACCATTTGAGGATTTCTGTCACTTACCTACAGCACCAGCAAACTGAGGGAATGCCCTCAGTTCGCTCACCATTGATTCCTTTGGGAGGTTGGCAAAAGAATCACAGCAATAATGGTACAGATTTTCTTGCTTATCAAGAAATTCTTCACTATGAGTGTGGTGAGGCACTGGAACAGGTTGCCCAGAGAAGTGGTGGATGCCCCCTTCCTGGAGGTGTTCGAGAACAGGTTGGATGGGACCTTGAGCAACCTGATCTAGCGAGAGGTGTCCCTGCCCATGGCAGGGGGTTGGAATTTGATGATCTTTAAGGTCCCTTCGAGCCCTTAATTATTCTATGATTCTACAATACACATTTAAAGCACTGATTCATCAGGAACCACAAAGGGACACATCACCTAGGTTTAACTCTCTTTCTGTTACAAATAGTCTGTGTTATGGCTAAGAAACTGCTGACTGTATCTTCCACATTCCCAAAGTGGAGCTGAGATCTAATGTTTTTTCTTAGATCCTGGTACTGTTCCTGGATGCAGTTAGGCCAGGACCACCTAGGCTGTTGATATCTCCTCTGTATTCTTCTAAAAGAGCAGTGACTCTTTGCATGCTCTTTGTAAACTAGGGGCTGTGCAGAATTTATGACATTTTTCTAATCACAGACCTCATGATGTCCACCGTTGTAATGATCCATGACAGATCATCCCCAAGCTAATGCCTTCAATTTCATGCAAGCTACTGTGAGAGAATAACCTGGACTGAATGCAAGAGTTCAAATAATACTGACAAGTTTTTGCATGACTCATCGGGACACTATCCCACATACTGATATGTAGTAAGGCCTGCCAAAAGATAAAATCTCGAAATCTCCTGTGGCTTTACATTGATAATTCTCATATGTGGTTAATTTGGCTTCATTTTCTAACTACCAGATATGTGCAAAACTAGCTCAGCTTGAATGTTACACTCAATTATCCTGGACACTTCATAAAAATACAATGCCTGTTCTCCTGGAGTTTCTGGGGTGATGAATGGACTTTGGTGGTCCTTTGAAACTGCTATAGAAAATTCTCTTTAAGCATAGCCTTTCCCATTTATCTTTGTCTGGAAATCTTCCCTTTGCTTACGGTCAGTGCTTTAGACCATATTACTCAGTCCTCCTGCTGTTCTCATTTGAAGGAGAAATAAATTATGCTTTTTCCCTGAATCGAGGGAATCATCAGCAAAGGTTACCTTGTTACATTTTTGCTTCTAGCATATGTACATAGGAGGAACAGAATTCAAGATATATAATCAGAAAAAACTGAAGAGTTTATTAGAAGAATCTAATCAGTTATTCCTCATATACAAAATGTTCATCTGTATATAGTTTGTGAAGGCGGATTAGCAGAAGGAAATTGGCATTTTAAAGTACATGCCTGTGTCAGCTCACACCCATCATACTAGCTCTTATTCCTGATAGTGGATTAATGTCTTTTTATGCAGTCTAATTAATACAGGATTCCACAGAATCAGAACAGTTGAGAATGGAAACACCCATGCTCAAAGTAATGTCCAGCTCCAGGAGGCTGATCAGGCTATCAGCTTTTTATATCTCTATGGATGGAGAATTCACAGCACCTCTGTGGCAGCCTGTGCCAGTGTTTGGTCACCATCATAGTAAAATATATTCTGATGTTTATGTATAATTTCTTGTATTTCAAGTTGTCCCCATTGGCTTGTCCTTTCACTGGGCACCCCTGAGAAGATTCTGGCTCTAGACACTTAACAGATATCATTCGACTTTAGGTTAGACAAACTGTTGAAACCCTGTTGTTTCCCTTTCAGACTAATTGAGCAAAAATTTAGGTGAAAAGCTATAGAGTGAAACTATGTGTATACAAAGATTTGACTTTGATCATACTTTCTACTCTAAATACAACCTTTTCTTTCTTTCTTCAGTGTGCCAAGAGAAGGGAAATAGCAAACAATCTTGCAGCTGCTTATATTTACTAAACCATAAAACAATCTGGCAGGGTTATGATATCTTGCAATGATACAGAATAAAAAATATGATACATGTAGTGACATATGATCACAATAAGATTCATTAGAGATTAGTCTCTGAGGTGCTTCTGTATTTAAACAGAGACATTTCTAAATGGACTGGAGAGTCCTATACTATGACCTTTGACACTGAATCACTCACTGTTTAAGTTGAAGTGAGTTTCTTTCTCAACAAACTTTTTGTTAGAAGATGTTATTGCCAAACATATTTTTAATTCAATATATTGAATTCTCATTTTGTTTATATTGCTATATTATCTATTAGCATTGAAAATGAGCTTTATTATAAATATTAGTTTCTCCATGAACAAAAGCAAGGTGATACTGTGAGTGATATAGCCCAGAGTTTTTCACTGCTCAAACAAAAACTATATTTAACAGCACAACAAGATCAGCCACTAAAATGAATTATTTATATCACTGTAAGATTTCTGCTGATATAAAATGAGACTTGATTTTGACCTTGCTGTAGTGAGGAAAGGTCAATAGTATCATTCCGTATCCTCCTCACTCAAAAGGCTGCTGCGATTAAGTACACTGTAGGGAAGGTTGTACGGTCTTTCCAATAAAATTCAGTAACACCCAATACCTATCTGTGTAGGTCTAAAAAATTAATTTTTGTGATAGTGTATATAGAGTTGGATATAAGGAAAGAACAAGTACAGGCAGGAGCTGTAGCAGAAATTGCTCTGTTAGTCCACTAACCACAACATACTACTCAACCCTCATTTTTTTTTAAGTGATCATCACCAACATCCTGTAGGCTCCTTTATCCTGATGTTGAAGAAATTTTTGGATTTGTTATGTGCTCAGTACAAGGTTCTCCCCACGGGGTACAAGTCACTGGAGAATAGTAGCAGTACACACAAATAAGGGTCCTTTGAGAAAACTTGGCTAACAAGTACTTCAAAGAAACCCAGTCTGGTCCAAAGACAATATTGGCAATATGAGAGTACAAATTTTTACTAAGGATCCTAACATTGGAGGGTCTTACTTTAGATAATTTTTAAAAATTTATATCCTTCAAAAAGAGAAAAGACAAAGTAAAACAGTTGTGAGCTTTGTTAATTGGCATGCAGAAGAGTGCCTCTATTGCAGTAAGTTCCATTACAGCCATGTAATACAATCTGGATTCAGGTCCTTGAAAAGATAGCCACAATTTATCTACAACAGTAGTGATTCTTCCAATAACCTTAATAATATGTGCAATAAGTCAACCACACTCAGGCATCTAGTATATTTTCAGAGACAAAAGTCCAAATTAGAAGCAATGTTAAATTACTCTGATACAGAACTGGATTTTTTTCTTGCTTTAACACTAATTGCTTAAAACTGAAATAAGTAAAAAAGACCCAAATTCTAAAAAATGAGCTCTCTTCCACTTCAGCTTATGGTCTGATAATTCCACCAATATAATAAGAAAATGAATAAGACAAAAACATTCCTTGCTCATCTTTTTGACCATTAACTTAATTCTAAAAAAAATTAATGAACAAGTAAAGAAAAAGTGGTTTGCTTCATTGAGTGTATCTAACTGATCAAGCAGGATCTCCCAGAGACCCTGGTTCTGGCATAGGTTTTTGAACACATCACAAGTGGAAAGAAAACATTTCCCTGCAGTCCAATTAGATGATTTTCTACTGTCCTCCTCCACATTTCCTGCTGGTTAACATAGGTGCAAAGCTTTTACCATTATTTTAGATCTGTTAAAAGATCTGAGCATTTGAGGATGTAAGTGGATTATTATTGTGTTTAACACTGACATTGCAGAGTGACCTTGGTACCGCTTGGTTTTTGAGTTTATAAATCCATTTGGTTGAAGTATATTCATTTCTGTATAAGGTGTGCTGTAATTTCAGTCTATGTAACACAATACAAAAACCAATCACATTCACACCCTCCCAAACAAACAAAATCCCACTAACGTGCAAGTTAAGTCTGAAAAATATATTTTTGCTATAAGGTTGTTTAGAAATGAGGAGAGCTTGACCTTGAAATATGCCCTTGAATGAGTTGGCTTCTGGCTGTACTAGATTTCTATTGTTTAAGGGTCTAGTCACCTCTTACCAGAGATTATCCTACTGACAAGTATCTTGAAGATCTGTGTGTTGGATTAATAGGTCTGCAGTATAAACAGTTTAGAAGTTGTTGTTTCAGTACCTCTCTCCTGATATTATGCTACTTTTTTATTCCCACAGCTCCTAACTTTGAAGATTCTTTTCTTAGAGAAGGGAGTTTATTGTAATTACAGATTCCATGAATCACACTGGTGGAGCAAAGAGGGCATATAATTACAAAAAAGTGCTAAACCGGAGATCTGTAGTTCCTTACTTGGTTTCATTTTTATAACAGCTCAGCTGCAGAGTTACCTTTCCATTCTTTGTTCCGCTTCAGCCTTCTTCTGGACTCTTGGAAAGAAATAATTTAAGATGCAAGCCTTAGTTAAGTACTATTTCCCCCACTGTATCGGGCATTTGTTGGTAAGTTTGCCAAGTTCTGCATTGTGAAATAAATGTAGTATATATAGTCTGTAATGTTAAAATTATGTTTGAATATTTGTATGTTTTCTCACATTCATGGGTTTAGTAAATATATAGCCAGAAGTTAGCTAAAAATTAGTTGTTCAAATGTTGTGACTGTTTTTATAGAGCAAAGTATGTAAAGTAAATATGGTAGACTAACAAGTTAATGAATTAGCCTACAGAAGCTGTTCCTTCAGTTTACAAGTCCATTTTTCATTTTTAAAGGCATAGTCAAACTGATGTCATATAAGCCACTCAAAGAATGATATTTTGCTCTCTCTTCTCCCCTTTGCTTTGGGTGAGGGACAGGAAGGGCGAAACAGTAGGGAAGATGACTCATCTTTCATTAGAACAGACTATCAAACTGAGATGTAAGGATTCCGAAATACCATGCATCAGGGAGCAGCAAGAACAGGGCCACTTCCTGTAGGCTAGTGAGCTGAAAATCATTCAGCCAACAGGGCCCTCACCAACCAGACCCCAGTCCAAAAATACCCAAGCAAGGCAAGCAGAACAGCCCTAGAAATTGCAGTCATGTCCAAGCAGTAGCCCAGATCATAACCAAGTATCAGATGAGGTAAGTTCAAGATAGAAAGTCAATCACAGTTCAGGTCAGGCTCAGTGAACAGTGAGCACATCCATAATAATGAGGTAAGGCTCAGGTCAAGCTCATACCTACTATCAAGTCCAAGTCAGTCTGCAGGTGCAGGTCCAGACCAGGGGACAGCAGATGTATTTACAGCTAAAAAATAACATCATTTCTCAGAAAGGAAGCAAAGCTCTTGGTCTGAGCTTAGAGTTCCTGGGCCCATGGGTGTGTGAAGGTCCCAGGTGAAGCTGGTCAAGACTTAAGTTCTTTTCATGGGAACAGGTTGCCCTGAGAGGTGGTGGATGCCCCATCCCTGGAGACGTTCAAGGCCAGGCCCTGAGCAACGTGATCTAGTTGGGGGTGTCCCTACTTCTTGCAGGGTGGTTGGACTAGATGACCTCTGGGAATCCCTTCCAACTCTAGCTATTCTATGATTCTATGATTCTTTGAATGCACACAGGGATTTGGCAACATCTTTATTTCAACTTGTATGTTTATTTCCAACCAGTCAAATAATTTTATAACCATTACCTTTGAAATTGCAAATCAGATCATGGGAATGTGAGTGGTTATGCTCTGAGAGGGAATTAGTGGCAATTTCTGAGAAAATGAAATAGCCCACATGTGTCTAGCGTATAGTTAAGCAAAACATTAAACAGGGATTCATCAAGTGAAAAACACGCCTGCATCTTTTATGTCTAATGTTTGCAAGACAGATGAAAAGGATTTGACACTTTTTTCACATATGCTCTGTTCCAGTCTCCAAAAAATATATTTGACAGTAGCCATAGCAGCAAAACTGATTAGGTGTGTTTGAATGAACAAATTATGACATAACATTTTTTTATTTAGAGTTTCAATAAAAGAAGCTTAATACTGTAAACAAGTATGTCCAATTCTATTCTAAAAGTAAATTAGGTGGATGAAATACCTGAATCAGAAGTAAAATATACTTTTTTTCATACACTATTGAGAGATTACATTAAACATTGGGTGGCTGAACTCATTAAAGCAACCTTCAAGAGAAAAAGGCATAATATTTTTTCAGATCTATTTAGGGCCTCTATCTTTGATATTTTTTCAAGCCCTTTCTGCTTATGCTGAGTTGTTTCCCACAGCATTTGCTATTGGGAGACAGGAAGAAAAGATGCAAAGTAGACAATATGGTGTTACTTGATATACTCAAAATGCAATATTGCACCCTGGGAATCTATAGATTAAGAAGGTTTTCTAGAATCCCTTAATGTTGAAAGGTATAGACTAACAAAAATTGAGAGTGCTTGCTCAATGAGGGGTGTTTGCACCTTGGAGGTGGCTAGCTTTAGGATGGAGGTGGGTTTTTTTGTATTATAATGATATTGTAATGAGGAAGTCTGCTGAAAGGATCTTGACAGGAAAATGATAAACTGATGGCTCAGTTCTCGTTCAGTTCTCACTCAGGGCAGAAACAATCCAGCTTCTTCGTACCAGAGTACACGAGATTCCCATAGATGACAGAGCCTGGACGCAGTGTCTCCACGCCACTCTAACCTCCAGGTACTGTTCTCTAAGGATTAGCAGATCAAGCTCCCATGAATTTGCCAACCTCTAAGATCATCTAGAGAACATTTGTGGAATGGACTCTCAGCATATCAGCTGTGGTCCACCCTGGAAGTTTCTTCATATTTGTACCTTCTCTTTGTGTGAACATAAGTTTAATTTCTAAGTCATCTCCAGCAATTATTCCAGACAATCAGTTTATGCATACATTTATGATTCTGCAGACAACCTTAATTTATTTTTACTTTTGGAAAGTTTAATTTTTAACCTCAATAAAGTTATTTTGAAATTCATTTGATTTTACTAGTATATTATGTTTTGTTTTAATTTATTTTATTTCTCAAGCAGAAAAATCTATTGTATGACATCATAGTGGCATATAGCAATAGATGTTGAGAAGAATGTGGTGGGTTGGCACCAGACAGCAAATAGGCACCCACTCAGCTGCCTGTCTCCCTCCTTCTCCCCAACTGACAGCAGGACAGGGAAGAGAATTGGAAAAACAAAAGCATTCTTTAACTCATGTATCAACATAAAGACACTTTAGCAAATGAAGGAAAGAGAAAAGGGCCAAAAAACTAAAAGAAAACCAGATGCAAAGACACCATCACCACCTTCTTCACCAGCTCCCACAAGCAGAATGATATCCAGCCAGTATTCAAACAACACTAGATAGATCTAACTCTCAGTTTCAACTGCTGAGCATGATGTTATGTCATGCCATATGTCTTTAGTCAATCTGGGTCAGCTGACCTGGCTATGGACCCTCCAAACCTCTTGCCCACACCTAGGTATACTTACTGTTGGGAACAGAGTAAAAAACAGGAAAAGCCTTGATATTGTTCAGCAACAGATAATACATCAGTGTGTTATCAGCATTGTTTTAATGTCAAATCCAAAATACAGCACTATACAAACAATAATAAAATTAACTCTTAGTCACACCCAGAAAAGATGATTAGAAATTTTAGGTTCAGGGCATTGCCTTCTCTTCTTCAGATAGCAGAGGAAATAAACGTAAGAGAGGTTGGGGAGTCTCCTTCTCTGGAGACATTCAAGACCAATCTGGACACGCTCCTGTGTGATTTAATCTAGGTGATCCTCCTCAGGCAGGGGGGGTTGGACTAGATCTTTTGAGGTCCCTTCCAACTCCTAACATTCTGTGGTTCTGTGATTCCGTGTGATAAGAATGATTACATAAATCAGATAAAAGACCTTTGCAGTTCATACCCTCTCTCGGATAGTTGTTTTTCATTTAAATTCTCTGATCTCCATAAAAAAGAAATTTGATTCCTTGCAGATTTCTCAGATACTTTAAAATATCTAAAATGATCCACTAATCCCATTTTAGGCAAGACAATCTTTCACATGGGTTTCAATGTAGTTGCAATACAACTATATTACTTCACTGTTTTAGGAGAGTTTTTGAACAAGATCCACTGATATTTCCCCATCAAATCTTATAAAAATATCTTCTAAGCTATGTTCCCTGATGCTGAAATGATTGATTGTATGTAGACCATGAAGAAATTAGATAAAAATATTATCTGAGGGCCAAGATAAGTGGTGATTTGGATACACTACTACACTGTTAGCAGAGCTTTCTGAAAGAATTCTTATATAAATCTGTTAAGGCAATGCATTTATAAACATAAAGAAGAGGGCAGGATTCTTGTTTTAATCCAATTTATTTTGCCTCACAATTTTCAGTTGCCTGTATGATTTGTTTATACTACTGATCTTCATATTACTGAACCAAAATAACGATAACTTTTGAGAGAATGTACAGATGAGAGAGTAAAGAAAACAATCCACAAAAAACCCCACAGGTTTCTAAAACATAAAGCATTATGTTTTGATTAGGAAGTTCTTAATCTGTGATTTGTGGAAGCTTGAAAGCCTGTGTGGTTACATGGTATGCTCTTGTGCCATTCATTATTACTGGTCAGAGTCTCAACAACATGTAAGGCCTTATTTAACACTTCAGGCATTATTGTAGTAGAAAATTATATTTTTGCATACTTAGTAGGTTTGACATGTCAGCATTATCAAAAAATCTTCTCCGTAATCTTAAAAAATGTTAAATCCGATTAACTAAAACCTATCTACTAATGAATAAAGCAGAATTTCAGAAAAGATTTTGCTGTAATTTTCACAGGTTTTGTAGCTATTAATGAAATAAAGAACATTTATTGAACATACATTTTCTGAATATAATACAAAAATATCATGAACTCATTTTTTATCAAGTAAAACTGAAACAGTGATTTCAATATAAGTTTAAAATTATGAATAGTTCATATTTTCTTCTTTTAACTTAGATCTTTAGAAATATGTTTATATGATTTTTTAGACACAAAAACCCTTTGAAATACATAACAGAAAGGGGAAATAATTGAAAAGTCAATATCAATTACTATATAATTAGTCTAATTCTACACGTATAATCCACTATGTGATTAATACACTCTCTTTTAAAAGAATCAATATTTGAAAATACATTCTCACCTAATCAGTACTCTAAGGTCACTCTTGTAAAATTAGAGGCAATAGCAGAAGGGAATCAGAAGCATGGATGCCATTAACAGGAAAAAAATATTTTGTAAAATTTACTAATATTTCATTTATAAACATATAAAACATGTACGCTTAACTGTTGTTGAATTATGAAGATAAGAAATCATTAGGGTTTATGTTCATGAAATTTCCCTATAAACACCCTCAACAAATGTACTGGTTTCATCTTAGAATGTGGAGTTATGAGCTTTGGAGACAATCATAAAATATTAAAGCAGAAAATAAACTGTAGCTGATTTACCCCATGCTTCAATATATTTATCAACTTTCATCAGCATTTTACCTAGCACAGATCAATTTTATTTCCACACGTGGATTAGAGGGGTCCACGTAGTATGTGAAATCTGTAAACCTGTACATTGACTTATCATTGTGCTGTGAAAGTAAAATAGATCTTTCAGGGCTTTCTCCACTTCAGAGAACAAGAAGACACATAATCTTAGAGGGGTACAAGCTATTCTTTAACCCTCTGCAGGGACAACAGTTCTTCCACTCTGGTGATGCTTTGCTACCAGAAATGAAATAATTTTACCAAGCTTGAAAATAAAATATGGGATTAGATCAAAGCTAAAATAAAGATATGAAACTTTTCTTAGGAAATGTGCTCAAACAAAAAACCCTGGTTTTATTAAAAGAATTTGTAGAAGTTCTTACTAGTAATTTTTTTAATAAACATGATGGTATTTGATGCTTTAACTGAAATACAGAAATTTCAAAAGATCTTTGCAAATGAGAACGTGCTTGTCCAAATTGTTCTCTGGGGTATAGTTTCTCTAAGAGGATATAAATGATTAATATTTTAATATTCTTAAAAATATGTAGTATTTTTAAAATACTAAACCACTACTGTGTATAAAAACTGTCAAACTCTTTGGGATTATTAAGTACAACAGTGAGTAGTGAAGATGAGAAAGTTCTTTGATCTTAATTTAAAGTCTTTATGTCTTTATTTTTACATAAGAAAAAGAAACCAAATCAAGCATTTGTCATCTTAGGTAAAACATTATGTCAGCCTTGACAAAATGTCAATCTATTGGAGAACAGTGAAAATCTACTTGCAGGTAAAATTAAGTGTGTTGTTTTTAACAAATCCATGCATGGGATTATAGGCAAAGTCCATATAAGAATACTATAAGAAAGTCATATGCAATTTCTTTATGTATGATAATTTTACAATTATTTTCTTACGCATTTCAAATTATGAATGATTGTACTAGTTCTATGACTAGAAAGAGGGATATGTTCAACTGCATCATTGACACAGAAAAGAGATGCACAGTATGTTGGTTTTTTTTTCATAAGACATAGCAAGTCTACAAGAAAGTACACTACCAAAACAATCCCTATATCTTAGAGAAAGTAAGCATACAGAATGTATAGACACCCTGTCCCATTAATCTTTAATTTCTCTATAATTCTTTTGGGAAATGTCTTGAATGTAATCACAAGATGTTATCTTTTGCATTAGAATAGTTTCTTGATTCCAATTATGTTCTTTAGTAGCAAAGATCACACAGAACCACACAGAATCACAGAACGTTAGGAGTTGGAAGGGACCTCAGAAGATCATCTAGTCCAACCCCCCTGCCAGAGCAGGATAGGTCATTCTGGGCCATGGCACTAGTAACCATGTGTATGAATCACATATACCTCATTGGGTAAAAAACTGCCTGGATGTCTGGGTCCAAAGAATTATGGTGGATGGAATTAAACCCCTTTAGCAGCCATCCACAAGGGCATAGGTACTAAGACCAGTTCTCTTTAATTTCTTGATCAATGATATCTATGAGAGGATCAAGTGCACCCTTATTATAGTGTAGATGACAAGGTTGTTCAGGAGAGTTTGTCTTCTTGAGGATAGGAAGAGTTTTCAGAAGGATCTGGAGAGGATGGATTGATGGAATGAGGCGATTAATGAGGTTCAGCAAGGCTCAGTGCCCGGTCCTGCACTTTGGTAACAACAACCTCACGCAACGCCATTAGAGGCTTCGGGAAGAGTGGCTGGAAAGCTGCCTGGAAGAAAAGGACCTAGGGGTTCTGTATGATAGGTGGTTGAACATGAGCCAGCAGTGTGTCCAGGAGGTCAGGAAGGCTGCCCTGGTTTAGCTCCATCCAGCAGCTGAGAACAAGTAAAGAATGTGCTTTCTGGGGCAATGTGAAAGGAAACAGGTTGATTTTGACCTGGTGTTATGTTAATCTATAAGCACAAAGGGACTGGGTCTCTTTAGCTTAGAGAAGAGGAGGCTGAGGGGTGACCTCATTAATGTCTATAAATATGAAAAGGGTGAGTGTCAGGAGGATGGATCCAGGCTCTTCTCAGTGATGGCCAGTGATAGGATAAGGGGCAATGGGTCCAAGCTGGAACATAGGAAGTTCCATGTGGATATAGGAAAAACTATTCACTGTGAGGGTGACAGAGCACTGGAACAGGCTGCCCAGAAAGATTGTGGAGCCTCCTTCTCTGGAGACCTTCAAGACCAGTCTGGACATGTTCCTATGTGATCTACTCTAGATTATCCTGCTCAGGCAGCGAGGTTGAACTAGATGGTCTGTCGAGGTCCCTTCCAACTCCTAACAGTCTGTGATTCTGTGATATAGGAGAAATAAAGAGGATGAAGCTGATCAAGCTCTATAAACCTATAAAAAAATTGCATATTTTTTTTTTCCACCTCAGTGTTTGTAAATACAGTCTGTAAAGGCTGCTTATTCTTTCTTTTAGAGGAGTTGTATGTTTGCATTTAAATGATCTGTAGTGGAGTGCAGTGATTTCATTTTTCAGATGATTTGTCTTTATTATTGTCTTGAACTCACATATATTAACTGATCTGAATGCTTTTGAAAGAAGTAACAAAATCCCCCATCGGGGTCAAGAATTACCATGGTTATCTGAAAAATAGAAGTTCAGAAAGAAGAAGACTTAAAGACCTGGCTCAGTTTTTATGGGATTGTAGCCTCAAGCAAGAAATTTAATGGATTGGGAAATTTAAAGGAAATATAAATTACATATGCAAGGTTATAATAAAGTATAATACATTGATATATAATAAAGTTCAAAAATTAAAAGACTTGAAAAGCCTATTGATAGAGAAGTGTGTTTCACAGTGGAAAGCAGAAAAAGAGGTAATGATCTGCCTAATTTTGTTACCACCTCTAATAAATTAATAAATTGCTGTATTAAGGTTTTGATTAAAACTTATTACTAGAAATAAAAAAGAAATTGTATTTAAAAAAACTTAATTTGATTAAAATTATGAATTTTTAATTTAATTCTGTATCCAAAGTATAATATGAACCAGGGCCCTACTGGGTGATCTATTTTTCCAGCTATGAAATTACAGAATTGTTCAATATATATAGTATATGTGTTTTGGAAAGGCTTAAATAATTTGGGGTGGGGTGGGCGGGGTCAGGGAGAGAAAGAAGAAAAAACTCTTGAAAATACTGAGACTTTGAAGGGAGCTATTCTAAATATTTTCTTTTTTATTGTTGTTTTTGAGGGGGGCAATGAAATTGAACTTGCTGTGTTAATCACCGCTATTTAGATTTAGGACACTCAGATATAGTACGATGCTAGTGACTAAAAATGGATATTCATAATATACATTCAGTTTCACAGAGAGTAACGTCATCTTTCTCAGGTAGCATGTAAGATATATCTTGAAGAAATATTTTTGGATCTGTGGGACTGAATATATATTTCCGTTGTCCCTCAAATGAAACTACCATAAGCTCTTTATACAACTGTATGTATGCGTGCATATGCATACTATAAGCCCTAAATCAGTGCTGGTATATGGCTAAAAAACAATGCCTCAAGCTAATCCAGACTTGGAGAATGATGTGAACTGCAAGTCTTACTACACTGCATGGTCACTTCAGAGCAGGAGTTTCTGCGTTTGGATCTCTGTATGCAGAACGCTTGCCAGCACTATCTTATCTGTGTTCTCATCTCATTCTCTTCAGGTTTTCAAAAAGTCATGTTGAATATCTTTGTAGAAAACACAGGAGGAGCCTTTATTACAGTTCTTGGGTGGTGTTTTGTCTCCTGGCTTCTTCTTGAGTCCTCTGCAGACTCAGAACAGAAAAGAGCAAAAGAAGAATAGATTTCTTATCCTTTTTCAGTCAGATACCTTCTGTGAGGAAGTTGTCATTGATAGAGAAAAGAATAACAATTACAAGATTTGTGAGGATTTATTAAAAGGAAAAATTATTTAAATGAGAGATCTATTATCTTCATAGTGCTTGGCTCCACTGAGATAATTGCCTTATACAGACTTATAATAATTAAATTGTGGAACTCATTGTGAGAAGGTATATTGTGAAGGTAAAGAATATTATATATTTTAAGAGTTATCAGTCAAATTAATGGTACCCACTGTTATTAATTAGCTTTTGTAATAGGAAATACCTAAATTACTGACTGGAGGAAAATGAAAAGGAATAGTTAATGAAGGATTGCTTTAAGGTCTCCCTCTTAACTACAGGTAGAATCAGGAAAGATAAAACTCAGTGAAGACAGATTTCATTCCAATCCATGCTTAAGATCACTTGTCATAGGCGCTGTTTAGTCATAGGTAATGAAAAATGTTTCCATGCACTTCTAATGCTGAGAGAACTCTTTTTTTTACTGATCTTACTGCCATTAGTAATATGTTGATGTGCTCACACCTATCACCTCTCTACATATTGCTTGTCAGTCTTCTTATGGTTGTGCATCCTTTTCACATGGTCTCATCATAAAACACAGGTTTATTTATGAAAACCCAGGAAATAACTTCTGATCTTTAGGGGGAAAATATAGTTGTAGTTCATTATACCAGGGAAAAGGACTGCAAACTGATCTTTTTTCAGAAATAAATGAAGATAATATTTTCTTTTTAACATTTATTTTATTTTTCTTATTACTTGTGGGACTCTGCAACAATGTGACTAAGGTCATCATCTTTTCAAATTTTGTTAGAAAATGTAATGTTTTGCAGGTTTAAATTAGAGTCTTCAGTTGCCCAGAAATATCTGTTTCTCTTTTTATCATCATGACCTGTAAGTACAGGATTTTGTAAAATATTCACAAATTAATCACAGTCCTCTCATAATGTTTCTTATAAATTGTAAACTAAGAACCACGGCATAGTCCTGTAACTAAACTCAGGAAAACCACTTTTTCCTTCAAGCATCTAAGAACATTATTCCTGTCAACGTTTTCCTCAAGTGTTACTAATTTAGTCTTATGTATAAAAGCATATTTTTTGCTTTCATTGGGTTCAGTATCTGTCCTAGTATGAGTCTATTTCTTTAAAATACAGTTTTCCCATCAATGCCGGTACAGTAGAATATTCTAATGAAAAGGAGACAGGGATAACTTTGTTTTATCATCTATATGGATACTCTCCTAAATATATTTGTATGTGTAGACTAATTAAATATTTTTTTAATTATGTTATGAATACAGTTCTATACACTATTCAAAGATATGTGAATGTGTCTGTTTGGAAGCCTATATCTGGTTTTCTAAAATAAGTTTATATATCACTTCTTTCTTACTGCTTCCCATTGTTTGAATAAAATCTTACTAGTGGTTTGAAATTATAATCCTCATTATAATAGAAAATTGGACAACCCTCTGGTGGGGTTATTTTGTGTAACTCAATTGAATTCTATGTAGCTGTGCTGATTTATGGTAACTGAGAATCTGGTTTCACATTTGAAATACTATACTAACATTATTTTTATATTTATTTTTTTAAAATAGGCTTTCCAAAAATTAAAATGATGGATTCTGATTTCATCATTATTGATCTAAAACTAGACTATTGTAAATTACTTCAGTCCTCATGTAAGTAAACACAGTCTACCCAAACTGAACATAATTACCCGTATGCAGTGAACAGAATAACAGGACTCTCACATGGAATCGTCCTCAGGGAAGAACTATTAGTGTAGGGACACTATAATGACTCTTTTGTTTAAATAAAAACTACCAACATGATTCAGTGTTCTGCAGCGTGGGTTTATTCAGCTCTCAGCAAGCCAGCAGCATGGAGTCAAGTGCTCCTTCAGAAAGCCCAAAGGGAAGAAAAAAAGCAGCAACCTCTCACAGAACAAGAGGACCCCATGGCTAAAGTGTATATAAATTATACTGTCACATATATTTTCCTTCAAAAAAAATCCCAAGTGAACATAGAAATAAAATAAATGTGAATTTATACATCTGGAATCTGCGAAAGTTTTCTAAACCTCTAAACCTCCAGGATTAGCTCATGATAGGAAAACACAGACTGTCCTTGAATGTAAGGAAAATCTTTTTCACTCTGAGGGTGACAGAGCACTGGAACGGGCTGCCCAGAGAGGTTGTGGAGTCTCCTTCTCTGGAGACATTCAAGACCAATCTGGACATGTTCCTGTGTGACCTAATCTAGGTGATCTTGCTCAGGCGGGGGGTTGGACTAGGTGATCTTTTGAGGTCCCTTCCAACTCCTGACATTCTGTGATTCTGTGATTCCTTTTTGATGATAATGCCACAGGAAACAAAGCCAAGCAGAGAACCATTATAAGTGTACTCTTGGAGTCTTTTTTTCAGTGTTATATGTTATTTTCTTAGCTCTCAGAGTTGAAGGGTATGGAAATAAAAGCTTTATGGAGACCAGCCCATATGGTGAATGTATAATGTGAGAACAGTATAAAATATGAACTACTGTGACTAGTCCATGAGTATGCATTTATGTGATTTTAATTAGAGATAACAGTATTTTCATGCTCCTGGATGACTGTCATGATTTTTGTCTTGATATTCTAAAAATCTACTTTCTATTTCTATCAAAGTGCAGTTATTAATTAAAGTGGACTTGACACTACAAGCCTTCAATCTGCATTGCATGTGCTACCACAGCCATTGCTGTTTTGATAAGAAGCTCTTGAAGTGACACAAATACAGTCATAGTCTTATATTGATGTATGAAATAACTCCTGGAAAAGTGAGAACTAATGGCTTCAAGTTCTTTATGGTTTCCTGATGCACTTAGACTTATCTTCAGATATGTTTTAAAACAAGTCAGGGATCTTGATCATTAACTGACTAGATTAGATGTCTGCTGGAGCCTGCCATAGCATCTGGTCTGCAGGATGGATTTCTCTTTCTATGAAAACACAGGGTAGTTTTCACCCAGTTCTAACCATACTGCGGAGCTGGGAAGTGGGTAAGGCTGGATTTTAAACTGGAAAATCCGCCTGTGATCTTTAAACGAGGATTAGAAAATATCATATAAAGTTCATCTTTGTGTTATGGAAAATATTTTTGAAAGAGAGCTATTCAACCCAGCCTGGATTGAATAGTAATGACATATACACTGCTAAAGTAAAACTGCCACTGATAGAGAGAGCTTATATATCAAGTCAAATTGAGCAAGCTGTGCAAGTTGCTGTGTAAAGTTCTGGTCCAAGACTGTGTAGTATACAAAGTCAGAGTTTCCTGACATTGTAAAGGTCATTAAGCAGGCTCTGGATATTGCAACCATGGAGATCCTGAGAAGATCCTCTTTGCCAGCTTTTTTGTTGATGAAAAATAAACAAAAAAATGCTTCTAGTATATATGTACATACACACACACACTGTTTTGCTTGGCACATTGCTCTACTAACTAGATTTTAAGTTATGTGTAGCCTGTGACTTGAAATAAAGTTGTTGTAAACACGTATAGCAGTTTTTCAATGAGCTCTGGATCATATGTCTCAGATGATGCATTTTTTAAGGTACTTAGTGTGGGTAGAAAGGTTTGTAAATGAATACTGTACAGTGTAAATCTTAAAATACTACACAATAAGAAGTCAAGATATTTGTACAAGATGGATGCTAATAGTGTGTTCCCAGAGCATATGCTTAACCTTAAAATAAAACTACAAGAGGATTCCTATGCCCAATAACTGTTACAGCTTTTTCTTCTACTTTTATGTTACTTCTTTTTCTTCTATTCTTTCTTATTTTAAAAAATACTTTTTTTTTTCTCCTGAGTTCATGGTATCACAAATTACATATATGCAAGATCTCATAAGCTTTTTTTTTTCATTTCCTGATAAAACCACAGTGCCCATCCCAAACAATAAACACACTGGCAAAGAAAACAAATATAACCAGGCAACTCCTTTGACCTTTGTTATATATGGGTCCCCATATCCACTGTTTTGGAATTAATATATTCTGAAGACCTGCAGAATGCAGAAAAAAATGTGGTTGCATTGAAGACCCGGGGTTCTTCCAGAATAACTTCCTGCTTAAACTGTGTCTAACTTCAAAGGTGGATGAGGTTACTCTAGGTCTTGTTCAGCCATGTGTTGAGTGTTCCCGAGAATGGAGTTTCAACAGAAATTTAATTCTACAATCACTTCGAGCTGACATCCATTTTGGACCAATATGCCAATACCTTCACTGTGAGTTGTGTATTGGTATTGTTTCTTAACAGGATATATGACATTAAACAGGGTTTTTTGAGCTAACACAACCATATCTCACAGGTAAAATTATTTCCTTATCTTGATTATATGGAGTTGTTTTGGTGTGTTTTGTTTTTCTCTAAACTATTCCAGAGATTTAACCTTTGAAGTTCTGTTTTTACCTCATTTGCTTCTAATCATGCCTATTCATCCTCTGGTCAATACTAACCCTGAAAATGAGGAGGATCAAGATAGGACTATTCCTTGCATTTCATCACATATTGTTTAAAATATTCCAATCATTCTTTTGGACTGCTACTTATCCAGGGGTCAACACTCTCTGGAAAGAGTAGGAAGCTCTTCCAAAGATCTTCCTTTTATCACTTCTACTAGAACATACATGGTCATAATAAATGAGGAATGCTGCCATTGCAGAGTCAGTAGAGGAGGCATTTTGGGTGCACTTACTAGTTAGTTCCTCTAAAAATCAGACAAAGGAATCCTACAATAACAATGAATGGGTATTCTTACTTACCACAACACATACTAATCACAGGCACAGCAGTACAACCTATCACCTGAGGGGTGACTTTATAAATAACTACGGAATGAGCCAATTTAAGCTCATGTATATTAGAAATGTGTTATGTGATGGCTAAGAAACTGTTGGTCACATCTTCCACATTCTCACAGGAAAATCTGAGGTTCAGTGATTCTTTCTGCGTCCTGGTTACTGCTCTTGAATGATCTTAGACCAGGACTGCCTGACCTATTAATTTCTTCTCTGCATTCTACTTCCACATCACTCTTTGTGTAACCTGCCAGGGGCTGTCAAAACCAGTTACTTCTTTTAATCACAGATTTCAAGTTGTCCACTACAGATCTGAATCAGCCCTCACTTCACTTTCCTTTTAACTTGTGATAATTTTCAGAACTTCCTAAATCTAGTTTAATTTATTGCTAAACCAGGTTAGAGATAAATAGCACATATATGGTTAGAGGATCAGCTAATCATCAGTCCCTCCCTTGTAATTTTTTCTGGCCCAATGGCTTTACACAGCCCTCAGTATCACTTGAGTGATAAAACCTCCCTCTGATTCTGTAAAGCATTTGTAATTTATCATGCATTGCAAACACTTTTGGGAATCTTGTTTTTATAATTAATGCCCTACATACTAAGGAATCAGATCCAAAACTTAAATGAGTTATCCAAAAAGAATTTTATATAGGCATTCAGCCTGCATCAAAATCAGAATTTATCATATTTCACACAGCCATAACTTTATAATAAAAATATTAAAACTCAAGATACATCTTTCCCTTTCCTCTGTAATGTGTCTACTAACCTTAAGTTCTGTAGGTGTTTATGCATTCTTAGAACTTCCCTGGTGCAAGAAGTCTGCTTGTGGTATTGTCTTGTTTTCAAAGATCTAATTCAAAATTCCAAAAGTGATGGGAAAGTCATTGAAGAGCAACATCTAGTAAATAGACTTTGTGCAAACATAAACCATACAATAAGTTCTAGGTCTATTGTAAACTGATTGTTAGAAGAATATTGCCTCCACTTTGGAGCTAATACTGCTTTTTGTATTACAGCCTCTATTCTGCCCAGTAAAGTTCAATGCTAAGCTCCAAACATTGAATCCCATTTTATATTGCAGGAAGCCAACTGTTTGTTGTTTGGTTTTAGCTTTTTATCTGGCCATAAATTAGACTCCATACATCATACTCTCTCTGAGTCTGTTATTTACAATAGGACATTTATCTCTCGTGCACTATTTTAATTTGAAATTTGTGTTGCTACTGCAATGCTTCATACATCATTACAAAAAGTATCTAGTATCAGGATTCGATAGCAGATACAATTTCAGCACCAGATTCATCAGATCCTTGAACATAGCCGGGAAGATGCAGAGTGTTTTCAGAAAGAAACCAGTGACAACACAAGTATTTACACACTCTTCTTCTGCAGGGCTGATGACTTGAACTTTTGATAGAATAACACTATGTTTAACACTATTGAAAAGACACTAATACATAGCATGTATTAGCACCAGTTCAATAACAGGCGGCCATGAGTGCGAAGATGTGAGTATTGTGAGTATTGCGTCTGAGATGAGCTGTAGAAAAGATGTCTAATCAAGAGTGAAACTGGCTAAACTGTGAAAACGAAAATAGAAAACAAAGCACTAGCCTAATTCAGAGTTCTTACTACAAAAATTGGCACTATGTCCATACTTGTTTTAAACTCTTTATAGCTACCATCCAACTGCAAGCATATTCCAGTTCTGTACTGGAAAATTTAACTTACTTATGTCATTTCTTAATAGCTTCTTCTTCAAATATCATTTAGGTCAGAGCTGGTAATGGAGAATAATGGAACTTGTGTAGATTTTATTGTCTTGGCAATAGCAGGAATCAGCTAAAAATCTAAGTTGCAACTGGATATCATTTAAATTTATAGCTGCTCCATTATTTTTACATTTTTCCTCAGCACTGTGGAGTAGTGAATAATGAACAGGGCAAAGTTTTCATGGCCATTTTGCATAGAAAGGGCTAGAGGAAGAAGATCTGAGGATGACTTCTAGAAGCAAGTAAGGTTGATGAATTTTGAGTTTGAGCAGTCAGTGAATGTTATTTTGGTTGTGCTATTGCATTTTAAGACAAACTGAAGTTTCTCCTGAACCAAGTTCTGGTTTCAGCAGGGATAAAGTTAATATTCTTGCTTGCAGCTGGTATAGTGCTGTGTTGTGCATTTGAGATGAGAGTAATGTTGTTAACACGCTGATATTTTTAGGACTATTCAGCTTGTCGTACTGCCCTGCTAACAAGAAGTTGAGGAGAACACAAGAAGCTGGGAGGGGACACAGAAAGGACAGTTAACCCAAACCGGACAAAGAAATACTTCATACCATACGTCACGTTCCATTTATAACTGGTGGTGGGATGAGGGCTGAGTGGCAGCTGAGGAACTGGTGTGACAGCTGGGCTTCTTGAGCAGCGTTGTCTTCAGGTTGATGGCTGAACACCTGTTTGCTGATGGGAAGTAGTGAATGAATTCCTTGTTTTTCTTTTCTCACACGTGTGGGCTGAGAGACTGGGAAGACTGGGTGTCTCTCATAGCAGATGTGAGTCTTGTGTAGCATTGACTTCAGGTGGAGAGTATTTGTGCTGTTCATCACTTGTTTTGTGTATATAGTATTAATATATATTATTCCTAGAATCTTATTTTTTTTTGTGTGTGTCTTATTAAATGTTTTTATCTCAACCCAGGAGTTCTCTCACTTTCAGTTTTCCAATTCTCTCCCCCACCCCACTGTGGGGAGTGAGAGTGTCTGTGTGGTGCTTGATTCCCGTCTGGGGTTAAACCAGGACAACTTGAGTCTACCTAGACCTTCTAAGTGGTTGCTTCTGAATGTGGAGAGGATTGGCCTGTCAAGGTGATCCCAGTGATGAAGCAGAGCTTCCTTTGGTCTGAGAGGATAAAAAGGCAGCTGCTAAGCAACTGCAGGAGATACTGTAGGATATTACTAGTTTGCAGTGCATATAAAAGCCACTTTTCCCCGCACTCTTCACTTTTAGGTGTTTCTGAACCTGAAGTATAGCTAATCAGAAAGACCAAGCCTCACATTTTTGTTAAATTATTGAAGACGTGTGGTAAAGTAAGAGAATATGAGATCTTCAGGGCGTATGAGAAGGTGTTTCTGGTAGTCATGAATTTGGTAGTTATTCAAATCAACTGCTGAGCTTCTGTTAACAAAAATGACCAAATAAGACTATTTCATGTGGAAGAGCAGAACTAATTGTCCTAATCCTCACTGACAATAATAAAGTAAGGAAATGTAGAAGGAACATTTTTGGGTTGGAATTCATGTTGCTAGGGTTCTGCCCAGCAGGGTGTCCAGGTCTCATGGCAACAGCTTGTGTAGTGATGCCAGCTATAAATGCAAGACCTGAGGAAACTGTGTAGGAAAGATGAGTTTCACATTAACTGGGATGGAGCCAATCTGCTGGTAATCAAAATAGAAATAGGATGGATGTATTCAATATCTTCATTAATAGCCGGGAAAGAAGCACATGGGGTAATGTCTGTGGGTTTGGAAAAGGCACTAAGTTCATTCAAATATTCTTTTAATGGCTAGGAGATCTGAGAAGATCTGACAATATCATGCTTGGGATTGAAAAAAGATTCGCTGCGTTAAAATGTAAGGTGAATGCTAGGAAAAGTGCATGATGCTAAGCGCAAAACTGACAGTTAAAACTTGTGAGAGGGACATTAGCATTATCATCTCAGAGCTACACAGCAAAATGTTGAAAGGCAATGGTCAGAAGTTGCAAGAAAATCTATGGAATTAACAATAAACGTTAAAGGAAAATAAATTATCGCAAGGATATTCAAACCCTGAGAGAGGATACCTGGAGAGGCTGAGGAACTTTTATCCTTGGAGACAGAAAAAACTTGGCCAGACTGATTTGCTCTGAGTAGATATGTCTTGGGAAAAGGGAAGAGATGGGAAAAGATGATTCCCAGATATTCCTTACAGCCTATATTATTCCTTGATTTGGATGTCTGAAGTAAGATGTAGCTGAGTTATGAAATCATGAAAACAGTGGCCATGGTGATAAAAAAATTGTTAATCACCAAACATCGAATCATAGAATCATAGAATCATAGAATGGCTAGAGTTGGAAGGTACTCCCAGAGGTCATCTAGTCCAACCTCCCTGCAAGAAGCAGGGACACCCCCAACTAAATCAGGTTGATCAGGGCCTCATCCAACCTAGCCTTGAACTTCTCCAGGGATGGGGCATCCACCACCTCTCTGGGCAACCTGTTCCAGTGCTCCACCACTCTTAAAGAACTTTTTTCTAATATCTAATCTAAATCTACATCCCTCTATTTTGAAACCATTACCCCTTGTCCTGTCACAACAGGCCTTACCGAACAGCCTCTCCCCATATTTCTTGTAGGCCCCCTTGAGGTACTGGAAGACCGCTATAAGGTCTCCCCGGAGCCTCCTCTTCTCCAGGCTGAACAGCCTTAACTCTCTCAGCCTGTCCTCATAGGAAAGGTGCTCCAGACCCTTTATCATCTTTGTGGCCCTCCTCTGGACCCTCTCCAACTGGTCCATGTCCTTCTTGTGTTGGGGGTTCCAGAACTGGACACAGTACTCCAGGTGAGGTCTCATGAGGGCAGAGCAGAGGGGGGGAATCACCTCCCTCGACCTGCTGGCCACGCTTCTTTTGATGCAGCCCAGGATGTGGTTGGCCTTCTACCTGCATTTTCTAAGGAGTGGGTTATAATAGGTTAGAATCATAGAATCATAGAATAGCTAGAGTTGGAAGGGACTCCCAGAGGTCATCTAGTCCACCCCCCCTGCAAGAAGCAGGGAC
>VXBZ01005787.1:42750-64021 GCA_013399135.1 Heliornis fulica
CACAGTACTCCAGGTGAGGTCTCCCGAGGGCAGAGTAGAGGGGGAGAATCACCTCCCTTGACCTGCTGGCCACGCTTCTCTTGATGCAGCCCAGGATGCGGTTGGCCTTCTGGGCCGCAAGAGCACATTGTCAGCTCATGTTGAGTGTCTCATCCACCAGCACTCCCAAGTCCTTCTCCTCAGGGCTGCTCTGGACCCTCTCTCTGCCCAGTCTGTAGTTGTGCCTGGGATTGCCCCGACCCAGATGCAGGACCTTGCACTTGGCCTGGTTGAACCTCATGAGGTTGGCATGGGTTCACCTCTCCAGCCTGCCAAGGTCCCTCTGGATGGCATCCCTCCCCTCCAGCGTGTCGACAGCACCACACAGTTTGGTGTTGTCAGCGAACTTGCTGAGGGTGCACTCCATCCCGCTGTCCATGTCACCGACAAAGATGTTGAATAGGGCCAGGCCCAACACGGACCCCCGAGGGACGCCACTCGTGACTGGTCTCCATTTGGACATCGAGCCATTGACCACCACTCTCTGAGTGCATGACCATATTAGAAATAGGAATCATTCATTAAATCAGTTTTGAGTTCCACTTAAAAGAAGAAAGAATTTCTTGTGGGTGTACAATGAGTTCTCAGCATCTAGAGTTCTTTACCAGGAGGAATAGATGGTTCATGTTGATGTTTTTCATCCTTGCTACAGGGACAAGTTGGAGTAAATGTGTATACAAACTTGTACACTTCAATGATCTGCAGGTACATTTTATATGTTAATATACTGTACATGGTGCCTTTTATATATGTTAGATAAAAGCTATTTTTTCATTTTGTTACCACTAAAAGCACTTTCATCCCTCTGAGTCAGTGTACCTTTAACTGACTGTGGATGAGTTGCTCATAGCTGTGGCAACTGAGTGCCCAACCTGTGCCCCATTTCTAATAACCCTATACCTGCATTTCTGATCCCCACTCATCTTTTACTCATGATCATATTTGAAAAGTCATGGTCATTGGAAGAGGTTCCTGAAGACTGGAAGAAGGCAAATGTCATTATTATTAAGTCCAAGAGGGGAAAAAAAGAAGATCCATACAGTCAGATCCAGCTCAGTCTCAACTTGATTCCTGAAAACACAATGGAGTGAATTGTCCTAGATATCATTTCCAAGGATATGAAGGACAAGAGGATGTCTGAGAACTACCAGCACAGATACATGAATCAGAATTACTTAACTAATGAGATAGTGTGACATGAGGGGACAACAATGAATGCTATGCATCTATATTTTATTAAGACTTGCAATAACATCCTCAGATTGTCTGTTGTCTGTTGACTCTGTAAATGGACAATGAATCATAATATCATAGAGCATCCTGACTTGCAAGGGACCTATAAGTCCAAGTTCTGGCTCACACAGAGCAAGTCAAGTCAGAGCATGTGACTGAGTGTGTTGTCCACAGGCATCTTGAACCCAGACAAGTTTGGTGCTTGGGAATTGAAAACTGCGCTGACCCAGATTTTGTCAGGCAGGTTGAACTGGATGATCTCTGGAGGATCCCTCTAGTTTCAGCAATTCTGTCATCCACAGTGACAAAAATAGCTTGAGTTCATTATGGTGGTTTTTGCTGGCATCAAGAAACTTAGGGTGAGATAACCTTAAGAACAGAACTAGGCCACTCTGTGACATAAAATCTAAGATCTGGGTGAGATGATTATAGCAAGTCATCGATTTCTTTTGTCTGTTTCAACCACACACACACAGTCTGCAGATAACACACAATAGCATGAGTTTGGCCCAGCTGTTACTGGCACTGGGGTCTTGGAGAATTAGGACACTCATGGTAGTTGTTTGCAGTGTTCAAATCCTGAGTGATATGTTACAATCTCACTGCTGGCTCAGCTTTCAGAATTGTATTAGTTGTGTGGATGTGTGTGGTTTGTGTGTATATGTGGAGACAATTATTTTAACTATTTATTGCTTTATAATTTTAAATAGTTGGTATGAGCTGCCAATGATGATTGGAAAAACATATTTTGTTCAGATTTTCTTTTTCTTTCCCCCAGTTTATTTTCATGTGATGTCCAAATAAGATCAAAGGCATGGACCAGGTTCATATGAGGTTTTAATTTAGGGAGGTACCTTCCTTTGTTTCACTTCCAGTGAGTTGTACAAACATTTGCCTAACAGTTGTGCCATCACGTGTAATTCATAGACATTGCAAAAATTCTTCTGAGATTAACTTGAATAGAATTTCTATGAATATGTTTGAAGTTCAGTATGATTAGGCTGGAAAATTACTGCATCATCAGTCTTGGGACTGCAGTATTACTGCTGTTAGTATACTGATTCAAACTAGGGCTGAAAAAGGTCATTTCAGACATCATGGACTGAAGCAGCATTCGCAGAATTAATGTGTTAGCAGAAACCTGAAAAAAGCCACACTTCACCAATCGCAGGATTAATGTTATATTCCTCTGATGTAGCTAGGAATCTGAAAACAGATTATAAGCTTTTATTGTGGTATAACTGGGCACATACCGTACAGCTCATATAGTTATTTGTGACACTTGTTTCGTGATAGAAGACATAGTGCCATATATTCACTAATGCTGTTAGGGTTTGGGTTTTTTTTTAAAAAACAAAACACTGCCTTTGAACATTTATGCTGAGCTCTTACAATAGACATGTACCCAGAGGGAAAAACTGGCCCTTTTTAAACTTCTGGCAAAATTATAGAACAAAGCAATTGTGTTCTTGCCTTAGTGTTACTGTCTCTGACATAAAAAGGAATATTCATTTGTTTATTGTGAGTTTATGAGAATAGTCAAAGCAATAAGAAAGAAAAATCTATAAAAATTCAGAGTCAGAATTTTTTGATATTACAATAAAAAATAATTTGCGCATAAACTCCGTTCTGGATATATTTCTAGTATAAATTTCTTGTATTTAATGTATATGTCTTGCATTTATTTCTTATATTAATGTATTAATATATCATTCCATAATGAAAACCAAATATTTTGAGCCAGTATGATGCACTCTGTATAAGACCTATCAAAAAATTATGTCTTTTTTACCTCGCTGCTTCACAGATATCACATAAATGAACTCATGTGTCCTTATGACACCTTACAATAAGAGTCATATGGACTCATTTATGAAAGTATTTAATTTTAAAAAATTGTTGCTCAAATGTAGGACTTATATGTAGGCAATTTTCTAGGTAAATCTGAGATTCCCAAAACATATGCAGAATGCACATGAGACATAGAGCAAAATGTCCTTTAATTAGAAATATTTTTTTCATAGAATATTTATTTGATTATATATATATATATATATATATTTGGTTAGTGAAGAAGGTGTTGGAGCAGAGATTCCACTGCAGTCCATGGAGAAGACCATGGTAAGGCAGGCTGCAGCCCATGGAAGATGATGGGGAATAGAGATTCAATGTGTAGCATGTGGGGAACTCCAAGATGGAGAAGGTGGAGACACCTCAGGGAGGTTGTGACCTAGTAGGAAGCCCGTGCTGGCGCAAGCTCCTGGCAGGACCTGCAGCCCATGGAAAGAAGACCTCACAACAGAACACATTAACTGGGGGAACTCTTGATTCCGCGAGGAACCATGCTGGAGCAGTCTGTTCCTGAAGGTATGCAGCCCATGGAAAGGACCCATGCTGGGTCACTTTGTGAAGAACTGAAGTCCATGTGGAAAGGACTCACTTGAAGAAGTTCATGGAGGACTGTCTCCTGTGAGATGGATGCCATGCTATAGAAGGGAAACAGTGTGAAGAGTCGTCCCCCGGAGTACAAAGGATCCATGGACACAACACATGATGAACTGACTGCAACCCCCATTTGCCCAACTTCCTCTGCCAGTCAGGGGAAGAGGGAGAGAATTCAGGATGAAGTTGGGTCTGGGAAGAAAGGAAGCATGGGGAGAAGGGGTGGTGTAGGTGTGTGTTTTAAGATTTCATATTATTTCTTATTATTCTACTCTTTTTCAATCAGGTGATTAATTAGATGCCTCTTATTCCATGTTTTTCCCATGACATTAACTGCTGCATGATCTCTCCCTGTCCTTATACTGACTTTTGTAAGCCTTTTGTAAGACTTTTCTTTGCAGTCCTGCCAAGGAGGGAAGTTATAGAGCAGTTTTAGTGGGCATCTGGCCCCCAGTGAGGGTTGTCCCACCACATTTCTTTATTTCATGAACTTTTTAACATAATATTAAGGACATTCATGTATTCAGGTTTACTTCATGAACTAATGTGAGATTCCTAAATAAGGATGCAATTCAATCTTTACCCTCTTCACATTCAGTATAAATCTAAATCTCATCTAAACTTTGATGGGTTTAATCATGTTCTGGAGATGTTTACTCTGAGGGCCCTAAATGCACCAATAAGGCTGAATTGCTTATGCCTAACCTCACTTGGGACTTCTAACATCCTCCCTCTGGCATTGATACCTGAGTTAAATGAGTTCAGGCCCAGGATCCTGGTCCTTGCCTGAGGCATGCAGGCAAGCATGTGTCCAGTCCTATTCCTTTACAAGTCTTCACTGCTAACCAGCCTTGTGTATTGACCTTGGATCTTGGACTTGCCTCATCACTTGACATTTGTCTCATGATCACTCAGCTAGTGACTGAATCTTCTACTGCCACAACATCTGCTCTCCTTGTTTTATTGGAAACAACGTGACTGATTTCTTGTTGTTGAGGTGAAGTTCCTGCCAGTATTGTTGACACCTTTAGCTCCTAGCTTGTCTATGTTCACAGAGTAGACCCACCCCTACTACTTCTTCACATTTTCTATTCTCCAGTGATTGTGTATCTAGAATTTGAGAGGGATGAATTCAGTCCTAAGATATCATGTAATTGTGCTGCTGAGTGACATCTTTGCAAACTGTTGAGAGGCAACAGTGTTCCATTTTGGCAGATGATCACTGCTATTCACACCTACATTATCTCATACAAATCAATTTACCTAAACATGAATCTGTGAGAGTTTATGAAATTGCAGCTCATTTAGAATGCTGCATAACATCTTAACAAAACAAACTACTAGAAATAGTTTTCTTTTTGAGCTTCCAAAGAAGTCCATAGCTTCAGGAGATTCAAGAAAAGCTATAGTGGAACAATTCGTGAGGAGGGACCTCCAGTTCATAGCTTTCATCAATTCCCATTTTCTACTCCAAGTTTTTCCCTATGTCTCCTTATTTCTTAGTCCAAACCCCTTGATGTTTAGCATAAAATTTGTTCTTATTCTGTATCTTCCATCCAGCATTCTGGTATAACCTCCAGCTTTCTCTCACATCCTGTCTAATTTAATAGTTTTCCACACAGACAGAGAAAAAAACAATCTTATTGTCTCAGTTGTACTTTTGTTTCTGACCAGACATATTCTTATGTCAAACCACAGTGTCTTATATTGCTATATATTATGCCAAGAATCCTATTAGCAAGTATGTAGACAGCAGGATGAGGGGATTGAGTGTTCTCTCTTTGACACTTGTAACCCTGCATCTAGAGAACAGCATATAATTTTGGGCTCCCTACAAAGAAAAGACACTGAAATATTTGAATACATTAAAAAAAAATTAAAACCAAAGAGCCTCTAAGATTGCTAGAGAGCTTGAGCCCATTACATAGAAGAAGCTGAGAGATCTTGGGTTTTACCTACCTTCAGAAGACTAAGGGAGAATAATTTTGCCAGACTTTTCTCCAAGGCGACAATCAGAAAGATGACAGGCAATGGACACAAACTGAAAAATTCTGAGAATTTCTGACTTATTGTACAGAAAACCTTTTGTATTATGAGGTTGACCAAGCATTGGAAAAAGTTGACAGAGAAGGCATGCAATCTGTGTCTGTGGAGATTGTTAGGAGTAGAAGGCCTAAATGCTATTAAACAAAATTAGAGACTGTCTTCATAAAATTAGAGAATAAGGTGATATTTAATGTGTACTGCATCAGCTCATAGGAAGCAGTCCATGAGGAAACACATGGATACAAATTTAGAACTTTTTATTTTTCCGCTTGTTGGTTTGGATTTTTTCTTTTCTTCTCAGTTGACTTCATGGGGGCCATTTATAGGGGTTTTATATTTTATAAAAATGTCTGGCTGTTCCTTTTAAACAATAACATTTTTAGTGAAATACCATAACTCACGCTCCAAGTATCCAAAACCGGTTTTCAGAAGTTGAGAAGAGTTTCTATAGTCAAAATTATAGTTCATGTTTACCTATGCCAAACTTGGCAGATTAATTATTTTTAAAATTAATTACTAAGATTTTACACTTAAAATACCAGAAAACAAGAAACCAAGAGTTAAGAACAATTTTAATAGCATGTAAGATGATGTAAAATACAGGAAAGATTGGCTGGCATTTTTTCCCTACACAACCATTTCAGGTGGTTATGACAACAAGGAAATTAAGAAAAAAACAAAAGCTTTATGTAGTTAGTGAAGCTGAACCACTTTTAGGATTTAATTTCAAGAGAGTACATAAAAATTAATCCCTACTTACTGAAAAACCTGAAAAAATGTACTTGAGTAATTATTTTCTGTGATAAAAGCCTTTATATCTCTCATGAGTAAATAAATTGCAACAGTATTTCTAGGAAGATAACGATTGTGAACATTTAAATTCAACAGAAATTGAACCTGACCTTAGTTTGGCAAATCACTGATAGTGATAATACGTAACTTTTATGGGAGCAGTTACACACTGCAGCAAAACTAGGCATTAATGTAATTCTAGACTAAATGTCTGATCCCACTAACAGCTTTTATTCTCTGTTCTGAAATGTGAGTCATAGTATATCTTCTTGAGAACATGGTTGAAGGAAATTTGCTACTTCTACTGCAAATAAGAAGTCTTTTCCTAAATTTCATTGACCATTTCTGTTAACTACTACTTGCTGATAAGAATCAGACCACATCTCAATGCTTAAATTTGTCTTGTGCTGCTCACAGTGAGGACTGAAATAACAGGACAGGTTTTAGTTGCACTTTTGGTTGCATCTATTGAATCTATGGCTACAGAGTAAGACTAAAAAAAAAAAAAAAATCCACCTCCATTTTTTAAGTATCTTATCAAGGACTTGGAGAGTGTATGAATCCACAGAGGAAACTGTACTACTGAATGCATAAAATATTTGGAAATCCTGAATTTAATTTTCTGCTGTAATATAAGAAGCACCGTGGAATACCTGACATTGACACCAGTCAGTCTATATTAGCTATTTCATTTTTCAAAAATATGTTTGTTGTCTGTAAGTCAGTCAGTTATTTCAATAGCATGCCATTGGCGATCCTTAGCTGTAAAGAACATGTAAAGTAGACATATGGAGGCAGAGAATTGATTTACAGTTAATGAAACTGCACATGCTCTATGAAAAACACCTTTTTTGTAATGTTCATGGATGTGTTTGCTTTTAGTCCAGGTATTGTATCACGTTTCAGCAGACATGTAAATTCACATACTCACACACACAAATACAAACACATTTGCTGCCAAATGCTTTTTATAGACCCATGTCCTCCTGTTATCTGGTTACTCGGTTTAATATATCTTGGCAGAGAGCAGAGGTGCTACTGCAAGGCTGCCATAGCTATGGAATCATCAAACTAACATATGGCTGGTACTCCGCTCTGCACTCTTTTTAGTGAGCGTGTTTGATGTTTGTCAAAAGCATTCTTATTGGGAACCTTAGGTTGCCTGTAGGTGTTTACCACAGGGTACTCATCTGCTAAAAGTCTTTCAAAGTTTTGTTGAAACAAGGACAATATTTAACTTTTATTTTACATATCTATCTGGTAGATTTTATTCTATATAATTTATAGGCATTTAATTCCCATTTGAGGTATCAGCTAAGAAGTAGCTATTAGACTTACAAAGTTTGCCAGGGTTTTTATTCTCCTGGGTTTGTTTTATGTTTAGTTGTGGCGTTTGGGGTTTTTTTTTGGTTGTATTAACATTTTTCTTTTCAGAATCTCTTGTTGTATCTTAAGGCCTTTATTTGTCCAAAGTTATTTACAAGACTTGGAAATCAATTTATCCCACTCACCTTTATAAAATAAGAGGTATAATGCTTCAGTGTCTCTTCATATTGCTTTATAATGCTATTATCTCATACTATCTGAAAAAGATAATATTAATTTCCAATTCTTTAATATATCAGTTTCTGGAAATGTCAGAAAATTCTATGACCTCATTTTTTCCCCTAATCAATCATTTTCTTTTTTTATACATGCCACTTTAACTTCATGTCTTCCTCCTACTGCCAATCTTTACAGGCAAAATAAGTAAATCGCATATTAAGTGAAAAAAAAAATAAAGAGGAAGGAAGTTAATTTTGTACTTGACAGTAAAATATTCAATCTGGCAGAGGTTTATTTTGACTTATAAATGTTGCACTTCAAACAAAATCTACACATTACTTGACAGTATACAGCAGTAAAGAAGTCAAGAGTTGTCTCAGATTTGTTTGAGAGAAACAGTAAATTACTCATGGAGTGGTGGACCTTGTTTTTTGTGGCTCAACAGACTTTACTTAGATGTACAGTTGCATCAGTTCCCATGAGAATCTTGATTAAGGTGATATTAAATAGGAGGGAGCGTGACAAGGACCAATGCATTATGTTTGAAGCTTCATAAACAGTACTGTTATTCCTCCAATCTATCTCATGCACTGTGGTAAATGAAATTCTGAAGTTAAAATGTTTTTTAACTTATTTTTAAGACAGTTTAGGAATTTATTTTTTTTTTGCAAATTTATATATACAATTTATTTATATGTATTTCATAGAAAATTTGAAGACAGTAAATTTGAGGCTGCCCTCTACTATTCAGAACTGTTTGATTTTTTTATGATACTGTCACTTATTACGATGTATTTGGTTTATGTGGCAAGGGGATTGACATTTGGTGGATGTAAGGGTGGCCTCTACAAGGTGGCAGGGATCACCAGAGAGAAAACAGTTGATTCCAGATAGTATTGAAATGGAGACACAAGTATGAGGAGGAAGAAGCAGCAGAAAGGTGCTGTTATAGACTGAACACAACTGCCTATTCTCCATCTTTCCTTGTGCTCCTGGGGGTAGATGTGGGGTTGTGGATGAGTCGGGGGAGGCAGGATGGAAGTTGAGTCTGGGAAGAAAAGAGGGTGGTTTTATTTTGGTCTTTGTTTCTCACCATCCAACTATTTTTAACTGACAATAAATTAAACTAATTTTCCCCAAGTTTAGTCTGTTTTGCCCATAATGTTAACTGGTACATTATCATCCTGCCTTTGCTTTGACCAACAATACTTTTCATCTTATCTCCCCCAGTTTGTCTTCGAGGAGGGGGAGTGAGAGAGCAGCTGGGTCAGGATCTGTCAGACAGACAAGATGAACTGACTACATGGTAACGTATAATAATTAAAATTAATTCAATTTTTTAATTTTTTTCAGAAATATCTTTATGGTGTTATTGTCACATATGTAACTATACAATTATTCTTATATGAAATTAAATAATGCAATGTTTTTCTGGCAAATTCCTAATGTTTTTTCCTACTCCTTTCATTGTCTGCACAGTCTTCTAGCCTCTGGTTTGTTATTTGTTTATAAAACCTTTATGTTTTTCTGTCTATATATGCCGAAGGGCTTTATATTGGGGGGAAAGGGTGTCATTTGTATTTTGTAACTTCTTTCCATTTTCTTCATAGAAAGTATGGATTTTGTACTGTAAGATTTTACTATTTGATTTTACTATTTAATTTTTCATTCAAGTTTACAATTCTATTTGTTCTTGTAGAGTCTTGTAGCACATCAGAGACTGGAGCACTGGATGTTTTATTATGCTCAGACACTATAAACTATTGTTTCAGGAACTGATCAGTCCCTTCCTTAACATGTTCTTGGGGCTTATGGATAGAGGTAATTGAGTCCAAACCATAACACTTTCCTTGACAAAGTGCACTCTAACTCCTCTTGTCCCAGTTCAGTTTTACCTGAAATGTTAGCAATAATATTCCTTATTTTAATATTCATTTCATGAGTTTCATAACAGATAAACTTATTCATACACTTAAATAGGAAATTCATATTTCTGTTTGTTTAGCATTCTTGTTTATGTACCAGTTATATAATTGTTGAAACAAATTATGGGTCATAATAAGTTTTTCTCTTGCTTATAAGGAGATAACAAATCATGTTCTCTTTTAGATCAAAGTCATTATTTCATTACCACACAAATAAAATTAAAACAGGAAATATAGAATGTGAAACAAAAATCCTATGTTCAATCTAAAGTTTTCTTTTAACTATTCTGTTTACAATTCTAGGGATCCCTTAACATTTTACTGTTCAGCTAAATCACATCTAAACAAAATTTAGTCAAGCTGAGTGAAGAATCATGGAATCCAAACTATATGGAATAAATACATGCTTCCTTTAACAGCTTGTATTTCAAATTAAATTGCATCAATATTTATGTATGTTAAAATAGTTGGGATAGAATTAATTTCACTTAACTTTCCAGAGGAAATTAATCGCATCCTAAGATGGATATGTAACATTATAATGTTAATTATAATTCATTAGCATCTAATGAATCAGTTTTAGAATTTATAGTTACCTAGTTATATTAGTTGCCTAACTCTAAGTTGGATAAATTTAGAACAAACATATATTTCCCATTCTCTTTAATCACCATCCATCTTTAAGAGAATATAATTAAACTATTTTGTAAAAATATATGTGAATACAAAACTAGATATTTAACTGCTCCCTCCACCCTTATTTGCAACTGGTAGTCATTTGTGGAACTTTTAAAAAATAAAACATTATTGGCATAAAATTTTTGTCAATTGTAAATTAGCAAATCTGCATCATTATGAAAAAAAATGGACAAAATAAGGATCCTATCTTTCATATTTGCAAAAATATGGAATAGCTTTGAAAGTGTTTCAGCTCTATGGGTAGCTAAAGATTTCATTCACCTCTAATTGACAGATATTTTGCTGATTTACAATTGAAAAAAGTGATTAAAATTTTTTAAAAATGTCACTCACATTCTTTTACATTAGTTCAGTGTCTATTCTTCAATCCTTATTGTCTGTAACAAAAGGTAGTAATAATAAAATGTCAATCAAAATCCTATTGTTATTACCGTTAAATGTTAGATGTTATTACATTTCATATGAAATGTTCGGTTTCATGTTATTTTGATTGACATGTATAAACTGTAACATCGCTGCAGTCACTGAAAAGAAATTTGATTCAGACGGAGATGTTTTGCTATGCTAATTTTTCTATGGCTTTACTAATGTTTGCAGAAGTTATCGTCATCACATTTATAAATGAATATATTTTATGTGTTTTAATAATTATAAATATTTATCGAGGAAGCTGTCAAGATTAACACATTCAGAATGTTATCTTCAAGGTGCTGTTGGCTCTGGCTAGAGGTAGCCATTGTGACAGCAAGGGAAGATTGCCAGGATCTTCCCACCAATTTTTTTTTTTTCCTCTCTTTTTTTTTTTTTCTTTTTCCCACCAGATTTTCTCTCTTAGATGTTTTAATCTACTTGGGTTCCTAAATGAAAATAAAAAAGGCCAGGATTAACTCATAAGTAGGATTTTCAGAAGCAAGCAGTAATAGCAGGCATTGACTCTATTTTGGGAACATCTTATCTGGCATACACTGTAGAGGTTTGAGTTTTTTGCAGTGGAATGCTTTTTAGAAATTTTACATTATTAATTACAGTGGTGGTACAAACTAAGGTGAGCAAACTATTCATATGTTTGAAAGTCTTAGCCATCCTTTTGGTCCTCAAGGTCATCAGAATAATCATTACAAGAATACATCAACAGTGAAACCAGAATTCAAACATGCATCAGAGAGCTAAAACAGTGACCTAGCTTAAAGTCATCTTCAGAATTTCCAGTCCAAAACACGGACAACTTAGGTATTTCACATACCTCATAGTAGAAAAGCTAACAGACCTTTAACAGCTTGAATACAAACAATTTTATACAACATAGATTAAACAAGTGAGGAAAAAAATTAATAACAAAATATAAAAGGAATAAAGAGTAATTTTGAAGTTTTCCAAATTTCTGCACAGAAGATTCACTCAGACACATATCTGTGTATATATAATTAGGTACTAATTCTGACTGAAATGTACATACTTCACAGATTCTATGAATGTCTTAAAAATTGTTTAAGGAAAAGAAGCAATTTTCTGTCAAAAATTTATACCATTTGTGTTTTCTTACATTTTTGTTTCCTCCTTTTGTGTTTGATTGACATCAGATAGAAAATTGAATTATTTCTGATCAAAATATTTTACTAAAAAAAATGCTGCCTACCAAAAAACTCTAACTCTAAAAACTCTAACAAGTCTGACCTGTAAAATTCATTCTGAAATTAAATGAATGTAGAATCTATATACTTTAGTTCTTTTTTTCTTATTTATTTAATCTTTAAGATACTTATAATCAATTTTTTCTAGGAGATACATATACATTAAACATATGTATATATGAACTACAAATATATACAAATTATGTATCTAATATTTACATAGTACTATAAGGGTTTTGATGCGGGATTGTTGTAAGGGTTGTGGTTCATAAACTGATTTTACAAACTCAAAATCTATTACAAGGTGTTTGAATAACATTAGTAATAAGGAAGGGTAGGATGCTGAAATTCTTCCCTTTCATGCTGCTATTTTTTCAATGAATAAAACAAATAAAAGAAGCTATGTATTTTTCTGCTGTGCTGGGTGACATTTCATATTCTATTCTAAATATATGAAGCAGCAGCTTTTCTAAAAATTGTAGAAGTGACTTTACAAAATTTATAGGTAGTTAATTTTACAAGTGACCTACTACATAACCTGATGTCTGCAATTGTTTGTACGAATTCAACCTTAGAGTGATTTCTGATTTATGTGTCAAAGGGACACATAAATCAGAAATCTCCTTCAACAATGAAACCAGATGCCAAATCTGGAATATATTTCCCATCAATGTTACATGGCTTTATGGTTTCCTGGTTGATCTCTTCCCTATTCTTGCAGCTGATTCTACTTTTGGTAAATGTTACTGAAATGTGTGTTGGGCTGGTTCAAGATCAAGCTTTAGGACTAGTGTTTTGCAATCACATTTTCATTTCAACCGTCTTTGGCTCAAAGAAACTAGTTAGTATGTCAAAGACTTTAGAACTCTGCATGCTGCTTGAGAGAAATTTTTAAATTATTCAATTTCAAATGCTAATGTTCTACTACACATAGAAATAAATGTTAGGCATGAGAGAGGAGAGGAAGACTACCCTTATCTTCTCATACATCTGTTTTTTATTGGAGCTGGGTTCCTCAGGTCATCAGTGAGATTAGATAAAGTGGAACATAAATGTGCAGGAAAATAAGTAAGTAAGTAAATAAATAAATAAGAATGATTGAATGAATGAATGAATGAACAGAAAGATAAATAAATATATAGAAAGAGTGGCTTAACAAAAAGCAAGCTTTCAATAGCTGACCATGAAAGGTATCAGGTGTGAGATTCCTTATCTCAATTAAGAGGAAAACATTCACTTCAACTATTATAAATACTCTGAGATATGTAGGCTAAAAAATCTTTGTTAGGAAGCAAGAAAGCAGGGACTTCAACTTGATCATGTATATTAGAAATAAATAGAATTCAAACTGCAGGACTTTAGAAGTCTCAAAAATCTATTATGGATCTTTGCAACTGTATAATAAAATCTAGCCTGCTCTCAAAAACACCCAGATAGAAAATAAATTTTAAAAAATATATGTCATCATCTTTCTTTAGGCAATAGGGAAAATGATGAATTATCATGTACTGAATATCTACAGCCTCCCTCACTAAAAGCATTCTGAAATATATGTAGAGAGATGCTCAAGACAACAATTTGAAGTTATTACTTCAATGATGCCATAAAGAACATTCCTTTACCTCTTTGTGTGATCTAGAAGATTTGTAGGAAGGAAATCTAAGCAAATAAAATAGAAGCAGCAGTTCTGTATGATTTTTCAATAGGAAAATTATTAAAAACCCCATGAATTTAATTATCCTTAGACCACAAGGCTCATGCCTTGTGGCATAAAATCCTGTTTTATCTGAGTGAATAATAAGTTCTAGGCTGTCATAAAAGTACAAGTTTCCTTTATTGTCCAGTAAAATTTTACACCTTTGTTATTCAACACTCTGCAGTGATTCCCTTGATCATCTAAATTTTCTACTCCATTACAGGCCCATCTGCCCTTTTAATTTCTTATGCTCTTCTTAGGTGAATTCAGAAGTATGCTAGCATTTTCGCCCTTGTATTCATTACATTTTCAATGTAGTGAAACTTTGATCCTGCAAGTTTCTCTTTCCTCCACTGAATCATATGTAAATTATTGTTTCTATCCAGGTTTTTTCTAACCATAAAGCAATGCTGAGTAATCAAATCAATTAAAGAAAGCCACAAGATTTATTTTTTCAGTAGCAAAAAATATGACACAATACTATTCTTTAAGTTATTATTGAGATTTTTTTCCTGAATAATTACGGGATTACATGCAAATAAACCATTGTTCAGAAGTTCATATCCCATAAAAAAAGCCAAAACAAATTTTGTTGAAAGCTGATTGCTAATATTTTTCATATTTGAATGAAAACAAATCACAACTGAATTCTTGTTCTCATTAAGTGTGAGACTTTAATTTGTGCTTTAGTGAAGTGCTTTAACTTCAAGAATTAAATTGTGGATTCTATGGCTGTGGTGGGTTTGCAATGTGGCTTCTTTAAGAAGTGACTAGAAAGTTTCTTAAGGATCCAACAAAGCAAATCCCATCCTGGCTCCAAGGCCAAACTCCCAAACCCTGTTGCTGACAAGGCCGGCCGGACCAATCAGCTCCGGTCACAGCGCCTCTGGGAATCACATTTGAGAGAGAGAAAAATACAAACTGCTGCTTTTGCCACGGGAGAGGGGAGTGAGAAGATGTAAGAAACTTTGCAGACACCAAGGTCAGTGAAGGGTGGGAGGAGGAGGTGCAGAGACAGAGGCCCACACCACAGCAGGTTTTCTGGGTGGGGCTTGTGACTCTGGGGGGGACCAGGATGGGGCCAGCAGTCTGGGACTGAGAGACATTTTATGAGTTTATAGCAGTGACCCACACTGGGGAAGCTGGTGAAGAGCCGAGGCCCCGTGGGAGAGGACTCATGTGGAAAACTGTCTCCCGTGGGTGGGACCCCACACTGGTGCAGAGAGTGTGAGAAATTTCCCAACCCCCACAAGGAGGAAAATATGGGGAACTGACTGAAGACTGAAGGCTCCATTCCCTATTTCCCCCACTTTCCCCTGTGCCATCCTGGGAAGGAGATAATAATGAATGAAGTGAAACCTGCAAAGAAGGGAGGGGCAGCGGGTGGTGATTTAAGAGCTGTTTGTACTTCTCATTATCAGACTCTGATTTCTGTGTGTGTGCAGTGCAGTGTAATAAATTAGAGAGTTTTCTTGCCTTTCTTCTGTCTTGAGCCTGATTTGCCCTTAACGCTAACTGTGGGATGATCTCTCCCTGTTCTTATCTCAACTCCTAAGGGGAGAATAAAATTATAAAAAGTATTAAAAGTATATAAGCATTAAAAAAAGAAGAAAGTACACACATTATTAATTTTGCACCCAATAGTGATATTTACTTAATTATTATACTGAAATTAATTCTTCCTGTAATTAATTCTACCAAAGATAACTTTATTTCTTCAAAGTTGATTAAGAGTCATATTTTATTGTCAATAGAAGTTTCAAACATTCATAGATTTTTACTTAAATGCTTTGAGAATCCAAAGTTATTAAGAGGATTGTTAAAAAATAAGACTATGCCTGAGTCAATCCTTTCTTAGTGAAAAGGCTGTAACAATACCACATTTGCATTCTCAAAGTTAGGTAAAGTGGAGAGTCAGCATTTTTATTAGGCCAGCTCTTGTATTTCGGTGAGGATAAATAAAAATCAGTCTTACAAGCTGTTCTTTAAATTTGTACCATACATTCAACTATGTAATAACTGCTGATATTCAATATTCTACAGGAAGAAATCAGGCCAATTTAAATTTGGTGCTAGTCTGTGGGAAACTTCAAGTGCACCCACTGCTGCCCATTGATTACTTACAGAATTTGTGCACCTTCCTCAGGAGATTGCTTCATCACATGTTAAGGAAGTACATCCATGTTGGGTAGCTAATTTGGCTACAATGCTCCAATTGTTTCAGTTTAATATTTTATGTCTTCACATGCTCAATTTATACACCAATTTTTGGCTAATTAAGCTATTCTAAAGCTTGGGAAAAGCAATAATTGACTATGTGATTAAAACAATGAGGTGTTTGTAACCATGAATAATAAGAAATTAGATTTAGGTTAAAATGTCTGGAGTCCATGAAAAGACTGTGGACAGCTATATAGAGGGTGCCATACAGAAAATTATATGCAGAATGTGAAATTCCCAAATATAGCATTTTGAGATGTAAAGTCTGTGTGGAACATATGGCTCCTATGGTTTCACCAAATTTTTAGTGTTTAGATTATATACTTTTTTACTGGGTCTGGCTGGGATAGAGTTAGTTTTCTTCATAGCAGCCCATATGGTGCTGTATTTGGGATTTTCAACTAAAACAGTGTTGTTAGCACACTAATGTTGAAGGAATTGCTGAACAGTGTTGGCATAGTATCCAGGTTTTCTCAGTCCGACATCATCCAATAAATAGGCTGGGCGTGCAGAAGCTGGGAGGGAACACAACTATGAAGGGGACCCCAAATGGCCAAAAGAACATTCTATATCATATTACATCATGCTCAGCAATGAAAGATCGAGGAAAAGAGGAATAAGTCCATTCATGATTATGTCATTAGTTTTCCCAATCAACCATTGTGCATGCTAAGGTTAGTCTGGCTTTCCAGGAGCTGTCTGGACATTCTACCTGCACATGGGAAGCAGTGACTGAATTCCTTGTTTGGCTTGGTTTGTGCATGCATCTTTGCTTCCCCTCTTTAACTGTCTCAGTTTCAACTGATCGTTTTCCTTTGTTTTGCTCTTCCAATTGTCTCCCTGAACTTGAGAGGGGGGAGTGACCAAGTGATAGGATGGGGCATAGGTGCTGTCTGTGTTATCACACAATACATGTTACAAGATGCAGGGCTGATGCAGTAAAAGAAGTAACAAAATGATCTACATTATATAAAGAGAGCAATATCTTGGATTCTGTTAACCCAGTTTTCAGTACTCACCTAAGTCACACTAGGTACTGCCGGGTCTTCAATAGGTGGCAAATCACTGTAACACCAATCAGCAATCAAACCTGAGAAACTTTCCTCATTGGAAGAGGTAACATTAAAGACAGGCTATGTGTCAGTCAGAGGTAGATAAGAGAATGTGCTGCTGAACAACTCTTCACCTGTGAAGAGTCAGAATCCTTGAAGTGCCTGGCTTCTAGTTCTGGTATATGATGTAGTACCACACAGATAAAAAAAAAAAATAGGAGAGCAGGCACTGGAAGAAGCAACCAGCACCAATTAAGAGATTTGATTGATTGATGGTTTATTTGTTTGTGTGTGTCTGTGAGTTTTGTTTTGTTTCGTTTTGTTTCTCATAGCTGGTATATTCAGATAATTTTCTTGCTTCTTAGTGACCAGAAATTGATTTGAAAAATCAATCCATGCAAAGATTTTTATTTTTTTTTTGGTGTACATTCCTTAGTGATCCCATATGAAAAGTATTTGGAATTTAAAGCAGTTGATCAAAGAAAAATAGCCACATATCATTTCATGGAAACTGTAAACTAGTTAGAGTTCCAGATTAGCAGCAATTTCTGCTTTCCCTCAGAAGGAATCAATAGAAGACACTTATAACAAGATTGTTACTTTCTCCACAAAAACAGACTTTCTGAAAGAGTACAAGAGATTATTGACTTCATGTGTTTGCAGTTGCCACCTTTAGTTTTCCTTAGGTGAGAAAGGTTGGAAGAGAGTAGAAAGGTTTTGCTGAGGGTCAAGAAAGTCATTATACCACTTGTGGCACAGAGATTTTAATTAGTTTTTCACTTGCACAGTGCCAGACCTGAATCTGTTGAATTACATTTTAGCCAGGTTTGTGGAAAACATGCAACACTGGGGTTTTGTTTTGCTTGTTACTATGTTTCCATTATAGAGTGGATCACATCAGTTGGGGAACCTTCTGGATATGCAACAACTTGAAAGTCCCAACTTTTTTCTCAAATGCTGATACTGTATGTTACCGAATATTCAAACATTTTGGCAGGGTATGCACAAAATCATCAGTAATGATACGAAACTGGTTAAAAATCGGGTATCTTGAAGTGTGATGGCAAACAACTTTGGCAAGTTTTCTCAGTAATGAAAAGAAACTGAGAAGATACAACGTAAGTCATGGAAGATACAACATGAAGCATGGACTAATTTTTTTTTTTCTGCGGGATCTAGGAGAAAAAAATCATAACTTTAGAAAATTATGTCCTCATTACTTCATTCAGAAGTATATTGTATATATTCATATACAATTCAGAGATGACACATCAAATATATGACATGAAAACAAATAAAATAAAAAAACCCCTGCAAATATACAGAGACATCAGGAAATAAGGAGCTTCATTTCTCGGTCAGGTCTCATTGAGAGAATTTCTCAAGAATGTGCCTCATGACTATTCCCCCACAAAATTTTCATAAATTGAAATCTATGAGGCAGTGACCTTAATTAGAGTCATCTATTCATGTTCTATATATCTTTTCTATGGAAAAGTTGAAGACAGAGAGGGCAACACTTGATAGAAAAGTCAGGACCCTAGGAAAATATCTAACTAGAGAAAACTTTTCCTAGTGAATACAATGAGAACTCCAATTTACAAAAGGATTTTATTTAATTAGGACATTAAAATATAGAAATCTTTGTATAAATTGTACTTCACAAGATAGAGAAAATTAGATTTGTGAAAAAATACATACGCAGTTCATTAAATTTAATTTACTGCTAAAATATTTTTTTTAATGAAGAAACAAAATTACTGCTAATAGAACAGAGTCATATCCTCCTCATTTGCAGCTGTGATAGGAGACTCCACAGACTCTCTGGACTACCTGTTCCAGTTCTTGGTCACACTCATGGTGAAGAAGTTTTTTCTCATGTGAAGATGGAACTTGCTGTGTTCTGACTTGTGCCCATTGCCTCTCAACCTGTCACTGAAAATGGTCTGTCCCCTTCCTCTAGATGTCCACCCTTCAGGTATCTAAAAGTGTTGATGAGATCCCCTCTCAGTCTTTTCTTCTCCAGGCTAAACAGGCCCAGGTCTCTCAACCTTCTCTCATATATGCCTTTGTTGTTTCTTTCTGGCAATATCTGAAAGAACATCTAGAACAACAAAGGATTCAATCAGAAAATTATTAATAATTTTTCTCTTGTTTTGTCATGATTTCTTATAACTGTCATTGTAATTTCCTGCATTTTTCTGTCAGGACTTTTCTGTCCATTGATATGATAGAAATCCCAATATTTGGTCAGGTAAAGCTGTAGGTATTTAAATACAAATGCAAGGCAATAAGTTTAAAGTAATCATGGGTGATGTTATTCATCAGGGTTACTAGTCAAAGAAAGGGTCTTCTCTGTAAAATTCTGAGACTAAAATTTTTCTTCTTGTATCTCAGAAGGAATTAATATGTTTGTTTTAGTCCTTGTTGCTATTTACATATTAAAAACAATGAATAATTTAGATAGGTATGTGAGAATTTGAAGACACAGGTTTCAGTTTCTGCACTGAATATGCAGAACAAATGTTTGAGCCTCTGTCTTCCATGTCTCAGCTAAATCGTCTAAAGCTAGAGTCCTCCCTGATGTCCGTTAATACATAATTTAATAGAATTTGCTTCTTTTACAGTGATAGTATCATATTCTCTGTAAGACAGACATGAAATGATAGATCTTTTAAAATGAAAAACAGAGTTTGAATATAAAAGTTAAGCTCTGTTCTTTCTAGTTGAAGCCTTATCACTGTCACTAAAGACTTTGTATTTGGAACTCTGATAATTTTGTTGTTGTTACATGAGCCACACAAGAAGCCCTACTCTCATTCACTTATGTATTGATTCTACAGTGATATTTGAAGAACAACAACAAAAAAAAAAAAGAAACAAACCCACAAACCAAAAACCAAACCAAAACAACACACAAACAACTAATGAGAAATATTTTTCCATCACTGAATGCATATGAGATTTAAATTTAACAGAGTGTGATAATGTGGACTGTGAAGATTTCAGTTTAACTAATACTCTTCTCTGTTCATAACTGGTGTTTAAAATAACTATCCAAATGGAAATCCATTATCTGTTCAAAAATAAGAGCAGAAGTGTGAAAAGTTACAGGGGGAATCTCAAGGTCATACATTTACCAAGTACTAATTTCTCAGTTAAGCTCTTGCATATTTTCTAATAAAAGTTTGTAATCCTACAGCTAGAATTTATTTCATTTTTGGCAGTATACCCTATAAAGGAATGTTATTTTTACAACCATATCTTACCAAGGTTCACAATCTGTTGAATCTTTATGAACTACTTTTGACATACATGGAAATCATCAAAAAAACCTCACAAAACTAGTTTTTCTACATTTTTCTACATTTCCTTTCCCATTGGATATAAACCTCACAGCTTCTGATTGCATCTACTAATTTCCTACAATAAACAAACTAATTTCCTACAATAAACTTTAACTAAAACTGAGTGAATCATGTATTCCACTCAGAAGTGTCAAAATATGTTCTCCCTCAAGCACTGGAAGTAATTGCATTTGTCATTCAAACACTTTATGACTGACTACTCATGCACTTTCCTTTGCAGGTGGAAGCTAAAAGGAAACGTAACATTTATCAAGAACAAAAAGTTTATTTTTTCTTTCCCACAATGATTTTATAGTCTGATATCACAGTAGATATATTTAAAAATAAAAAAGGTGTGAAAATGGAAAAAAAATTCACACATTATGTTTGGGAAATTTTTGACGTGGATTACTTTCTTTTTTTATTTAATAATAAAGGCCACAAAATTTTAAGCCATCTCTTTTACAAGAGGAAAAGAAAAAAAAAAGTTAATTTTTATTATGTAAGTAACATTCTGAAGACAAATATACTCTTACCAAATGACAGTATGTTCTTAATTTTTTTTTTGTTTATAATGGAAATTTATCTGTTAAAGAAATTAAAA
>VXBZ01005787.1:73272-95786 GCA_013399135.1 Heliornis fulica
TTACTATAGTCAGCTGGTTCATAGTATCTTTTAAAATTGTGTTAAGGTGCTTCCATATCAGATTATATCAAACAACTTTCCTGAGGTTGTATGCATTCTCAGGTATGCTTGTGTACAGGCACAGTAAGTGTATGTTCTTTTTGAGTTTAGTGAAATTGTTTGTGTTTGCTGTCAGTCTGTGTAGTTTGCTATGCTTATTTTCTTTTATATAAACTTTTTCCTCAGCAGCTTGCAGTTTCCTTCAGTAATGAAAAAAATCTCAGGAGACAGTATTCATGTAATGAAGTACTCAGCAGTTCATAATCATTCTGACAGGTTGTGAAGTAAAAAGCCTTGAGTAGCACTACTTGTAATCCTGAAGAAAAAATTATATGGTGAAATTTTTAAAAAGCTTCTTCATGCTGGACAGTTCTCCTTGATGATTTTTTGGAGTTCTTTTTCACCGTGACAGCAAAATTCGCTATTTTAATTTTTTTTCATTTTATTTTTTTTTTAACAGTGAGAACTTTTTTTTAATTAACAGAAATTATTATCAATAAAAAGAAGATTTATTCCTCCACAGCTCTTGAACATTTTCCTTAAAAGGCAAATGTTTTCATCACTTGAATTCCTGCTTTTGTTTGTGTAGTTCCAGGTCTAAGGATTTGATTACTCCATTTCTGATGGTAATGGCAGTGTCTAATACTTGGGAAGAGGAATATTGAGAAGAAACATTAAATCAGCTGCAACATATGAATATAAACTTTTGGCATCAGCAGTCAAATGACAAAAACTGACATTCTGACAGACCAAGCTGGAGTTTTGTTCAGATTGAAAAACTAATAAAATCAGCAGTTATAGTGTTTTATTAATTGCACTGTACTTCTATTCAGCAGAAAACCAAGCAGAGATTAAGCTAGTCTTCCTGCATTGCCAAAAACAAAGCAATGTATTTCTATATAGTCTCAGAACAGACCAGGGAAGATCATCTGTGACTTGTGTCACCATGTGGTAGAAATGCATAATCCAGTATACCAATTTTGTCCCAGAAAAGCTCAAGTGAGCATGCTTATTTTTATCCTATCATACCTCATTATATCATTTCACACAGGCATTTTCCAAGCCTGCACTTAATTAAAACATTTGAATAATTAATTCTTATATATTCTTCAGGGAACTGTTTTTCCTTTTTATTGAGTATATCATCCCTTATCCATTATTATGGTAACAAATCAAAATTACAAGTGATTTGCCAAAATGCCTGACAACAAAACATCTCTAATAAACAGTTGTGGTGCCATATAGCAAATAGTATGTTCCTCAATTAACTACATATTATCTTAATGAGATGTGATATTTATCATCCAATATTTACCCCAAATCTTCCTTTACACCTTACTGAGAAATTGAAAGAAATCTGAAAGCAGTCAGCATTTGAAATAGAATTATTCAGTATAGCTTTTTTGTGATCATATGGAAGGACTGTTGTCATGTACATAACAAGATCCAAATTATATTGTTTTCATTGCAGGAAGTAAGAGAAGATCTGAAGAAGGAAGTTCTGAGAAGAGACAAAACTTCTTTATTACAGGACAGAGACAAAACAATTTTTTTTCTAATCCACTTTGAAATGTTCATCACTCAGGGAATTATTGTATTTATAGGAGAATCCCAAAGCAAAAGTTCCTTTTATCCCAGTTTCAGAAGTATATTAAACATAACTTGAAAAGCACTAAGAGTAAGATACTCTTTCACAAGAATATTCCTTCCCTGGATTTATTGGTTCATACAAGGTCAGTATGAGTGAAAGAATGCACTCACTGCAGGATACTTCCTGCCACTGTATTAAGCCATTTTCTGCCACTATATAAGCAGTTAATTATTCTTCAATGTGAATGAAAAAAATGAATGGGAATAATTGCTGAATTTTTATGTAACATACACAGAGGGATGCATCCTCAAACATTTGAGCTATGTCAGCAAAAGATGTTTTTTCTGGAGACAGAAAATTCCAAGCAGGTGACAGGCAACGTTGCCAGTTCTATTTGTTCATCACCACAGAGAAGAAAAAAAAATCATAATAAATAAGACAAGCTGGACAATAAATCCCTATTCATTTAATTCAGAGCCAAAGGTCAGCCAGAAATTATATATTTTCCTTTTTATTGTTCTAGCTCTGCTGACCAATAGACTTTATTTAATTATTGAGAAAAATCTGTACAGGAAGAATTTCTGTGAGTCCTGGTTGCCCTCAACTAAATTAGAAAAAGGAAAATTTGTTTGCATCAGCACACTTCTGACTTTAATTTAACAGTTTCTGGTGCAAGTCGCTTTCCTACTAAAATGAGCTGGGAATGATTTTCTTAGTTATTGATTTTAGATTCTATGGCTTAGTGCTCTATTCTTTTCCTGCTTGATGCAACAGATCAGCATTTTTCAGTGCCAGTGACTGTGTAAGCACGTATAGAACTTTGTATCTTATTTGAGCTATTACTTTGGCTAAGGAAATACAGTATTTTGCTTATTGAATGTGTTACTTTCTTTGTATGTGTATTTAGAGATAGTGATGTACAAATGTTAAATTCTATTGCACACTTTTTTTTTTCCTGAAGCAGTTAAACACTTTTTCCCATATACATGTTTGTGACCTCTTTGAAGAAAAATTTTAACAGCATAGTTTTACATACAGTTAAAATAAGAGCCTACAAAACAACTTTCCCTCAAAAAACCTAGAATGTCAATGACCACAAAAGTGAGAATGCCAGCATGCTGTGATGAAGATACCTCCTGTAGGAAAAGTTTAATTTAGAAGTTGCCATTTTGAAGGTGCTATGACCAGTAACATTCCCTGAAGGTTTCCTCAGCTATTGCAAGCACGTCTTGAAAATATGTTGATTTCATTTCAGCGTTTCATAAATACTGCATTTGTTAAGCTCTGTGAAAAGGCAGCAGGAGCTTTTCCGTACTGCCTGTAGTACAGATGACTTCCTGTATTAGATCTCAAAATCACAAAGGCAGAAAGTTTTCATCAAGCGCAGAGCAATGACATTGAAACAACTTTGAATAACTCAGGCACATGATTGTACTCTATATATATATCAGCAGATGGGATGAAGCTGAGAGGCAGGACAATCACAGAATCACAGAATGTTAAGAGTTAAAAGGGACCTTGAAAGATCATCTAGTCCACCACCCCTGCCTGATCAGGATCACCTAGATTAGGTCACACAGGAACGCATCCAGATTGATCTTGAATGTCTCCAGAGAAGGAGACTCCACAACCTCTCTGGGCAGCCTGTTCCAGTGCTCTGTCACCCTCACCATGAAAAAGTGTTTCTTTATGTTCAGATGAAACTTTCTATGTTCCAGTTTGTACCTATTGCCCCTTGTCCTATCACTGGCCAATCTGCTGGATGTGCATTTGGATTCCACCCTGCATGGCAGTAATAGTGTTGGTTTAATGGAACCAGACATTTAACTATTGGAAGCCACTGGCACCCATACAGTTAAGACTGTCACTTCTGTTCAAATTCAAGCTCTTGACTGAGACATAGCATTTTGATTTCCAAATATATATATATATACATACACACATAAATTGCCAGTTTTACCTTCCATTAGTACCAGACAATTTACAGACCTTCAAAAACTTCTTGATAGGGTTATCACACTTTCACAAGTGTACAGATTCAATCATCAGCTATAAAATGTTTTTATCTTAATTTCTTACTACTGTGCCTGTCAATATAGTAAAAGTATCATAATGAAGTAATAGACAAAGAAAACAAGAAAAAAAAAACAAATAGAGCACTGTTCCAAATTTTGCATGAAATATTGTAACAGAAAATAAACCATTAAAGCATTATGATAGATTAGCATAATGCTACCAACCTTGCTTTTAAAACATCCCTACATCAGACTTTTAGTTTAACCCCATTTCCCGAGGTTTAGGGTAAGACTCATTTCCAAGGGTCTGAGCCTGCAATCCCTATTCATATTTTGTAGTACAAATGGATGCAAAAAAGTGTGAATCATGTGGAATGTCTTTCTCTGGCTCACCAAGTGTGAGAATTAGACAGTGGATGATAACATATGAATGTAAGCACAAACATTTATGTATCTATATAGGAACAGAAAGCAACACTTAATGCTAGTAAAATAAGGATGTCTGGGACTGTAATCTAGCTGTCATAGCAAAAACAACAACAACAAAAGTCCATACTATTAATCACATCTATTCTCCAAAAAAACTTACTGCTTGCAAACGGTATACTGGAATTGGTACCTGACCTGTGCCAGGTCCCAGGTCCTATCCTGGAAGTGTTTGAGCAATAACTGTCAGAGTTGTTCCCAGGGATAATTTTAAGGGCTTAGTGTTACACAAAAATGGGATCCAGTGCCCAAGAACATCTGTAGACAGTGTCCGTTTCAGTGGCATAGATGTAGCCTAGCTGAACTGGCACTTGCACAGGCTGGGGAGGGGGAGTGTTTATAAATTCTTAGTGAAAGCAACAGAGAGTAAGCAGGTTGTTCTGAAGGTGTTAGATGAGAGACAGAATCTGCACTCCTAAATTAAGCATCAAAATCAGGTGGACTAGCTCCGTTTCATTCATTCAATTCATGGAATCTATACTATAAATAGTGAAAGAGCTAATGAACATATAGCTACTTATGGTCAAGAAGATAATAACTAAATAGTAAACCACAAAATATTGCCAATCAAAATAAAATATTTGTTAATACAAATGGGATGCTCCAGTAATTAGGCCATAAAGTGAAAAGTAATGGAAAGATGAATGCAACTCCCTGGCTGCAAAATGCATAAACAGGGCCCATTAAAGTTTTTCCACAGGGTTAACTGCCAGTATGAGTCTAGTTCACCAACATATTCTGTTAATGTTGTGGTATTTTAGCTGAACCAAAAGTTTACGTAAAAACATGGCAATGCCAGTAGATTTAAATAATTAAATACTGCAATAATTAAAACAGTGTTTTGGAGAATGCTACAACACTTTTGATGCATAACTCTAATAATAATGGTGAGCAGCTGAAAACAAACTGCCCATGCTGTAGAAACATGGTTTTATAGATGCCAGTCACAGTATGTTCAGTTTCATCTCCTCAAAATGTCATCTTTCTTTGAGATGTCACAAATTTTGTTCTGCTTGACTCAAGCAGTTATTGTGAAGGGTTATTTAATGCTAAGATGAAGTATAACAAAGCATTCAATTTCATAACCGGATGCTTTTATGCACATTCTGCAGTCATTGTAAACCTGTATCCCAGTCCTACAATGACAATACTTCTGTTATGTTCTTTTTTCTTTTTTCACCAATGAACACTGATTTCATGAAATTGTATGCTCTTTTCAAACAGTTGGAATGCACAGTGTGCTTTGAACCCTGTTGCCTTTGATAGCTAACAAAGAAATTTTTGCAAGCCTATAAAGTAAGCTTTTCTAAAACTATGGATACCGTTAATGAAATATATTTAATATGACATGATATATGTCTGGGTTTGTGACTTAATTATTATTTTTTTAATAACAAAATGTCAGATTCATGTTCTTTGTTGTGTTTTGTTGTTTCTCTTGGTTTTCATCTATTATGTTTTTTTTGTGAGGAACTTTCAGCTTATATTTTCTTTGGTGCAAGTCAGCTGGAAAGAAATACTATAAATAGAATATATGCAGGCTTGCAAAAGGGTACTCTACTCTTAGTAGGATAGAAATGTTTGGTTATTTATTTTTAGACCATAATTCATGTTATTTGCTACTTAAAGATGAAAAATTAAATCTTACATTTGCCAAAAGAAATATTAATCTTAAATTGTCTTTACAAACCCACATGTTTGTACTGAAGAATGGGGGAAGGACTAAAATTAGGATTCACCTCATATAACTCCAGCATCTAGAAAATAAGTATCTAGGCAAAGCTCACCTCCTAGTAATTGTCTATAATCAGTGCAGCTATATCCTGGAGGCAATTCATGTCATTTATCTGCTTTAAACTGAATTAATCTTTTGCTTGAAATGTCTTCCATTAACTAAAAAAGAAGCTTTGATATGACCCTCTGACTCCACACCTCAGAGTCTAAATGTCTCTGAATCTTCACTTTGAGTTATCAGATCTGTAGAATTAATACAAGTCAGACATGAAATTTTCATTTTGCAGTTCTATGAAATACAACATATCTTTTGATTTGAGACTAACTAACCTTTAAATGTAATTTACATTTTAAAAATATTTATTTATTTACTGAGAAGTTTAGATAGTGAGAAGGAAAAAGAAAAAAGACCTTTTGGGCTCCCATTTTTTCTCCTTTAAAATATTTTTCTGCTAAAACAGGGAGTTTTGTTCTTGTGTCTTGGCTTTGTGTGTGTGTGTGTCTTATACGCAGTTTTCTCTAATGGCTATATGTTCTATGACAGGTAGGCACTGATTCCAAACCATTATGTCCCAGTCCACATCTAGCATACATACTTTATGGCACAGCCTGTAACACTGTCAAATTAGTTATGCACATTTAGTCTACGAGGATATTAAACTGCTTTTAACTGCATGCCAGGCAGATTTTTAACCTTGCTCAGTGTACAGCTATTCTTTACTTCTGCTGTTATTTCAAGTAAAAAGGGGAAAAAAAGAAAAAGTAAAGGAGGAAGACATGGAATGATAGAAACAAGCTGATATTTTCCCTCGTAAATTCTTGTCTGTTGGATGTACGGGGTTCATGAAATAGATCAGACTGTCTTAATTAAGTTTTATTGTTCCTATACAATATGTGTGATTGAATTATGTATATCTTCCATATTTAGTTTAGGAAAACTTAGGAAATCTATGACAATATTTTAATAAACACAGCATGTTTAGCTGGAGTAGATTAAATCTCTATTATATCTAAAGACAAGGAAATCTACAAAGTTGTTCATTTCATGCAGGAGAAATCTACAGGAAAGCCTGTGAAAATAATTTTACAAATGTGAATTTATTGTATTGAAATACCATTTTTTTAGTTTTATTTCACTTGCTTTATTATAATCTCAGGCTCAAATACCCTGAGAAATCTATAAACTGTAATAAATAAAACAAATTAAAAAAGTATCAAATGGATGTTGTACAAGGTCTAGCGTCTCTCATAAAGTACAGTTTTAAAACTCATTGACAGGCCTATAAACTTCACAGAAAATATTGGAGGAATATTTTTCTTCATTTAGAAGATAATTTTGAAAAATTGGGGTTAACAGATTTTTAATAGCTTTTTCATACTCTGCAAATTCTGACAGGTGTGCTGGTTTAGAGGTAAACCGGCAGGAGAAATGGACCCACCACAAGAGATGATTATAAGTCAGAGTTACAATTTAATGAAAGGTATTACCATACAAACACTGACACAAAGAGAACAACCTGCTTTCAACTCACCAAGACCCAGCAGTAAACCCAGTGTCCCAGGGCACAAGCCCAAAGGGGTTTGTTAGCCCCGGTGCCGAGATCCACGTGGCTCTCCCAAGTCCAAAGCAAAAAGAAGTGAAGAGTCCGTTGCTGCAGGTGACGGCTGTGGCCCGGCCAGAAGCGATGCTTGTAGTCCGGTCGAGAGCGATGGCTTCCTCCTGACGAGGTCCCGCTGCTCCTCCCGATCCAACGAAGAGAGAGTCTAAAGCCCTTCTGCCCCTGTTTGTATATCCTCAGGGAGCACCCAGTCCCTCCCCCAGGGCGGGGACCCACACAATGGGTAATTAACGGTGGGGTCATGGGGTATGGTTGGACCATTGATGGCCCATTAGCACCCACGCCCCCTCAGGCTGAGTGTGAAGGGGCTAACGACTTCCTGGACAACTGTTGCAAATGGTCCATTATTCTTGAGGAATGAATAGAGGGTGTAGAATACACAGCCTTGATCCCACACAGTGATAACCTCTTGCTGAACTATGACAACAGGTAAAAAGTATTTTTTTGCCCATGATGGAATACTGGAATATAAGTTCATATTTTGCCTTCATTTTTTCATCCAGTGATAGCTGCACTGCTTCCACTGCGTAAACGGGGTGTCAGTCAGGAACAGTGACTCGTTCAATGGAATGTGAGCTCACACATAGACAGAATAGTGTCAGCAAATGCTGTTGCATACTGTAACCAATTTAGTACCTGGTATTTAAAGTAGCAACATTTTATTGAAGTACTGTAATAGCAACTTCGTTAACTACCCACAACTGTCACAAATATTTTTGATCAACATTTTACTTCATGAAGCCAAGCTGTGTTAAACTTTCATTACCAAAAGCAAGCCCATGCAAAACATGATTGTGTCATGTTTCATTTGTGAATGCAAAACTCATCTCAGTTCTCTTGCAATATCCAGAGCACAGGAAAGATTTCAGTAACATGTAACTGTCCCCTCTGGTGAATTTATTTCCTTTCTTTTTGAAAATAAGATCACAGTGTCCACTGAGAGAGTTAACATCTAGTTTATTATATTTTTTGGCAAATATATTCTAAAGCCTTCAGGGATGAGGTAGGACTGAATTTAAATAAGGGTGAAAGGGGTACACGCAGCTGCCAAAAATGTCTAGTCATCCAGAATAAAAGGTCCAGCCTCTTTTATTTTTCAAATATTGCTTTCTGACTGCATTATCTGCTTGTTCTGAACTAACTTTTCTCAGGAATACTCTTGTAGACAAAAGATGAAAAAAAGGAAAGGGTGCAAATTTCCTGCCAAGCAAAGAAATCCTTGTGCAAACAACATTGGGGAAGGACTTATTCTTGTTTCTTTAGAGAAGGACTGGAGGGAATCTCTGGAGATCCTCCTAAAGAAATATAATTAGGAAAAATAGTCAGTAGGTATCCAAATAAATAATTAATTGCAATCTGCTTCCACAGAGGGAGGAATATTTTTCTAGGTAAGTAATTTGTCCCACACACTCTCTTTTAAGTAGGAAGTCTTTTCGGTGGAATAAATGAGGATGATTAAATGAGCTTGTCTGCTTTTTTTATTTCTGACTTTCCCTGACTTCTATGACTGCCCACATAGTCTGTTGTTTACAGTCTTCAAAAACTGTACATTTTTACTCTAAGTTGTATGCAGAAGTCACATGATTTGGTACAGCTTTCATATTATATCCAGAAGTTTTGCCTTATTCCTTCAAAATGAAAATCACTCTGATGAAAATCGTTTTCTTTTCAGCACATTTCTTTATAGTTGAAAAAAATCCCCATCAATTACAAATAGGTAAGGATTGATACTGTCAACTAGTGAACTTCAGAAATAATTATAGAATTCTATAGAATCATCGAATGGTTTGGTTTGGAAGGTATCTTTGGAAGTCATCTAGACCAAATTCCCTCTGCAATAAGCAGGAACATTTTCAACTGATCAAGCTGTGGTTGTTAACCACCTGGACTTTAATAAAGCCTTTGACACTGACTCCCAAAGTATTCTCCTGGTGAAGCTGGCAGCTCATGGCTTAGATAGGTGTACTCTTCACTGGGAAAAAAATGGCTGGACAGCCAAGCACAGAGATTTATGTTGAATGGAGTTACATCCAGTTGACATCCAGTCACAAACAGTGCTCCCCCAGGGCCCAATTTTGGGGCCAGTCTTAATACCTTTATTGACAGCCTCAATGAGGGGATTGAGTGCTCCCTCTGTAACTTTGCAGGTGACTCCAGATGGGGCAGGATTGATGGGCTGAGGTCAACTGTGTGAGGTTTAACAATGCCAAATGTTAGGTTCTGCACTTTTCTCACAACCTCATACAACAGTCTTGGGGAAGAGTGTCTGGAAAGCTGCCTGTTGGAAAAGGACCTAGGGGTGCTGGTTAACAGTCAGCTGAACATGAGCCAGCAGTGTGCCCAGCTATCTAAAGCCAAAGGCACCCTAGCTTGTATCAGGAATAGTGTATCACGCAGGTCTAGGGAAGTGATAGTGCCCCTGTACTGGAGAGGCTGCACCTCAAGTACTGAGTTCAGTTTTGGGCCCCTCACTACAAGAAAGATGTTGCATTGCTGGAACAGGTCCAGAGGAGAGCAACCAAGCTGATGAGGGGTCAATACAAGTCATACGAGGAGCGGCTGAGGGAACTGGGGTTATTTAGTCTAGAGAAGAGGAGGCTGAGGGGAGACCAGATCACCTTCTACAACTACCTGAAAGGAGGCTGTAGTGAGGTGGGGGTCGGCCTCTTCTCCCCAGTAACAGGTGACAGAACTAGAGGAAATGGCCTCAAGTTGCACCAGGGAATATTTAGGTTAGATATTAGGAAGAACGTCTTTACTGAGAGGGTTGTCAGGCTCTGGAATGGGCTGCCCAGGAGGGTAGTGGATTCTTCATCCCTGGAGGTATTTAAAAGACAGATAGACGAGGTGCTTAGGGACATGGTTTAGTGCTGGGATGGCAGTGCTAGGTTAACGGTTGGACTCGATGATCTTAAAGGTCTTTTCCAACTGTGGTGATTCTATGATTCTATGATTCTATGATTCTCAAGGCTGAACACCCCCATCTCACTCAGCCTTTCCTCACAGGGGAGATGCTCCAGGCCCTTAATCATCTTTGTGGCCTCTGCTGGACTCTCTCCAGGAGATCCCTGTTTATTTTGTACCAGGGAGCCCAGAAGTGGACACAGGACTCCAGGTGAGGCCTGACCAGGGCATAGTAGAGGGAGACGATCACCTCCTTTGACCTAGTGGCTACACTCCTCTTAATGCACCACAGGATCCCATTGGCCTTCTTGGCCACCAGGGCACACTGCTGGCTCATGACCAACCTGTCATCCACCAGGACCCCCAGGTCCTTCTCCACAGAGCTCCTCTCTAGCAGGTCATGTCCCAGCCTGTACTGATAGATGTTTGTAAGAAACCGTACAGCTATTTTTGTAGAATATTTTAAAACAAAAATAGTAGATCTACATCAAGGATTGTGGATTACCTTGCACATAGTACTTGAAAAACACTTGTAAATGCTTTTTGAACTTATGCCACTGCTAAAGTAGTCTGTAGGAATTACTAGAGTTAAAGGTTACTCTTAACTATGTCTTCTTTCCTTTTCCACTATAGCTTTTGACTTTTGCTCCAAACACTATTGCGCCTGAGTGAGAATAGAAAATTCTCAGTGCTAATAAATGAAGTTAGAAAAGATTAATATGTGTCTGTTTACCTCTCATTTTGGAGGCAGTTAGATTATTAGGATAAAGTTTAGTTATGTCATTAGCTTTACTTGAGTTTGAAAACAACCAAAATCAAATAACCAAGATCTAATTATCTATGAGACTTTCTCCTGCTCAGATGTAGACACCTGATTCTGTTAGTTATCCATGCATTGACGAGATTTCTGATATCTCTATACATACAAAGGCAGCTGAATACTTGTCCTCTATGATATGATTCATGTCATATTAAAGACAGAGGTGCCTAAAATAGGTGAATCATGATCAAGCAGCTACTTTATTTCTATCCATAATATGAAGGTTATTGAGTTACTAACTATACTTATCCATGTTTTATATATATCTATATATATATAATTAGAGAAGTGACAGAATCACAGAATTGTAGGGGTTGGAAGGGACCTCGAGAGATCATTGAATCCAACCCCCAAAAGTCCTGACTATCATGTGCAAAAAAATATTGACTTTACTAACCAATGAGAGAGAAACAACTGTTCAATTAGTATGTATTTGTTAATTCTGCTTAGAATACATTTAAATTAAAAAACAACAAAAAAAACCACCCCAAAACAAACAAACAAAAACAAACAAACAAACAAAAACCCCACAAAAAAACCCCAAACAACCAAACCCTGGAAAAACTTAAAATCTGGTATTTTCAAGAAACTGCGTTTATTGACACTGGGTTTTGAGTTGGGGTTTCGTTTCATCTCCTCTTTAGAGCTAGGTTTGAAAACGCCCACAGTGATCCATAAAATTGTTATCTTTTGAATTATTTTGGTTTTCTGTGTCCTCTGTTTGTGTATATTGACTGTAAGTTATTTATCTTTATTCTTATATCTAACTATGTAGGAATTGAAGCCATAATCAGAAAAGATACCCATTGTGAAATTATTATTTATTAAATTAATGAAATTAAATAAGCAAAAGTTACATAGAAAATAATTTACTTAAGTTTAATAGCTTTTCTCACTTCTCATAAAAATAATTGATTTTTTTGTTTTGTTATTTAAAAGAAAAAACAATCCTAATGTCAAAGAACTCTATGAATGTATATATAAATGGATGCAAATCAATAAATCCAATAAAGTTTGAAATATAATTAGAGTTTTTTGATAATTTTTTATTATTGTGGGTTTTTTCTGAAATATGCTTTTAAAAAGGTGTATCTATCCCACATGCTTTTTTAGAGGTGGAAAGCTGTATTTTATTGTAAAAAAATTTCCAATAATATATTATTTGTATAACGAAAGTATTTAAAGTCCCTGTAGTAGGCCAAATGTGCAAGTGTGCTGTAAATATCCTACTCAGACTGAATGCCAAGAGAAGCAGAGGTGACACCTCTTAGACTCTTATAACTTGGTCATTGGAAATAATTAATCAGTAAAAGTCTAAAATGTTGAGCTGTTTTATACTAAGGTCAACAGAAACATTGTAGATTTCCTTTAATTGTGGAGCTTTATGTCAAATTCAAATAAGTTTGTTGCTATTATATCTTCTAAAGAACTAAAGTTTCTTTGTTATTCCCATAATTATCTCAAATTTCTTTAAAGCTAACAAATAAGAGTAGAGTCTTGAAAGTGTCAACACAGAGAAGACAGTACTAAATTACTGATGCATATACAGGACTAAAATAGATTTTATATATTCTATGAAAACTCCAAAGTGAGACATGAATATCAGTATAAAATTACTGGAGAAAAAATAAAATCAAATCACCCTTTCATTACCAGATCAAGTGTCCATAGATATGTAGAGTAGAAGAATTTAAATAGCCTTGGAAGCAGAACCCAATCAGGATACTACTCCTTAGAGCTATAGTCTACTTAGAGCTAAGGAATCGCAGCAACTGTAGAATGGCTAAATTAATGTGTTACGTCACGTCACGTCACGTGATGTCAAGTGATGTTACGTGACGTGACGTGACATGACGTTACGTTACATTGCGTTACGTTACGTGATGTTATGTTACATTGCGTTACGTGACGTTACGTTACGTTACATTGCGTTATATGTCTGTGCTCCTTGCCCCCTTTTCTGTCATTGGGCACCACTGAAAAGAGTCTAGCCCCATCCTCCTGACAGCCACCCTTTAGGTATTTATAAGAATTGATGAGATTCCCACTTAGTCTTCTCTTCTCCAGGCTAAATGAGTCAGTTATCTGAGACTTTTTTCACACGAGTGATGACCCAACCCCCAGCTGCCAATCACATGGACTGTCCTGGTCTCCCTTTCCCAAACCTTCGGCCACTGCACTCCCTATGTATTGCGCTGGTATGTCTGATCACACAAGTAGCCATTTAAAGGAGGAAAATCGTCAGGGTAACAGGAACGTATGGTTGGATGTGAGGTTTATTTATACACTCTTAGTGGTGACTTAACGCACGTGCTCTTACATGACATGGTTATGTAATCTGACAATCATCCATTATCTGGTCACAAGTAATCATCAGCAAGTTAAGCAAAAATCTGTCCCACTATGCAGTCCTCCATCTCTGAGGGTTTTTTTGGTTTTCTCTTTAATAGCCTATCTGTGAAAGCTCTGCAAAGCAGAATTTTCTAAATAAAAAGCAAAATAGTTTATCTTCCTGAAGAAGAATGCTTATTCTTCTGAAAAAACAAATGCCTGATCTTTTTTATTTCTGACATGATCAGTTTTCATTAAAGATTTTTATCAATATTATCTATTTGAACAAAGAAAATTGAGTCATGTCAATACTATATTAAATATATTCACTCTTGGGATGTCAAAATAGTGCAGATAAAAGATAGTAGACCTCTTTCCATGGGTGTCTCATTCAGGAATTATTAAAAATGTGTGTTCAAAATAAATTTGGCAATTAATGAGTACAGTTTATTTATCCATTCATTTTAAAAGTAATCCACCAATAAATCTCTGTAAGGGTTGCATATTTATCAGTGTGAGTTCACAGACTTGAAATAGATCACAGAGAATTTTATAATAAGATGACCAATTAAATGGGGAAGCTTTTCTTGGGGTTTTGTTTCACAGTGCTTTCTTATTTTTCTGTGCTGATTTGTTCCTAGCTAATTGATGTTTCTGTGAGAAAAGTATAATGGGACACATCTTTAGAAGACAAATTTATTGCACAGGCAGCACAGCAGGAATGATTATGCAGCCATAAAAAAATGTCAAAATATCTTCCTATGTCAAAGGACACTTTCTGTAAGTGCCAGTTAGAAGAACCTGTCATGACTTGAAGATCTGGTTCTTCAGCTGGCAGGAAGACAGCACAACAGATCATAAAGTGACAGTCCCCTGAGGGGCCCTTATGTGTTAAAGGCTTTCTTTCACTCTCCTTGCAGTAGCAAAACAAGCTGTTTTAAATGTTGTTAGGGCCAGAACTCTGACACAAAACTTCATATTCTCTATCTTGACCAGAATATTGAAGTAGAAGAACCCTGTCCAAACTGTAAACAAGGCATGTTCAAGGAGTGAAATTCAAAATACTTTTTAGTTTGTGACACCCAATTTAGTAAAGTTAGAGTCAAAATGGTTATTAATGTCCAAGCATCACTTGTTGCACTTTAAATTATATATATATAAATATGAATGGAGTTAGACCATTAGTAACTAAGCAGGTCATGAGGAAATATTTGTCTTAACATCTCAGAATCCCAAATACCATGATGACAGTAAAATTCTGTCACCCTCAGAGCAAAGATGTTTTTCCCCTTACCTGTACTGGTGCACAGGTTTATTCATCCCTAGGTGCAGGACCCTACTTTTTCCCCTGTTAATGTCATTATGTTCGTCTGCCCAACTCTGTAAACTGTTTAGGTGTTGCTGAATGGCTGCACGGCCTTCCAATGTATCAACCACTCCTCCTAGTTTAGTCAGCAAACTTACTGAGGGTACAGTCTGTCCCCGCGTCTAGGTCATTTATGACTATGTTTAATAAGACTGGATCTAATACTGATCCTCGGAGCACAGAATTAGCGACAGGCTTCCAAATAGATTCTATGCAGCTTATCACAACACTCTGGGCCCTGCCCTTCATTCAGTTCTCAATCCACCTCACTTTCCACTCATCTACCTATAAGGGTGATATGGGAGAGTGTCAAAAGCCTTACTGAAGTCAAGTTAGACAGCATCTGCTGCTCTCTCTTCATCCACACACCCAGTTATGCTATTATAGAAGGCTATCAGGCATGATTTATCCTTGTTGAATCCATGTTGATGACCTCCAATAGCCTTTTCCTCCTGAAACTTAGAGATTAGCCCCAGAATGAGCTTCCATCACCTTTACAGAGATGGAAGTGAGGCTGAATGCTCTGTAATTTACGAAACTACAGAGCAGTAGTCTTGCCCCTTTGGAAGATTGAAGCGACATTGGATTTTCTCCAGTCCCCCATGATCTGTCAAAGATAATGCAAAGATAATGCAGCTTAGCAATAATGTCAGCTCCCTCAGCATTCCTGTTGCATCCCTTCAGTTCCCATGGATTTGTGGATGTTGAATTTGCCTAAATGTTCTCTAACCCTATCCTGCTCAACCAAGGAAATATCTTACTTTTTAGACTTGCTATCCTATCTCCACAATCTGGGAATCCTGAAGGCTAACCTTAGCAGTAAAGATTAGAGTTGGATCTAGAAAGGTGGAAGTTAGTCCCCTCTCTCATGAGATAGCGTGAGAGGAAATGGTTTCAAATTGTGCCAGGGGACATCTACATTAGATATCAGGAGGAATTTCTTTACTGAAAGGGTAGCCAAGTATTGGAACAGACTGTACAGTGAAATGTCACCATCCCTGGAGGTATTTAAGAGGTGTGTAGATATTGTATTTGAGGACATGGTCTAGAGGTGGACTAGACAGGCATAGGCTGCAGTTGGAATTGGTGATCTTGAAGGTTTCTTCCAACCCAAGTGGTCTTATGATTGCATGACTGACATAAAGAAGCCTTTCAGTAGCTCTGCCTTCTCTGTATCCTCTGTCACCATGGGACACACCTCATTTAGTAACTGGCCCACATTTTCCCTAGTTTTTTCTTTTGCAGCTGATGTACGTGAAAAAGCTCTTGTCCTTGACATCTGTTGCCAGATGTAATTCCAAGTGGAATTGGAGCCTTCCTCATTGTCTCCCTACATACTCTGACCACATTTCTATATTTGTCCAAGCTGCCAGTACCTTTTTCCACACTCTGTAATTTTCCTTCTTCTCTTTCAGTTTTTCCAGGAGCACCTTCCTCCTTTGCTTGATTTCATATTCTTGATCTTGAGCTCAGAGAAGGTGATGCTTGAGTACTGACCAGCTCTGTCTTGGGTCCTCTCAGCCTCTAGACACCTAACCCTTGGGATTCTCCCAAGGAGGCCTTTGAAGGACTTCCCTGAAGTCCAGGGTTGTAATACATTAAAATCTCTTTTGTAGGAAGACTGTATTAAAGTTCTAATATTTTTTTATATATGAACCTTGAGGATTGTAACAAATAGATACACAGACATAACTTGAATATAGGGGGGAATTTCTTTGAAAAAAAACCCTGTAGATTGAAGACATGAATTGAAGACATGAATTGAATACTGAAGACATGAATTGAAAATACTGTAGAAATCATCATTATTAAAACCACTGTACTCTTGCATTAAATGCTTGATTGAATTAGTATTTAATTGAAATATATAAGCTGTCATGTTGGAGGATTCTCGCCTGAAATAGTTTCTTAAATTTAAATTACATGCTTTATTTTTGATTAATTGAATATTAATTTTTATTGCTTTGTATTGTAGATAGTGCATTTCTTACTCTGGAGAGATATTTCTTTTTGTTACATCGCTTTGTTGGATTACAGCTCCTTTGCATGTCTCATCTCACAATTACTATAATAGACTTCCAGTCTAAGAAATAGTAGTTTTGAGTGCTACTTAATATGTTGGTATTGCCATTTCAGACTTATTTTCAGTATCTCACTGTGTTGATACATATTTTTCCTCTTTCTTTGAACCCACACAGGGAGCCCTGTTTGATCTCCTGACCCAAAGGGGCAACAAGGACCACACTTCTGTCAATGTCTGCAGAGTGCTGGTGTGACTCCACTGATGTCATCCCACACTACTTCATTATGCTTGACCTTGTGTTGCGTTAAAGGGCTATACCCAATTTGTTGTTATGAGTCTGGTCATGCCCCACACTCGTAACTACCACAGCTCAGATGCACAAATAATGAAATATAATTTATCGTTATAGGTCCAGTTACGCCCCTTGATATGGGACTACCACGGTTTGGATGCATGAATAATGAAAGGCACCTTCAGCCTAGCAGTGTGTATTGAACTACCACAGCCATCACAATGGAGTGTGGTCACATTCAATAATTAGTATAACTAGATGGAAAAAAGGCAGTTTATTGCAGCAACAGACTCACAGAGTCTTTGCATCGCCGGTGATGAATACACTGACTGCAAAGCACTCGTACATGCAAAAGATCTTAAGTAATAGTGCATTATAAAAGTAAATGGTACCTAAGCATATAGTAACGGTAGAGATTGCTAAGCTTCTCAAGAAGGCACTTAGCATAGCTAAGTGTTTGAATCTCACCCAAAGGCATCCCAATGTGAGGCGAAGAGAGGCCTGGCCTGTCGGCTGGTCCCAGCAATCAGGATGGTATGTGATGGTGTTGTCCTGTACTCGATGGTATCTTCCCTGATGACCCTTCTCCCGTACACTATTTTTATGTTATTTTTTGTGTCTGAGGTGGAGATGGAGTGACTCTACATACCTTTAAGGTGACGGGTATAAAATTATCTCACTTTGCATTTAAAGTCACAGACTAACAGGAATTCAGAGTGCATGCTCAGAGAGGAGTGGTCATACCTTGGAGGTAGGTGGGTGTGGTTTTGTATTACAATGACATCATAACGAGAAAAGTTCACTAGTGAGCAGCAGTTTGTCAGATTCATGACAGGTTGTTGGCTCAGGGTGGCAAACCTGGAGTTTGTTAGTTCCATTTAACCTTCAAGCTCTGACATTATCACAGAGTTTAGTTGCAGTGTCTCCACTTCACTCCATCCTCCGTGTGTGCAAACTTAGAGCCAGACACATCAGACTCCTCTGACTTTACTGACTTTTGAGACAGCCTTGGAACTTTTCGTAAATAAGCATGTTTAGGAACTTTTGTGGTGGTAAGAATGCCCTGCACAACAGTTGCTCATTCCCCTGGAATGTCTTTGCAACTACTGAACTTCCTTTTTTAGAAAACTGAGCACAGATTTGATTTTTAAGTTACCCCTAGCAATTATGCCACACCTTGGAAGCTGTTGCCCTCTGGGCTCAGAGGGATATTGGATGAATGAAATATCAAAGAAAAAGGTTAGAAATTGAAAGGATTTTAGCACTGACAGATGTTAGAGTACTTATTAGTGAGTCTGTTTATCCAGGAAGTTTGACTTGTTAGGGCTGTGAAGTGTGGTCATAACCAGCAAATCCTCCTTCAACATGCCCTTGCATTATTATAAATGAGTTAGCAACAACCTGTTTGCTGTATTTTGATTAGACTGCTAAGATTGTGAGAAAACAAAATATGTTCTTTTTTTTGCATATATTCCAGTTCCATATAAATAACTTTATGCCTGATCATGCAATAGATGTCACTGTCTAGGCAACTAAATGAAGTTCAAGTTTAGCATTGGCTGGAGTTTAGATGTGCAGATCACGTGCAGATACTTACATTTAGATATGCACAAACTACATAATTTCAGTAACTTCCAGCATTTTACCTGGCATAACATGTTGGTCTCATTTTAGAGTTGCAGACAAGACCAATTCATGTGGCATTAGGATCCATAGTTTTCAATTAATCTATTGCTTCCTTCATCTTGATTTCTTTTGGATTAATATTTCTAACTGTACACAACTTTGAAGATAATGGGCCCCAAGCTATATTTAAAGTGAGATTCTGTTGTGATTGGCTTTGAACCTGATTCATCAGAAGGAGTCTGAAAGATGTGTGACTGTTCTAGGGTTCTGAGGGATCTACAGAAGCTGTCAAGGTAGTTCACATGAGCCACCATCTCCTAGGATATAGATGTTAAGCTAAAGATACAATGAAAGAGAATACATCGGCTGATGTCAGCACTTATAAAATCTATGTTGAGTATGTCAGCATTATGGGAAGCCAAGTCATCAGATCTGTAGAGCCAGCTTTCACATAGAGGCTTTGGCTAAAATACAAATTTAATGGAAAATACCAAAGGCACCATTCAGACAAACTGGATCCTCATGCTTTTGAAATCCTGAAAGACTTTCACAGAAATGAACACATACTCCTAAAAATCTTATATTTTATATAACATGTTTAAATTTTGCATAAAATAAAGATTTTAAGAAAAAAAAAATCTGTAATGCTATTGCCTATATGTAGTAATGAGGTGACAGTACTCTATCTGATAAACATTAGGTCTGTATTATTGTTGGGAATTGTCCCACTGTTTGAGAGTACCTGTGAAGATGCAGGAATACCATTTTCCTATGTTACTTAAATGACTTTCCACTTGCATTAAGTTTTCAATTTCATAGTCCAAAAGCAGAAACATGATATACACCATGAGAAAGTAAAATAGATAGGTAAAATTTAATTACAAATTTTCTTCATGATAATGAAGTTAAACTAGATGGCAGAAATTCTCCATATCTCAGAAAATTTAGAAAATCTAAATGAAAATATCCTGAGAAGAGCTTTCAAATTTTTCAATGATTCCAAAACTGCAGAAGTCAAGCTCTCTTGCTCTATCTGCACATATATGTTTCTTATTTTATACTAGTGGGTTTTTTACCTATTTCTCGGTAGGTATTTCTCAGCACTGCTGATTAACAGCTTCCTAGCTAGCTTATTCATGTATTTTGACAACTTCATGTCTATGCTGCATGCTTTTGATGACACAAAGCTCTGAGAGTTGGCTCCCCTCCACTCCAGAAGGTTGTGCTGCCATTCAACAAAATTTAGACAGGCTGGAGAGCTGGGCAGGGACAAATGTAGTGAGATTTAAGAAGGGCAAGTGTTGGGTCTTGCATCTGGGGAGAAACAACCCCAGGTACCAGTATAGGTTGGGGACTGGACTGTTGGAGAGCAGTGCAGGTGAGAGGGACCTGGGGGTCCTGGTGGACAGCAGGATGACCATGAGTCAGCAATGTGCCCTTGTGGCCATGAAGGCCAATGGCATCTTGGGCTGTATTAGAGGGCTTGTCATTAGCAGGTCAAGAGAGGTCCTTCTCCTCCTCTATTCTGCCCTGGTGAGACCAGACGTGGAATATTGTGTCCAGTTCTGGACCTCTCAGTTCAAGAAGGACATACAACTCCTTGAAAGAGTACAGCACAGGGACACTCAAATGATGGAGAAGGACACCTTCCTTGTGAGGAAAGGCTGAGGTAGCTGGGTCTCTTTAGCTTGGAGGAGACTGAGGGGTGACCTCATTAATGTTTATAAATATGTTAAGGGTGACTTTCAGGAGGATGAAGCCAGTCTCTTCTCAGTGATGGCCAGTGATAGGACAAGGGCCAATGGGTCCAAGCTGGAAGATAGGAAGTTCCATGTGAATGTAAGGAAGAACTTTTTCACAGTGAGGGTGATGGAGCACTGCCCAGAGAGGTTGTGGAGTCTCCTTCTCTGGAGACATTCAAGGCCAGTCTGGACACGTTCATCATTTTGCCTTTGAAATACAAACTTGGTTCTGTCAATGGTCTACTGTAGGGCAGCTCCCTCTGTGAAATATAGGTGAGTCTTATCCAGGACTGGCCAGCCCAACCATCCCAGGTCCAACCTTCTCAGATGTCATGAACATTTACAGCAGACTTTGAAACCAAAGTCTCCCATGTTCCATCACACCCTCTGCTGTCAGGGTGGTTCCAAAGAATGTTTATCAATACAGTGATGGGCACCTTATATATATAATGTATTTATCTTTTCATGGTAGAGAACCCCCACTCTTATGTTCGCCACTGTGGTGACACAATACTATTAGAATAGAATATACTGGAGTCACAGAGGACTCAAAGATACTTTAGGACCAGGTGCTGTGGACAGAGACAAGCTGCTCAAAAAGGCATCAAGTGTAAGCAGCCTGATCACCAGTCTAGTCAGTTTGCACAGGATGGCCTCCAGGGCAGTGATCAGCTCCCAGTGGAATACAAATTTGAAGACAGCAAAATATTCAAACTATCTCAGAAAAATACTTGTGTTCTCAGATTTTCTTTTCTACCCTTGAGTTTATATAATTAAACATGGAGTATTTTTCTATGATAATTTTCAAAATCAGGTAAGTGAAAAAATATGGGCAACAATGAACAGACTGAAGGGCTCTGTAGAGGATGCCAGAGGACAATTAGGAAAGATTATTGATTTAGGAGACTGAGAACCAAAGAAAAGAAGTTCAAACAAAGTTATCTGCTAAGAAAATAATTATACCCAAGTAAGCTGAAATCCAATATTTCTCACCACATAAGTAAAAATCAGGCTGACAGACACTGACCTTCTATGTTTCCAAAGAAAGATATAATTATTTTTTAAAGGAAAAAAAAAAAAANAGTAAACAAACAAATCTTCACACTGAACCCTCCCTATCAGTACCTGGAGATGTTAGGAAACTGTCACCTTCCTTCTGCTATGGACTGTGAAGGACTTAAAAAAAGATCTCAAAATTTCAGTGTTGGAAGATTCGGCAGAGAAAGTAATTGTTAAAAACACTGCAAAGTAAACAAAAATCAGGCAGATCCTAAATAAATATTTACATAATATTTTGNTCACTATGTTCCTTCTTCTTGTCATCAGATATCAGAGGAGTAGGAAGCAACTGCAGTTCTCCCACATATCTGCAGAAAAGAGAAAGAAAGAGGAAGGCTGTTTGAAGTAATCTTTTTTTTTTTTTTTTCCTCGATTTAAAGTTTTATGAGTAACTGAGGAGGATACTGAAAGTTTCAAATGGCTTTTAAAAGACAGGTAGAATTTAACCTGACCTACTGGAAAAAGGAACCAAGAGAAGACAAACCCACAGGTGAAGACAGGGGAGCAGAGATAAAAGATGGATTCACAAAAGCTAAAATAAATGGAAAGCTAGGTTCTTGTTCCAAATTACATTCTCCTGTCTCTTCTAAATGACTACTAAGTGATACAAGAGAAGTCAGTGTTTTGGGGGTGAAGTTCAAAATTTCAGTTAAAAGAAGTTTCCCAAAGAAAAAAAAACAAAACAAACAAAAAAAAAAACCCACCCCAAACACAAACTATATAGCATGACTGGAATTGGTGTTTCTCTGAGGCTTCACAATTATTCTGCTAATTTTATGAATTTTCTTTAAGCTGAACCCACTATTCCAAAACCAGATGCATAATCCATACAGAAATTAAGTGTACAGTGTATATCTAGTTTTCTTC
>VXBZ01005787.1:99109-117307 GCA_013399135.1 Heliornis fulica
TATGCATTTATTCATCTATTCACATTTGGAGAGACACACAAAGATCAGTTAACTGCAGAAAAAAAATATTCCTTTTCGATCTTGGACTATGATTATTTTTATAAGAAAATATATCAATAATTTTTAAATGGGTCAAAAATAAGAGGCTGTATCTTAACTACATAACCTAGCAAATGGTATGTTGGTTAAAGTCATTTTAAGGCTTTTTCTCCACTTATATGCACAAATTAAATTAATCTAAACTTATTGTCTTTTAATAAGNCAAACTATATAGCATGACTGGAATTGGTGTTTCTCTGAGGCTTCACAATTATTCTGCTAATTTTATGAATTTTCTTTAAGCTGAACCCACTATTCCAAAACCAGATGCATAATCCATACAGAAATTAAGTGTACAGTGTATATCTAGTTTTCTTCAAAATAGATGATCTGGACGAGGGGANTTTTTCACCTCTATGATCTTAAAACTAGAGAAAATGGTGATTCTTCTCTATTGAGGGAAAATAAATTATTTCTTTAAATATGTTTACAGGAGTTTTAGAGAATTAGCAGTGAAGTTTTCGGAGTATGGTTCTTAATTTTAGGGTTCATTTGTTTGGTTTTTTTTTTTTTTTTAATATTCACTGCTGAAAAGAGCTTTACTGCATAGTGAATGTACTGTAGAATAAAACAGCAAAACAAACCAAGAAACAAAGACCAACACTTTTCGTATGCAACCTCCCTCAGAATAGTAAAGCTGGAAAATTTTTATGCCTGGAAAGGTCCTTTAATCATACTTTTTAACTGATGTTTCTATTTTTAATATTTATTGACTCATATAACAGGTCTCTAAAGACCTGATATAAACTCTGTGAAGGATGTGAAAATCTGTAGTCTATAAGTTTATAGAAATAATAGTCTAAAAAATGAAATCTAAAGTAGTATCAACTAAGAGTCTAGGTGAAGCTACTTAAGAAAAATTAGAATCTTACTATGACATAATGATAATTTTATATGTTCCTGTTTGTCATAGAGTAATTCTAAATTCATGACACTCTCTTTTTATATCTGATACTTAAATATCTTATTTCAGTTCAAGAATAGGTTCTTTCATGAAAGCCTTAGTTTAGTATTTTGTATTGTCCTGGTTTAGGTGTCCCAGTGCTTGTTGTTGTGTCTATAATAGATCCTTACCTAGGATTCCAATTCCCTTGTATTTCTTTTTCACACACACCTACTACAAGAGGATGTACACTCCTAGAGCTCTGATACTTCACATTTGGTTTTGTAGTAGTGCAGTCCCAGCCATACTGCTCTAACATGGAAAGACTTCTGCCATTTGGAGAAACCTCCATTCCAGCAAGGGCAAGCCCACAGATGATGACTGGGCTGAGTCCCCTTGAAGACCATTGCAAAGTGAGATTACAGAGTGTAGACAGAAACTCCAGAGAAAGAAATATTTTTTAGAAGGTGAAGAATAGCACTGCCCAAGGTGACAAGCAGAAAGAATGAATGAGTATTTATGAGTTGGTTGGGGGGGTGGTGGTGGAGCTAAATTGTTTTATTTATGGAAGGATGCCTATTTCTTTGTACTAATGCTACATTGTCTCAAAACACCTGATCTGTAACTCATGAGAAAAATGGATTGAAGTCTATGGATAACAAGCCAATATACCAGATATTCAAGAGAGAGTTTTTATGAGATCACAATTACCATTCCAATCAGTAGCAAAATGTACAGTTTGACCATGTGTATTTGACTTATGTCCTGGAGCATTAGTAATTTAGTAACAAATAGATAACCTGGTTTTATCACTTTTCAGATCAGAGACTGAAAATTCTTTGTCGAGAGAGATATCACAGGATTACTCCAGCATAAAAGTGACACCAGGCTCAGCTCTGAGGATCAAAGGGAAGAGAAAATTCATTGCATACTAAGTCCTTACTCTTGCAGTGTGATTTGAAGGCTTTTTGATAGTTGCTGCCATGCAGCTATGGGACGTTCAATGATAAACTTCTAGCTACACCAGCCATCTAAGATTTTGCCTGCACTCCTCTTTTTAAAGTTACTTTTCAATACTGAAATTTTTTTCATTAATAATTTGGGGACGTTTAGAAAAAAAAAAAGAAGGATATTTTCTGACATTTCTTGTTTCTAATATCCCTAATTTTTAACCACTTAGAAGTGGAATCTTCTTCAGTAAATCATCTTCTGCAGTAAATCCTCAAAGTAACAGGCTACTAATTTCAGGGATTTTGCTGACAGCTGATTTCTACAATATCAGATATAAAAAAAAATAATGGTACTTTTTAACAGAAATCAATAATTACTTTTCTGTGTGCCTTCTTACACTGTTGAATAATACATAAGATCAAAGTCTTGGGGGTATTATGGAAATTAAAATGGGTATGTTGACTACTAAATATTTTCAATATACAGTATATCACAGGGTGGAAGATATGAGGGGCAACTGGAGACAGATTAAAGAGAATCAGCCAAAAATCAAACTACTCATTCAGAATGTCCTGCTGTGAAAATAATGAAAGAGGATAAGTTTCATCCAAACACGCTGAAAATTACAAGCCATAAAGCAGATAAAAAGCTAATATATATCAAGGAGAAGTCATTTCAGTTTTATTACTTTTAACATTTTTTAAGGATTCAAACTTGCAGATGGTGTAGCAGAATTGAGATGAGGAAGTAGAGATTTAAATGAAGAAATAATACTGTTTTTATAAATCATGGGAAACAGTGAAAAAGGGTCAAGAATACAACAAGGATGTGTAAGATATATGAGATGTCCAGATCTGTGAACTGAACTTGACCCATAAAAGGTCTGTTATATTCTACATAAAACCATATTGATATGTTAACATGAATTCAAATACCTTTGTGGAAGGGGAAAGAATTTTATCCAGAAAACCCAGAAAAATTCTGAATAGGAATACTAATGATGCCTGAAGTATTTACATATTCTTACACAAAGGAAAATGCATGCTCTAAGATCATGAGATTCATGCTTTTTTCCTTTTTGGTTTTTTTTTCTCTTTTTTTTTAATTATTTTCTTTTCTCCTCTATACAGTTCATAGCTGCCTCTTCCTCCTCCAGATAAGATTGCCACAAAGCTGGCTAAGCAGAGTGTTCAGTTTCAATTATGCATACAACCTTGGAGAAGTTAGAAGATATTTTATCACCTGCAAAGCTGGGCATCAATTATGTATGTGGAAACCAGATTTTCTAGGAAGTTAGAATAACAAAAAATAATGGAAAATACAGTGTTCATGGTTTGTATACTTTAAAAAACCCAACCCTAAAATATCAAATCTTTTTTTAATTTTATTATTATTTTAAACATCTAAATAGATTGCTTGAAATCTAAGCAGAATAAATACAGGTAAAATTTTTTACTTATGTTTCACAGTACTGTAACTCTTGAAGATAATGAAATCACTTGGGTGTAACTGGGGAAAAATGCAGAGAAAGGATGGCCCATTTTTAAGCATTTCACCCCGCCCCAGTTGTTATTTATGAAAGGGAAGATCAGCTCACTGTGTTACTGTGATATAAATAAAGTAACAAGATTAATTACAGTAATTTATGTGAAAACAATTTTTCTGAAAGTATCTAAATAAACAACAGTCTGAGCTAGATTTTTCAAAACAAAGTTGAAACATTTTAGTCAACAGATTCAGGGTACTTTGTTTCTATGTTAGGCCTCATTGATTTGAAGAGAAATTTCTTTAGCCCTAGAATACAAGACTTCTTCTAGAATTACTTTAGCATCATTATTTAAGCCAAATTAAGTTTTGGTGGGTGAACTATTTATTGGGATATGCAGTGTTGGTCAGAAGTGTTCCTGAATTTGGACAGTACTGAAGTGAAAGAGCAGAAGGCAGTAGCTGACAGAAATGAAAGATTAAAGAAAAAAAAAAAAACCTGTTATGATTTTCATGTAAAACTATTTTCATAAGACAAATAGCTAAATTAATAAAATATTTTGTTTTGAAATGGGCAAAATACTCATTAATTCCCCAAAGATACTTTCTTTTTATCTGGATGATCAAGCTGTAACTACTATCATTGTTCTAATTCTCAATATTTTCATCATTGCTGTAAATGTTTTAATTTCAGTAGTAGCCTAAGGCAGGAAGTTCCATCATCTAAAAATGATAATTTTCTGAAAAATTATTTTTCTCTAAAACTTTAATTTTAGTCAATGACTCTTCTGCTTTTATAGAAGTTAAAGAAAAGCTGCCCGGTATCAGACTTCAGAATTTTCAAAGATATCTTTAGAATTTTCATTTGTAAACCAAGATATATTATTATTTTTTACACTTTCTGGTCTTTGGATTTTGTATACTACTTGGAATATCATAGAATCTTAGAATTATTAGAGCTGAAAGGGACCTTAAAGATCATTAAGTTCCAACCCCCTGCCATGGGCAGGTCTCACTAGACCCCATCCCACCTGGCCTTGAACACATTCAGGGAAGGAGGCATCCACCACTTCCCTGGGCAACCTGTTTCAGTGCCTCACCACCCTCATAGTGAAGAATTTCTTCCTAATGTCCAAGTCTAACCCCTTATAATTTGAAACATTCCCCTTTGACATATTACTGCGTCCTAAATAGTCCCTCCACATCTTTCTTGTAGACCCCTTCAGCTACTGGAAGGCCGCTATAACATCTCCCTATAGTCTTCTCTTCTCCAGGCTGTACNTGCTGGCCACGCTCCTTTTGTTGCAGCCCAGCATACAGTTGGCCTTTTGGGGTGTACATTTGAGCGCACATTGTCAACTCATCTTTAGTTTCTTATCCACTAGCTCCCCTAAGTCCTTCTCTGCAGGGCTGTACCTTATCTCATCATCTCCCAGCCTGTATTGGTGACAAGGATTGCCCTGACCCAGGTGCAGGACCTTGCACTTGGCTTTGTTGAACCTTATGAGGTTCACATGGGCCCACTTCTCCAGTTTGTCCAGGTCCCTTTGGATGATATCCCATCTGTTCTGCATGTCACCTGCATCACTCAGCTTGGGGTCATCGATATACAGTTGTGACATACATATCTCTAAAACAGGACATGTTCATGTTTACACAGTGAAGACATACACTGAAAGGGAAGTTATAAATTTATATAGAATTTTCAGAATGAGGTCTGAAATTGAATGTGAGAACAGAATTTTTAGTGTGTAATGAGAGCAAAGTTCCATTCCTTTCTACATGTATACAGAAAAGTGATGCCTCCTCCTAAAGCAGTCAAGGAGATACAACAATCCTCATGAATACCCTTTGTTCAAGGTCTTACTTGATTAGTTAGTCTTGTTTTATCTAAACCTTTTGCAAGTCTTAGAATAAAATAATATTATTTCAGTTTTAGATGAGGGTTAATTTGTGATTTCAATGCTAATGTTATGTATACATTAGCTATTCTATGTCTTTGTTCTCCTTTAAATAAAATTGTTTATTGGTTTGGGTGTGGTTTTTTTTTTCTGGAAAATTAACAAACTACTGAAGATATTTTTGGGAAAACAACTAAGCAGCCATGATAAGATTAAGATTTATTCAGATTATCAGAGAGATGAAAGTGATTATATCACAGCAATAAGAAATTCATAAGAAAAATTCTATTTCCCTTCCTAGCATCCCCAAAGCTAGCTCCTGCCTTTTCTCAAAAGTCAAGAGTTATCTGTTCTAAATCTATTGTGTGGTAGTACATGAACCTGGAATGCATCTGAAAAGAATGTGTGCTAAACTGTGTCTATTCCTCACATGTCAGCTTGTCCGTCATATACTGGCTTGATTTATTTGGATCCAGAGGCACCTAATGCTATTTAGGGTAAAATAGACCATTGAGTGATGCCTTACAAATGAGAAAAAGCAGTCCCACCTGATAAATCTGATGGTTTGATTATTTTTCATGATCTTCTGTTTCATCAAATAAATGTGTAATTCAGATTTTCATTCCCGAACAGGATGAAAATCAATTTTGAAATATTGGACCTTGTAGTAGATATAGTTACATCTGGAACCAGTTATTTATGATATGTTATTTAAAAGTAAATAGCACAGTAATTCTCAGTGAACTTGAGTTATGAAGCACTAGTTTCAGAAGGGAAGAGTAGAGAGACCAAAAAGCTATTCTTTGGACATCATATGAGCAACACTTGCAGTGGCAGCGCCTCTGGAAACACTCCTGTATTAATGACTTGGTTCAACATGACAAAAGCAAAACCTTTCACCTTATTAACAAACATGTGGCCCATGTAGAGAAGTAAAGAAATTTTCAGGTATTTGAAGCTGGTGAAGCTATTCAGCAGGGGTGATCTCATCTTGTGTCAGCTTTAAGTAAATTTGTGATTTTGAACCGCTTGAGTAATTGTCCTTACTCCTGGCTTTTGAAAGAATTAGATAAGTTAAAAAAATATATAGCATAAGAAAGTCATGCATACATGTTCTTATCTAGAGGAAAACAATACAAGATTGTTCAGTGGTCATTATTTAAATCATCAGCAAAGTACTCACTTATGTGACTAAAGAAAATAATTTAACATGACATAGACATTTTCAGCTCAATACCTAAGAAGTAAGGACAAATTAGTTATACCCAATTCAAATTTTCATTCCTTCATCATGTCTCAGATGTGTTTATAATGTAAGAGTACTGCTTCACATGCAACCATAAGAGCAATAAATATTCTTCTCATTAATCTCCCAGAAAGAATCTTGCTTCTTTTCTCAAAAAAATTTCTTTTGCACCTTCCAAAGCAAAGAAGAGCTGCCGGAGCCCGCTTTTACGGCGCGGACCGGGGTGAAAGTACACATCAACGGGGTGCAGATACAAATCCCTCTATTTCCCCTCCCACACATCTTTATATATCCTTTGGTCCCAGTGGCCGGGAACCTCCGGCAAGAGTGAACTTATCATTGGTTATAGTTTTCCGATTACGCAACAAATACTCGGTCCTGATTGGTTAACGCATAAAAGCCCGGGAATCTCAATCTTCTCGATCACTCCCCTTGTAGACTTTCTTTGTTCCTAGGGAGTCTTCTGGCTGANGGAATATTTGTAATTTAAAGACTAAGACAATCAGAAATTGAAAAAATAAAGATCAGAAAGTTGTTTTGCATACATTTGTATACATTTGTATACATTTGTATACATTTGTAACATGAACGCCCAGAGAATTAAGAAGTTAACCACACCCTCACCAACTGAAGAGGATGGGAAATCACTTACCTAGTTCATTACCTTCTCCTTCTTACCACAGCTTTGACAGTCTCTATTGTATTACCAAAGAGCCTATTTTCATACAATGGTTATGCTGATTTGGAGAGACAGTGCTTTTCAGTCACATCAGCCTTTCTCAGGGGTTTTCTGGAAATTGCCGAGAAATGATAGACCTTCAAAAATTCTGTAATGACATTACTGAAGTTGTGCAATAGCTCTATTACTACCACTATTACTACCTTTTCCCCATAGGGCAGAATAAATCAATAACAATAACAGTAATAATAATAACAATAGAAACAACAAAACATAAAATTGTTTAATTCTTCGAAAATATTTTTGATACCTTTTTTTTTGTTATTTTAATGACCATCACAATCAAGATAAGGAGATAAATGTTGTTTCTACCATGTAATTATGTGATATGAGCCATGAAATTCTATGTTTGGTGTATGTATTATAGGAAATGTATCAGTATTATTGGAAATGTATCAATACTATTTTCTTAGCTGAACATTTGAATACCTGATTCTGACACAGTCAACAATAAGAAGTCATAAAAAAAAATTCCCAAGAGAGTTCATCCTCAAGTTATGGCTTTAATAATTATTATTATTTTTTTATCAGGAAGTTTGCTGATGGTTAAGGGAAAAGATCCTACTAGTATTTTATTCCACTTCTTTTCTATAATTCAAGTAACAGCTGCTCTTTAGTCATGTAATTTTCCTATATCATCAACAATGCTGAAAAGAAAAAAGATAACTTCTAGTCCCTAAACGGCAAGCAGCAAGTCAGGCATGAGACCTTTCAATTGTCTGGGGAAAATCAGGATAGACCTCATGGGAGAGGACTAACGTGGAGAAAGTCGTGGAGGACTGTCTCTCATGGGTGGGACCCCACACTGGCACAGGGAAAGGGTGAAAGAAATGCACTCCCCAGAGAAGGAGAACAACTCATGAGGAACTGACTGAAGACTGAAGCCTCCATACCCTATTTCCCCCGCCCTCTCCCCCATGCCATCCTGGGGAAGAGAAACATCATGAATAGAGTGACGTCTGCAAAGAAGGGAAGGGAGCTTTTACCTGGCTTGTCTATCTCATTAGCTTCCCTACAGCAGTATATTCATAGAATCATGGAATCATTTTCAGGTTGGAAAAGTCCTTAAAGTTCACCAAGTAGTTCACCAGATGTTGACATCCCTTCTTTGCAGGGAAATAATTTCTATTCTAAGAATTATTGAATTGTAGAATGCTTTGGATTGGAAGGGACCTCAAAGATTACCTAGCTCCAACCCCCGTGCCATTGTCAGAGGCACCCTCCACTAGCCCTTGTTGCCCAAAGCCATATCCCATCTGGCCGTAAACACTGCCAGGGATGGGGCTTCCACAATCTCTCTGGGCAATCCTCATAGTAAAGAATTTCTTCCAAACATCTAATCTAAACTTGTCCTTTTTCAGCTTGAAACCATTGCCCTTTGTCCTATCCATTGTCCTATCATTATCACTTTATGCCCAGAAGATTTGGCAGCAAGTTCTGTTCCTTTCTGCTGTGTGGCTGCTAGCAGGTACCAGTCTTGGTCATCACCTTCCAAGGTAAGACATTGGATTCTCAAGGATTCTTTGCTGTTTCCAACTTCCTTTCCCAATTCCAAGAGTTTATTTTCAACTAGGATCTCTCCTTTCTACTTTCCATAGTCACCTCTTCGTTTCAGAAACTGTTATTTCTGACATTTACTTCTTTCTGGCACACCAAGTCCTGGTTTTGCCATTCAGAATAGACTGTGCGGAAACTAATGTGTGATTTGTAATTTCTGGTTTGGTTTGTTTTGGGTTTTTTCTCTGTATTAAACAGAGGCTTCAGGGCATGGCACTTCCATTTAGTCCAGGTGTTTTCAAAATTCACAGCAAGCTGTGTTCAGGGACAGCTAGCAAGAATCAGGCTTCTGTGGCATATTGAAGGCACAGACTCCGATTGTGGTGAATCCACAACAAGTTTAATAACAACCCAGCAAGCTTTTATGTCTTCTAGATGGCTGATGCAGAAGCCTGTAATCATGTTCAGCACTTTCCCATGGTTACACATAATTAGTTAACATGGGAAGTGCAACTTGCTCATCTAGAGTGTTGTTCAGTATAATGGACTGCCATTAACATCACAGATGGTGCCATCTCCCAACATACCATCACACTGAGCACTACAGGGTAACGAGCCAGCCCCAAGAGACATCCAGGTACCAAAGCCACAATGTCCTGCATATTCCATTTAGTGTTTTTACCCTTTTGACTCTTGGTCCCACAGTTTATTCCCAACAAAATTTACTTACCAATACAGAAACATCCAGTTAGATGCTAAGTGTTAACATTCACAATTAAAGCTTTTTTTTCTCTTTTTTCTCTTTTTTTTACCTGTGATCCATTCCAAAGGTTCTTTACTTTTCCTCTCAATAGACTTCTGAAAGAGAAAAATCCTTTCCCTTCAGCTCTTATGCATTGGGTCTGGCTGAGATGGAGTTGATTTTCCCCATAGCACCCCTCATAATGCTGTGCTGTGTATTGGTAGATAACAAGGTGTTGATAACACATGGGTGTTTTGGCTGTTACTGACCCGTGCTGCCATACATCAAGGCTGTTTCTCACAGCATTTCTCCTGGCCTCAGCAGTAGGCTGAGGGGTGGGCAAGCTCTGGGAGAGGGCACAGCCAGAACAAGTGACCCAAACTGACTAAAAAGGTTATTATATACTGCATGATGTCTGCTCAGCAATAACAGACTGAGGGACAAGGGGAGGAAGTGGAGGGCATTCATTTTTTACGTGTGTCTTCTGGAGCAATCACTATTTGTCCTGCTTCCTGGGCAGTGGCTGGACATTGCCTGGTGATGGGAAATCAAGATGCTTTTTCTTGCTTCTGTGTGCAGTCTTTTGCTGTATTAAATTTCCTTTTTGTTGACCCATGAGACTGGTGGGGTTTTTTCCATCTTACTTTTGTCCTTTCCCTGTCCTGCTGAGGAGAAAGTGATAGAGCGGTTTTGTGGACCCCTGGTGTCCAGGCAAGGTTAAACCACCACATTTTAGAGGAGAAGTGTTGATTCACACAATGTTAAGCTGCCCTTAAGGACAGAGAATTGTTCCTTGATCATCTGTTTTCTGACTTTGCAAAGTCTACTAGCCCTAGATACAAGCTCCTGCTAGACCAAATGGAGCGAGCAATTTGACAAGTATTTTATCCCTACCTGTAGCATGTGTTAATGATTAATTCTTCACATGGGACACATGCATTTTTATCTGGTGGTTTTCTGAAGTCCTGAAGTAGCAGCTTGAAGGTTGTTTTCAGAATGGACACTGAAAACATTTATTTCCAATTAGGACCATGAGATAGGTTATCTATAGAGATCACTGGTCTGAGAATCAGCTTGGGTTCATCTGGAGTCACAAGTAGTTTTGAATTTCTGGAACACTTACAGAAACATATTTCTACATAGGATTCTATCAGGTTTACAAAAAGCTGAGCAACTTTTTGAAATGTTCATCACTACATAAATATTTTATTGAGGTGCTTAAATCTATACACAGGCTGAGGCTTTAACCTAAACAGAAAACAAACAAACAAAAAAATCATTGCTCTTTCTACTTCATTTTTATAAGTTGATTCACTACTGAATTGATTTACTAATTACTTCAACCAGGAGATCCAGCCAAAATTCTCGTGGAACATATTTGTCTGCAGCTGCACTATTTGAACGGCAGGAAGCATTTCAAAACCTGTTCTGTGGGTGTTAAAAAGAATGTAATATTTTAATGCAAGAGAACACAATCCATTGCATGCAAAAACTTACTTCAACATAGAGTAAAAGTACATCAAACATCTTAAAACTAATAGGAAAAAACTTGATCAACACTGAAACATCATCTTGCTGTCAACATGTCATTAGAGTGCTTAATAGCACTTCTACAGAAAGAAGGAATTCATATTACCATCTCCACATTTATTAAGCCTAAGGTTTGGGGTTTTCTGGTGAGAGTGATGGAGTGATTTATAGCACGGAGAACTAATGAATCACATGATCAGGTTTTGAAAAAGGTAAAATCTTCAAAAGCAAATGCAAATATTGATTGGATTAACACTTAGTTCTCCACACTTTTAGTTTTTGGTTTAGCTTATTTTGTATTTGCTTTTGGGTTTTTTTAATACGTTTGTTTTTATCATATGTTTTACTCGAGGTTTTGGAAAAGGCCTTAGTAAGTAAAATACTGAGACCATTTTTTTTTGGAAAATTGCTTAGAGTTTCTTTCTTGGGTTTGTTGGTTTTTTTATTTGGTGGGTTTTTGTTTGTTAGTCCTTTTCCCTTCCTGCATAAGAGCCTTATGCAGGAAGGCAAAAGAAAGGAAAATGAAAGTTTCACTTTAGATTTCCTTTATTTCAGTCTATAGATAGTTTTATTGTTCTTCAAACAATGCTTCATCTTAACACATTTTCTAACAATTACAAAACATGATATTGGTAGGGCTTTTAAGGGCAACAACACATGAGAAGGAAAATTTTACAAAAATTACTGAAAGAAAGGGATATAATACCATTACTAGATATAATTTTGCAAATTGCTCCTCGTTTCTTTACAACACTAAGATAAAGTCAATTATTTCTAATATGGGCAAAAGGAAGCATATTTAACAGAGATGATAGGGAAACATTTAATGAGGACACTGAATAATTCCTACATAACTATAAATAGTTGACAAAACTGATTATAAACTGATGCATTATGCCTGTTATTTGAAGTGCCAAACAGGCAGTCTAAATAGCTTTAAAGTTTGTCTTTGAAGTACTAATGATGAAATACAGTAATTCACCTACTTTCCCCCACCACCACCACCACCCTGAATAACTTCAATGGACTTATTAATAAGGCAGTTCTTAGGGAATTCTGAAATTCCTGTAATTTGATAATATGTGTCTATTTTCCTTAGCATACAATTACATTATGGCAATTTGAATACTCCAAACTAGACTATGGTAATGAGCTCTTTGGGGGGTGTCAAACTTGAATCAGCCTAGAAACTGAAGCTAGTAAAGAACACAGAAGTTTGCATATCAGCTGACATACTGTTTTGACACCATATGATACCTTTATTCTCCCCAGGTTGCCTGTTTTAAGCTATTGGCATTGCTCATTTTGTCCAAACATCTCAAGACCCAGATTTTGCAATCCACATGGGACTACTTATAGCAAAATTTTTAAGTTTCCTTCCTCTTCAGTAAATCCAAAATACATTGAATATGTTGAGTTTTAGGTTTACCTGTTGAAAATTTCAAATATAGGTCTTTCAAACTTTGGTAGCTTCTTGCCCTTCTTCCTTTATTGTCTTCTAAGAAGGGGCTTGATTCAATTACTGAATAGTGTTGTACCAGATGTCTTGATTCATTCCCCATACACAGGTGTCCAGAGCAGTCAGAGATGTTCTGGGATAAACAAAACATTACCAGAGGGCTGATGGATATGATACAGGACCTGTGGAATGCCTCCTGTCTTGATGTAACCAGGGGTCAAGCAGTAACACCTTTGACTACCTTTGGCATCTTAAATGGCACTGCACATCTTTTCTGTGCTTTCTTGACAGTTACACTGTATTTTTGTTTCAGTGACTCTGTGATACTTAGGACATCTAAATCTTTTGTTTTTCTCAACTCATGAGAACCAATTTGGAAAAAAAAAATCCTTAACGTTTTACAAACCAGATCTACTTTTTAGTAGAGTGAAAAATCTTCCTTTTTTGTAATACCTACTGGGTATCACCAAATGGTATTTTCATCTTCTGCCACACTGTCAATGTCATTCAGGTTTTTGGCATTTGCACCTTTTTGTAAGTACATGCAGCTGGTCTTTCTGGTAGTCCTTTCCTCTGGCTCCTTTTTCTATTGTATCTCTTCTGCACTGGTTCTTACATATGTCATGCGTGTATATGCTTGTCCTTCTTTTCTTTACTGAGGCTCATGTACATAGATTATTCCATAAGCCAGCAATGTTTCTGTCCTGGCCAATGATATCCTGGTGTGCATTAAGAAGAGTGTGACCAGCAGGTTAAGGGAAGCTATCCTCCCCCTGTACTCTGACCTGGTGAGCTCATCTCTGCAGTACTGCGTCCAGCTCTGGGCTCCCCAGTTCAAGAACTAGGGAAGTACTGGAGAGAGTTTATATAGAAGGCTATAAAGAGGATTAGGGGACTGGAACATCTCTCATATGAGGAAAGGCTGAAAGAGCTGGCTCTGTTTAGCCTGGAGAAGACTTAGAAGAGATCTCAAAAACATGTATAAATACCTAAAGGGTGGGTGTCAAGAGGATGGAGCTAGACTCTTTTCAGTGGTGCCCAATGACAGGAAAAGGAGCAGTAAGCACAAACTGGAGCCTAGGAAGTTCCATCTCAATAGGAGGAAAACCCTCTCTACTCTGAGGGTGAGAGAGCACCAGAACAAACTACCCAGAGATGCTATGGAGTCTCCTTGCTCTTGTGATACTAAAAAACTACATGGATGTAATCTTGTGCAATGGGCTCTAGGAGAACTTCCTTTAGAATGAGGATTCAACTAGACAATCTCCAGAGTAGTTTTCAACTCCTACCAGTCTGTGATCTTGTGATTTCTGCCTAAGTTATTTAACCTGAGGGTTTGCCATACATATTTTACACCACAGTTTGAGATCTACAATGCTAGCTTTAAGTTGTCTGCCAAGCAAATAATTATAAATGTTAAGAAGAACAGATGACAAAATGTCACAACTTGTGTAGCTAGATATTTTCATGCACTTTTCATATAAAATAACAATTGTGGAAGCATCTAAGGTTTTATTAAAAACATTCAGCAGAACCATGCTTCTTGTTCTGGTCTAAAGCTTTTTTTCTTCTATAAAGTTCAGTTTTAGAACTCACTCAATAGTCTTTACTTTTCACAAATCTGGAACTGCCATTCTCAGTGATACTGCAAAAAAAAAAAAAAGCATTGAAATCACGTAATGGCTGAGGATCTAGTGCTTCCAGAACTTTTAGTTTTTACAAAGAAACCTAGGACTTCTTATCTACTTTTAAACACCTTAAACGTAGCATCTTCAGTTATATTAAACTCATCACAGCAGAGGTTCATATTCAGTATGAGAACTCAAATTCTTTCAGCCTATCTACATAGGAGAGATGCTCCATCCCTCTGATCATGGTTGTAGCCCTCCTCCGGACTTGCTCCAGCAGCATCATGTCTTCCTCTTATTGGGTACCCCAGAGTTGGATGTAGATCTTGAAGTAGGGCCTTGATTTTTATTGAAATACTGGTTTTTTATAAAAATCTTGGGGTTTATTCAATTCCTATAATATCAGTAACTCAATTTCCAGAGATTCCCACTTTGATTGTAAATATTAGCTTTCTTTCCTTTCTTTTGAAAATAGTTGTAAAACAAAACACACACACACACCCCAACCCTCTAACCTATCATAAACATGCGGGAGGGGAAGTTTCTTTCTGTAGAAATACTGGAAGTTTCTTTTTTTATAATGTAGCTCATGAGAAGATCTATTTTTCATACATGTATCAAATCATTTCAGCATTAAATTTTCTTAGACTACAAAAAGTTAAATGGAGGAATTATGTTCTTCATTTTATATGACGTAGAAAAGAAAGATGAATGTATATAAATTTCTCTATTCTCTAGCTGAAGCAGGGAAGGCCATATCAGCAATTTCTTTTCCTTTGTGCTGCTGTGACAGCAAAGTCACATAGCCTTAAATTAATGCATAAAAAGAGGCAGACTGTACTGCAGTTTGAACAGAAGTTCTACAACAAAGGCACGATGGACAGTTAGGACCACTGTGCATTACCACTGTTTTATCTTTATTTAATCAAACTGTCAAAACAGCCACAGATCTTTAAGTTAGGGCATACATTAATATTTATAAATATATAAAGGGTGAGTGTCAGGAGGATGGAGCCAGTCTCTTCTCGGTGTTGGCTAGTGATAGGACAAGGGAAAGTGGTTCCAAACTGGAACATAGGAAGTTCCATCTTAATATAAGGAGTAACTTTTTCACTGTGAGAGTGATGGATTACCGTAACAGGCTGCCCAGAGAGGTTGTGGAGTCTCCTTCTCCAGGGACATTCAAGACCAATCTGGACATGTTCCTGTGTGATCTACTCTAGATGATCCTGCTCAGGCAGGGGCGTTGGACTGGATGATCTTTCAAGGTCTCTTCCAGCTCCTAATATTCTGTGATTCTGTGACTGCATTTATTGTGAAAGTTCTTGAGTACCTTGGTGAACTGGGAATGCTTAGCATGAATTTTATTTAAATATGAAGTCATGGTGTGATTTGGTATTGGACACTAAGTTCTTTTGAAAAAAAAAGAACTAATGTTGGAATTTTTTCAATAAGTGCCAGAAAAACACATTAGACCATTTTAATTTTGCTGTTTTCTACTGACAAATAAACCATAAAATAAAGAAAATAAAAGCCAAAAGGAATCTCTGCACACAGTCAAAGCTCATCTCAACCACTTTAAGAAGGCACAGCTAGAGAAACTGGTTAAACCAATGTATATTAGTGCTCCTTGTGATTTAATCTGAGTGTATATCATGGTATCACAAAATTTTTCAGGTAAGAAGGAACCTATGGAGATCTAGTTTAGTGCTCCTGGTCAGACCAGGGTCAGTTACAGCAGATGACAATGGGTGGTATTCAAGTCAGTTTATTAAATCAGTTTATATAAATCAGTTTATTAATCAAGTCAGAGTCTCTACAACCTCTCTAGGAAACCTGGTCCGACATTTGACTGTCTTCAGAGAAACAATATTTTTCTTAAACGTCCACGGAATTTCTTGTATATAGGTTTGTGCCTTCTTGTCCATTCACTGAATATCACTGGAGGAAGTCTGGTCTACCTTCTTTACTCTCCCTCGTCAAGTATTTATACATGTTGCTAAGACTTCTCTGAGCCTTCTCTTTTTCAAGTTGAACAATCCCTCAACTCTAATCATGTGTCAGATGCTTCAAGTCCTTAATGATCTTCAAGAACTTTTGCAGGACTTAGTTTCGTATGTCCACATCTCTTTTCTATGGAGGAGCTCAGACTTGGACCCAACACTCTATACATGGTCTCACCAATATTAAGAGAAAGAATCACCTCCCACAACCCCCTGACAATGTTCTTCCTAATGGAGCTTGGGAAATTGTTGGCCACCTTTCCTTCAGTGGAACAGTGCTGGTTTATGTTTACTTTTATGGTTTATGTATATGGTTTCTGTCTGTGCTCCCAGATTCTTTCCTGCAAAGCTTCTTTCTAGCTCTTCAGCACCAGTATGTACTCATGCAGGGACTTACTACATCCTAGTTGCAAGACTTTGCATCTCCCTTTGCAGAACCTTTTGAGATTTATGTTCACCCATTTCTTCAGCCTATCCAGGTTCCTCTGAACAGAAGAACCATCTAGTTTATCAAAGCACTTCAACAAAATTTTTAATACCTGCAAATTTTTGAGAGCATACTCTGTCCGTACATTCTGTGACATTTGGCCACCAAGATGATTAAGGGAGTGGAACATCTTCCTTATGAGGACAGGCTGAGGGAGCTGGGTCTCTTTGGCTTGGAGGAGACTGATGGATGACCTCATTAATGTCTATAAATATGTTAAGGATGAGTGTCATGAAGATGGAAACAGGGTCTTCTCAACGTTGGCCAGTGATAGGACAAGGGACAATGGTTCCAAGCTGGAGCTTAGAAAGTTCCATCTGAATATAAGGAGCAACTTTTTCACCGTGAGGATGACAGATCACTGCAATGGATTTCCCAGAGAGGTTGTGGAGTCTCCTTCTCTGGAGAAATTCAAGGTCAGTCTGGACACGTTCCTGTGTGATTTGGTCTACATGATCCTGCTCAGGCAGGTGGGTTGGACTAGATGATCTTTGAAGGTTCCTTCCAACTCCTAACATTCTGTGATTCGGGTCAATAATGAAGAAGTTAAACAGTATTGACACCAATGTCAACCATGGTACATGCTTTGGTTACCGGTCTCCAGATAGACTTTGTGCCACTTATAACAACCCTTTGAGCACAGCAATACAACCAGTTTTCAGTCCACTTCACTGTCCACTTATCTGTGCCAGCTCTATTTTAGATGCATTGTCATAGCAACATGGCAGTGTAATAGGGTAAAACTATTATGAGCTACTGCTAAGAGTGAGTCATCCCCAAGCACCAGATTATCATCATTACTGAAAATAGATTTTGTACCAAGGACAGTCCTGGTATCCAAGTAGGTATCTACATAGAGATTATCTGTATCTGTATACTACTTAGTTATCTTGGTCCCTCTTCTCTTGTTTGCCCCAGACCCTCACTTTGTAAATCACAATAGTTGTTTATTGAGTCTGGTTGCTGTTTCTGCAGGAGTAGTTTTAGGCAAGTGATTTCATACTCATTTCCAAATAGTTTGTATAGTTAATCCATTCCCTACCCACTATTTTTCTGGATTCATCTTTGCTTAGATTTCCTAACATGCCAGTGTTTGATCTGATTGAAACTAAAGAGGCTTTTTCAATATTAATTGTAAGTGTAAAGCTCCCCCACCTATCATTCTGTATTTGGTTATGTCTTTATTATGTTATTTGTGTTTAGTTCCTGTAATATGGTATCAGTAGTATTTACTAGCCTTAGGATAAATGGGATACAGATATAAAAGCAAATAGAAAAAAATATATATAATCCTAATTCATATGTTCATGAGAAATCATTTAAATTATGAGAGCAGGGACAAATAGCAGGTGACATACTGAGGCTTGAATGGCTGAAGTTAGAAGCAGAAATAAAACTTTGTCTACAAAACTCTTAAAAATGCAGAATATAAAATTAACATTGTTGAAAAGTTGCATGTGTCAATATAAATGTAATGGTTTAATTTCTTCATTTCATACAGGTCTTTTATCTTCAGAATCTCAATATATAATATAATGTAATATAATG
>VXBZ01005788.1:0-77730 GCA_013399135.1 Heliornis fulica
ATCCCTGTAGTCTTCCTGGGTAAGGTATTGCTTCACAACTGTCTTGAAGAGTGCTTCCCATGATCACAGATCCTCAGCTCAGGCCTTAGCAACCCACATCACACTCCTCATAGGATGTGTTTTGATCTTTTTTTCTCCAAAAAGATGTTACTGTCTCATGTTCGGTCTGAGATCAATGACAACCGCTAGATTTCTACACACAGAACCCTGGCATAACCTGGTATTCCCTATCCTGAATTTGGACAGGAATAATTAATTGTATAGATGCTGTACTAAGCACCTGACCACACTCACTTTTATACTTATTTTCAGACCCATTTTTCTAATTTGGCAAGATCATTTTAAAGTCCAGTTATGTGCTTCAACATGTATACGGTTCCTCCAGCTCTCCTGCAGCCCTGCACAGCTTTCTGTGATTATCTATGGGATTTTTCTCATGCTTACTGTTGCTTCTTGGTAGTAACTATGGGAACAGATTTTTCCATTTGCATAAGTTACACAAGATTGTACATCACTGTTCCTCATGGAGGACAGGAGAAATAACTGCTTATGGCATGAGTCTGAAGTCCTTGTTTGGTTTTATACAATCAAAGAATTGAGATGTTGTGCTCAAAGAACTAGTATCTTAACTTGAGACTTCAATAACAACAACAACAAAAAAAGTGCATGCCCGAATTATTTTCCACAAAAAAAAAAACCTGTAGAAACTGGCCCTGATTACTTGGACAATATAAAAGTAGGATCTTGAGAAGAAATTTGAAAGGAGTATGCTGATTTTATCCATGAAATTCACTAGAATGCTTCACATGTAGAATGAAATACATAGTTTCAAGAAACAAATGTGATGTTTCCCCTGTGTGGAATTACTTGTCACAAAATTTCACAATCAATTAAGCATGTTCTGTACCAAAATAATAGAAAATTCAGTATCGCATCTTCATCATTGACAAAAATTATATGCTTCAGAAAATGGTACAAGAAACATGGAGTAATCTGTTTTCTGTGACTCATCCTAATCCCTAATGTCAAGTTGTTTTAAACCCCGAAGCATGACACTGTTTTACTTCTTTCACCAATGTTTTGGAAATAAATGTTACGGTTCTAAAAATCTGGTCAATCTTATAAATGCCTGTTGTGAATCTCTATTCTCTCTCATAATTGTTTTACAGTTCTTTTGATTTCTCTTTTTCCTTAATTTAACAAATCTTTCTCATCCCTAAATTACTAAATCATGCCTTTACTATTTCCTACTGAACTAATGAAGTCCAAGGTGGCCTTGCACTGTCATTAAAACTTCCCAAATAAATTATCTGTATTCTTGTCACTGTCCAGAAGAGCCATCCTGTAAAAGCATATCTATTCCCGCGGAGGGGTAGTGAGCCCTGGCTGCCAAAGGTGACACTAGCTGCAGAATGGAAGGATATAGGATTAGAGTATCTGTTTCTCTTATAGAAAAGAGCCCTTCCATTCACAATGATAATCAAGAACAGCAGCTGTTGGCAAACCTCCTCATGTTAACTCCAATCCCAGCAATATTTACATTCTGCTCTAAGATACAACTCGTGGTTCTGTGTACTTTGAAACAGATGCTGTGTCCAAAGAGTGGGTGAAGCGATGCTTACAAACATAATAGAGTTGTGCTTCATTTGTTCTGGTGCACTGGGACAGACAGAACAGTACACTTCTGTGGTATGAAGAGCACAGAAAATATCTCTCTAAATAGTGTCCCCACATTTGTTGATGTCTTTCTGTGTTGCTTTAGTCTTATCACACATAACATTTCCCTATGCTACTGTCTAACATTAAGCATGCAAATCAACGTTGTCCTCTGCCACTTGAAGACATCCGATGCTGTGAGCTACCAAAAACTTTGATTCCACCTTCAAGGAAACAGGGAGGAAACACCCAGATTTAATTTTAGTATTGTAACAATGCTAACAAAAGCACTGGCTATATATACAGTATTAGACACCCATGAGTGCAGATCGAGGTATAAAAGGCATTGCATTCACTCCACAACAACGAAACAAGCATACACTGAAAAGTTGCAGGGAGGTGTTCATAGAAACGGTGGCTTTCTGACCTCATATGCCAAAACACACTTATGTGTATGATCAGGAACCCTAGAGGCTACATTTAAACTGATGATTCAGAGGTGAATTACTTCAGATTTATTTATTTCATCGACAATTAGGTGTCCAGATAAGTATCACACACAACAAGAAAAATAAACAAGGAACGCTATTTCATGGTGTTCTGCCTCCAGGCTTTATCAAGTGTGTAATTTATTTAGCCAAATACACAACACAGAATACATATAAAAATTATTAATTATGATTAATAAAGCAATAATAGTCACACACAAGGAAGCTAAATACTAAATAGGCAAATGACAATACTTGCCTGTGGCAAAGACAACATTCTTTGACACCAGTCTATATTCCACAATGGAGAACTGAGGAAGCTCAATCCTCTCCACACCAGTGACTGCGTTATCTCCACCTCTCCAGTAGAACTCTATGTCATCGGTTGTGTAGCCATCTGCAGGCAGAGATGGAGAGTAAGTCAGAAATAACAGCAGACTCAAATGTAGCTTCGAACACAGTACATGAGATCTGTCATTGGAGACAGTTAAAAGAATGGGAACAGCTGGAGTGGTGTATGGTGTTTTGTTCTGTCTGCCTGTGGGAACGTCTCCTTCTCTTTTTTTTTTTTTTTGGTATCACTTTCATAAAATTCACATAAGGACTAATGGCCCCAACAAGACAGAAAATGCTGCTCAGAAATCTGTAAAATTGCAGATTAGCATGATCTAAGACATCATAGGCATTTAGCACTGAAACCAATGTGTATTTCTGCTGATAATCATTATAAAGAGGTGAGTTATTCAATGAATACAGAGAAACATAATTGAGGAAGATCTTTTCCACTTGCACTAAAGAGTATGCGTCCCCACCATTTCCATTTGCTTCTGTAGCTGAGGACTTCAACTGAATATAGAATATGTACTAGTATTTGTCCTGTATATAGCACAGAATCTCCAGACGGTAGCAGAAATGGAGCAGGAACTCTTGAAGCACAAATATATGTCTGAATACTGTAGTTCCAGGACACAACTAGATGGAAGAGATAATCTGGTTCTGTGTGGAACGGAATTGCAAATTATAAATGGGGCCAATCTGAAAGCCCGGGGGAGGACGGGGGGGAGTCCTTCGGCAAGACCATCCATGCATAATAAAGCACACTGAAAGAAAATGATGTCAGTGTTTGCTCTCTTGAAAATGAATCTGATTAAAATATGAACATTCATTCTCTTTTGCTGAAGATAAACATGCAGTCACTGCTTCTGCCAAGTCAGGCTAGGGCAGATACGCAGCTTCATTCTGTCCTAAACCCATTTTCCCAGGACGTTTCCATCCATCTAGAAATGGATGACTCTATGCTGTTGTTTTTTTTTTAAAGTCAGATATAAAACAAAACAAAATATGAAGAGTGATAATTACATCATTCACATAGTGTTTACAGACATCAGTGTAAATATTACACTGTTCTATAAAAGGAAAATCACCCCACAGCTTAATTTTTACGTGTATTTCCTTATGTACATACAGCTTTCTATTTCCAGAGTACAGTTCTGTTCATCTAATGGGTATCTTCTCAAGTCCATCATACAAGCTGCCGTGGTTGTGATTCTGAAACACAAACACCAAACAGAGTTAATGTACATCCTGTTATCCGAGTTTTATTGTTATTTGTTTCTTGAAGTGAGGTCTCTGTCTCTCTGAAGAATAGCTTACAACAGTGGAAAGTCTGTCCCATCGTTGTACACGGAGCAGCAGCTTAACACAACAGCAGTTACACGGACTGCACTAGAACAACTCACTGTGACTTACCCTTATGGAGCCAGTCCCTTTGGGGTTCAATGGACCAATCTACATATGCAAATATTACACAAACCTTTGCTGAGATTAAAGAATATGACTTAATATAAAAAAAACGTGAAGCGAAAAGTCTGCTACAAATGTCAAAATGATCAGAGCTGTGTGAATAACTGATTTATTGGTTCTGTGGCAGCTGTAGAAAAAAAACTGAACTGTTGAAAAAATGTCTTAAGTCTGGCTAAATACTTTGTTTCAAAGGTGAGTATTCTTCCCTAGTTTTCAAATTTGAATTAAAAACATTTTGTAATGAAGTGTCCTGTTGAATTTAAAATTTTATCTGCAAATAAAGGTGCATTTTTGCTCTTTTATTTCTAACACAGGCAATTGAGCATATTAATGATGAATTTGCAAAACACTTCACTGCTCATGAATCTGCATTTTTTGTGCAGCTCTTGTATATCAGGAGTTTCAACGGTACACATGTACACCCAAAACAATTGCATTAACAGCTTTGCACAGCCTTTGCACTTTATTTCTAAACTAATGGGCTTACATATTTGTACTAACTTCTAGACACATATAACCATATGCTCATGATTACTCTTCAGTGTATTTCAGTGTTTTGCTGAATCACAGCCTTCACCAAGAGTATGTATATTATTATGTAACATTTCCTTATAATGGAGTCATATAAATTTCACATTTATATTACCTTCTGGACCTGAATACTCTGTTCCTTAATGATCCTTTTCTGATATAAACAATACATGGACAAGTAACAGTCTGGTGATACGTTATGCTCATAACAGAAGTGGGAAAATGCCTTAAATGTCCCGCTAAACGCTGAAACTCTCAGTGTACCTGGTTCTGTACACGTTTTCTCAGTTTTGAGGCTTTCTCTTCAATCTCTTAACCTTTGCTAATGGAAGTCTTATAATCTGGCAAACTAGTTTCAAATTCAGGTGTATCACTTAAAGAGGAGAAAAGTGTTTGGGTGCCTTTCGACAACTCTTTGGCACTAAAGAGAAAAAGCTCATGTTATTATGAATACTTTATCCAATTCTCCCAGAAAATAAAAGGAAAAATGCTTACCCTTAGCATATAGGTTATTTCAGGTGGAGAACTACACATAAGATTCAAAGAAAGGGTTTAGGATCATTATAACTATCTGATAGGAGAACAGAAGCCCCCCCTCTCTTACTGAGAAGGTACTTTTAAACAAAAATATTGTAATTTATTTGCAAAGGGAGAGACAGCTTCGTGAGGACAAGGACAATGGACGGGTCAGGAGAGAAAAAGCTCAAGGACCTATTACTCCACGGACATTGTCACTTGTGTTCCTACCAGCAGCCAGTAAGAAAGGCACACATCAGATTTTTGTCTTTCCCAGACATATCTATGGTGCAGTCATGTCTTTATTACTGCTGTCCACCCTGGGTGTCCTCTGAATACCCCTATGTCAGTCCCACAACCTTTCAGATATCGAGTACTGTATCACAAGAGAATACTTCAGGTCAACGCTCCTCCAGCTGCCTGCTGGGAGATGCTCTGTTAACACATGTACCAGTGGGCAGGAATAGTTTGCAAACTGAGATTCCTCAGCTGCTCTGCACTATAGGGGGACATTTTCATTGCACTGAACATTTACAAGTGCTCTTCTGAACCTTCAAGCAAGGTGCTAGACACAGGGATATTACTTATGGCGATTAATGTCTCCTCAACGTTAAGTAAATAAATTCCTTGTTTTGCTTTGCCTGTGCATGGCTTTTGCTTTATCCATTAAACCGTTTCTATCTCAACCCATGAGTTTTCTCACTTTTACTCTTCCAATTCTCTCCCCCATCCTGTCAGTAGGGACTGAGTGACTGCGTGGTGTTTAGCTGCTGGCTGGGGTTAAACCACAACACAGCTCTAGCTAAGCACGTAAAATCAGGACTAATCCAGACTCTTGGAGGAGAAAACCTAGTCTTAAACCTGTGATGAACAAGGTCTTAGATTTGCTTAAAGATTGCTTAAAGATTTGCTTTACAAAGCCATAATGATTGTGCAATCAATTGATCTTGCTCCAGACTCAATTCATAACCGTGCTCTGAGTAAAGCAAGCAGGAACACTTGGGCGCTGCTGCTACAAGGTTTCTATCCCATGCTTGAGTGCATTCCTCTACAGTGGCCTAAGGCTCATTGAGCCAAATTGATACAGGAGGGAGTGTGGGATCAGCATCTTGACTATTGTAGAACTAGCTTTAAACGCCAGTCATACAGAAAACATGCACTTAGAAGTGGGTAATTTGGCAAAAATTATTAAAAATTATGCAGCGTGAAAACTTGCATTCAATTCACTAATTTCCTTACCGCTTTTTAAGGAATGTGTTTTTATTCTGGCCTGTTCACATGCTATAGTGGTTCTGTGTCACAAGTTCCAGTACCAGAAACTGCACATTCAGGCTCAAGAAACTCTGTACACTGCAGCAAAATGTTTGCTTTTAATTTTATTAAAAAAATCCACTAGAAAAAAAGATACAGCTAGATGGAAACAGATTTACCCTATTTACTGGAAGCAAGTTGAGTGCTCAGAGGTCCCTCCCAAATGAACGTTCAAGCAACCGAGTTTAACTTGCATAAATACTTGCCAAAAGCAAATGTTAATTGCTCAGGCTTGTGCACACTCCCAAGAAGGGAAGGTTTATTTTTTATGGGATGGGATGCTGTCTGACACAGCAGGACAACAGGGTTTCAAGAACTCATCACTGCAGCAGTGACAGAGGAACAATTACAAACCGGGCAAAGATAAAGCAGCACACAGATAGACATACATATTGGGTGAAAACAATACACAAAGGAAATACTTTAATTGTTTTAAATTCTCTACTAAAGTTGGGAATAGCTTCTCCCTCTCTGCTACATTATTACCGTGCCGGTTGCCTTTGATTATTTTGATATATTGTATAGCAAGCCCACCTGTGATGTGCTGAGAGGTGCTGCGTAAACAACTGACAGAAGGATATTTTCTGTCCCCAAGAAATTTACACTATAAATCAGTCTAAACAATATAAATACTTCTGTGACTAGCTCACAGTCCTGATAGCTAACTTGATACTCTTTTCATCTCAATACAGAAATACACTCATCCAAAAAGGAACAGAAATAAGCATGGCTGCAAAGACACAAGCAGTCAGAAAGACTCTATTTTTGAACCCATCTGTAATGTCATTATTTCTTTTTTTGGTCTATCACGTAAAAAAGCTGTCGTATCATCGTATGTCTTGTATATTGTTCTGAACAAGGTGGAACAAAGTCAGTATCGTTCCCAAACAAAAAAAACTTCCCCAGATATGGGTTGAACTTCAAAAAGCTATTGCCTCTTTCCCCCACCCTCTCAGACTTTTGCTGTGGTTGCAAACAGCTTTCTCTGAAGTATAGATAAATCCTACATTGTTCAGAAAGTACACAGAGCCTGTGTGGCCTCAGGATCACTTTCATTATAAATTTTTGAAGGAACTGCTTTGCTCCATGGATACTCTATGCGCCTTCTAAAAATTTCCCCTATTACTGCCAGTGACCCTGAGTTCAGTGGCACATTAAACTCTGGGTTCTGGTCTCAGCCCACAGCATAAATCACTGCATCCAGACTGAGCCTTAGGCCAACACCATCAGGATGCTCTGAAACCACAACACTGAAAGTTAGTCCACTGGAAGAGCAATGCAAAGCTCATGTCTTTAAATCCACAGAGCTAAGTCTCAGACACTTTTGCCTTCTGATCAGAGTGTCCTGTATTTTTCCAGGATTTCAGACAGATATCCTTCAGCATTTTATCTATTTTATTTATTTTTATTTATTTATATTTTATTATCCTGACAGCAACTCAGCTGCTTGATGCCACGGATATCTGACTGCTCTGTGCTTCCAGAGGGAAGGCAATGGGAAGAAGTTCAAGAAATGCTATCAAGTGAAATGCAACCTGTGGCCATTTATGTTTTGCAGAAGAGGAGGCTAACTTACTGAAATACACTATTTCATGACAGATAATCCTCACCTGAATGACTCCAAATGTTTTTAGTGTGACAGAAATCTTCGATACATTATTACTATCACAAGATTTCTAATCTCTATCACATTTTTATTGCATAGCTTGTGGGGATGGTTCTAGAGATACAGTAATGGAAACAAAAAATATCTTGCATCATGTTTTAGGATGTATAACTACACTGTTCCACAGTGTTCCATATTTGGTCAAAAACCACGTCAGGTAAAAGCCTCCTATTGCTAAAAAAAGTTAATTATAGGACAACATTTCCCAGACATCCTAAATTTCTTTTAAGTTTTATAATAGGAGTCTGTTTTTATTTTGCCTAGATTCATGCAATTATGGTTCATACATAATATGTACCGGAGTTAAAGAGGCCAGAGGTCAAGATGCAAATCAGATAAAAATTAAACTGTTGATAAACCCCCCCCAAAAAAGTCATATAATCCATCTGCACCACTTTTCAGATCTCATTCATTCTTATACTAAGGACTATTTATCCTGCACTATGTATGTGCAGCAATCTTGAGTGTTATCTAGGCTTAAAAATATGAGAAATTTCCAGTGATGGAAATGGAGCTTTCACTGGCAAAGTTTTGTTTTGCTTTTACAGTTTAAGCCACTGGAGCAAGTGTAGCAACCTGCCTGAAGAAAGCCAACTTTTTGATACTACTGAGCCTTCCATTAAGATTTTCACTAATGTAATTACGTTTATTAAGGGAAGGATTTTTTATCAATCCTGATCTTAAAAGCTATGACAGAAAATAAAGAACACACACAGGTCAAGCCTCAAATAATGTAGAATGTAGGATAATGTAAGGTCACTTAGTAACTCAGATCTGAAATACAGCACGTTGCAGTGCTGATCCCTGTTTGGAGACATCACTGAAGGTAACCACATTCATGGTCTGGACTGTGGCTGCCTCTGACCAGGAACGCCTGTGTTTTGGTTTCTTTTATATAAACTACAGACACATCAAGAGACAACATAAGCACTCACACTCAATCTTATTGCCCATAGTCTGGGCAAAATTTTCAGGTTTACAATTACTGCGTGTCTTTCTGCTTCCTATAGCCAGTGGGCTTTCCAGATATGGTGACTCTACAGAAACAGATAAAACCTGACTGAAGGCGCTTCTGGCAAAATTAAGAAACATCGAGTATGTCATTTGTTTTCTACGGGCATCTTTCAGAGTTACAGGGAAGGTTACATAATACACTACCCAATGTTTGTAATAACCTTGCACCAGGAAGCAAAATATCAACAATACATAACGACAGTGATTAAATCTTCATCATGGAAGTACAGACCTGAGGCCATAAAGCACCGTTCCATCCGGATGAAGGCGAATCATTCGATTCTTCACGGTAACGCCATGCACAAATGATTTCTTGTCATTTAAAAAGTAAGTGTCAGGCACCCAGAGTTGATCTGCCACTCGGTTATCAAGCGTGAGGTTGAGAGGTATGCCAGCATAAGCCAGTCTCTTATCTCTCCAGTACTGTTGAAAATACATAGTCAAAGTGTAATCCTGGTGAGGAAAAAAAAAAGATAAAAAGCAGCACAAGTCAATCATACTTGGCATAACTAGAGAATATTTTCCCCCGCCACTAGTTTATTCTTCTGTTGGTTTATTTAATTTTAAATATTTTTGGGGAAAAATGAATATTTCTATCACTTAATAAATAATTCTAACAGTTCAAGTACCACTCTGGTCTAAGGGGGCATTGAAAATCTTAAGCAATTCAGCTATGGTTGGTATGCTTTGTCCTGCTGCTGGATTTCTTTCCATTATTCTCCTGACAACTACTCAAAATTAAGATCTTTGGGGAATAATAAGTAAGGCAATAAGTAAACACTGACATCTTCCCAAAAATCCAGTAGATGAATAGGAAAACATTCACAGTATTTTGAAGTAGTATGCAAAATTTTATTTGAAAAATAAACTTCAAAGGTGATGTCTATCTAACATGTGCCTTTGTGTGATACTGCATGCTGCAGTAACATAGAGATCTTCTCATCAACAGGCTATATTAGTAATTAGAAGAACAGTAAATTACAGTAAAATCCTGCTAACGTCAATGTTTAGCTTTCTTAAGTTTCAGTTAAGGTTCACCATGCCTGCTAAGAGCTGTGATCACTAACATAAGAGCATAAAATCGATACAGAAGCCTAAAATATCCTTTTAAAACTTATTTCTTATCAGAATTCACTAATATTACCCTATTTAACAATGAAATAAATGAGATGATAGGCCCAGGCCATTAAAACTCTGATTTTCAAGTTACCGAAGTGCTCTAAACAACAAAACTCTCCACAAAACACCAAGAAATATATGTGATCTCCAAACACATTTAAATATTCAGCAGCAGGTGTGCAATCCACAGGATACCTGCATTTGCATCTGGTTCTACAAGCTGGTGATGCAAAACCCCTCAGGCTTGCTGCTTGTTTGGGAAAAGGATGCTCAGGCTTTCTAAGCACGGCTGTTGGGAATGGTGCAGTTCTTGTAATGGGTTTTGTGTGGAGGCAGCCCAGTTTCATGCACTGGTGCTACCAGCTTCCCTCAAGCCCTACAGCCTTTCCTTGAAATGAAATGAAACTTGAGCATGCCTTTCACACTTTTCATTTTTTATTCAGTGATTTATTCCTTTCAATGAGGGAGCTTTAAGAAAACAATTTTAATTGTTTAGAAGAAGAAATCATCATAGATATCAAGGAGAAGCTGTTCCCTTTTTAGCCAACTAGTGGGAGACCTCTGAAAACCAAGGGCCCGGTCACGGGAGAGAAACCTGTGTGAAACTGCCTGGAAGGAAGCTCATTCTTCAAAACTCAAATCCTATGCGACTGCTCAGGAAAACATGATCCGACCTTTCAGTCAGAAGTTATCTTCCATGGGTTTAATCATCTCTGCTCATCACTGAACAAGGTACATGCTATGCCGGGTGTAGCTGCCTCGCTCCCATTAAAACTTTGGGAAGGCCACATCTTTCCTTGTGTTATCTGCAGCCCATTTTCTGACACCGATGCAATAGAATGAATACCTTCTACCGGCTCTCTTTTGCCTTAATTAAAGCTTGTTTTTATTAACGTTCAAATTTTCCTACATGCTTCGCTTCTATAGTGGTTTGCACATCAATGTCAAGAAATCAGGGGTTACAAAAGCTGTGGACACACAGGCAGTACACCAAAAGCTCGCTATGGACAAATACACCATATATGCACAAAATAATGCAAAACAGAAATAAAGAGATGGGGTGGTGCTGCACAGCATTGAAAGAAGTGAACCAGCTAGCCCTAAAACATAAGAGAAAAGGTCCATTTGAGCAGAAGAGAACTTTAGGCCAGCCCCCTTTTTTATTTAGTGTGACATAAAATACATGTTAACAGCTAACGAGTGGAGTAATTAACCACTCCTTTTACCTAAGTTAAGCACATGTAACAACAGAAGCAGTAATAGTCTGTAATTTCATTTGTTTATTTAACTATGTCAGGGAACTACAGAGGAAAAAGTTTACAAATTGCACACAGAAACAGCAGCATCCAGCAAACATCGAGAACTTTCCATGTCCTGAAAGACAAACTTCCAAAATATATTCCACTAAGGTACAAATTTCATTAGAGCTTTCTCAATGAAACATTTCTTATTTCGACTTAGCTTCAAAAAAACTCCAACTATCTATGCATCTGCTGCTAATGTATACAACTATATTTGCATGTATTGAAAGCAACAATACTTCAAAAGGTTATCGGAAAAAATCATTACATTTATTGCATGCAAAATATGAACTCATTCCCAGTTCTTTGTTTGGTATCTACTAAGGAAAATGCTCAAGCAGCACCGTCTGCAGTGGCAATATATCATCCAGGTGCTCTGACACATCTGCCCAACCCCACTTCCTGCACTTTGAACAACAGATGCAGCAGACATAGTTTTCCTAAGAAAGGATGGGCACTACTGCAGAGCTTGGCAGATCACTGCACACTTCTGCTCTGTCAGCCTGGCCTGCTTGGAAGACGACGGGTTAGGAAGAACAAGTATAAAGTATACTTGTTCACCATGATGCTTTTCCCAATGACCTCAAAGCAAAAAGCAACAGCAAACTCATATCAGAACTCCACTAAAACTGCCTGGTTGTGCAAGGAGTGATAAAAGGAGCAGGACCAAAATCACCACCAGCAGGAACTAAGCTCATTAAAACCCATGAGGATGTCAACTCTCATTCTTTGATTAGCTAATTTGCTAAGCTTTCTACCCATATAGGACATTTTCCTCTTTTCTATAGTCCAGAGGAAAATGCACAAGTGTTTTGAGTGTGGACTGAAAAAAAAAAAAAGCAGTAGGTACGTGTCAGGTAAAGTGAGAAAATGGACTTTTACCCTTAGGTAAGTAGCCTACAAAGTTTATTAAGGGCTACCTTCCTCCAGGGTAGCTTATGAGGACTAGCTCTGATATAGAGGTCAAGAGGGTAGATGTCTAAAACTAGAAGAGATTAATCCCACTACAGCTACTCTATTAGGGTGCTATTATGTGTCAAGGATGACACAGAGCTGCCAGCTTTAGGAAATTCTAACTACCGCACAGAGCAGCAGACAATCTCCTCAGCAGCAACTACCTCCATAAATCATATCTTTTTCCCCATACAATACCATGCCACATACAAGGTTCCCCTTTCCCCTCTCCACTTCCTCATAGTAATAGATGATTCAGGTTGTGAATGGTAACAAAATCACTCAAAGCCCTGTCAGGAAGAGAAACTTCTGGAGTACAGGAGAAATGTCCTCAAAACAGGAAAAGCTGGACTGCACTGGCAACATGAGCCTTCTTTTGTATATTCAAAGAGCATGGAACAATCTACAAGTATGAAGAATGGTGATGAGCACTCACTTGACTTTCTGGCACTACAACAATGCCACTAATGTACAGAAATGCACACAGAAAGTGTGCTCAAGATTCTTCAATGTTTTGGCTTAGGAACAAAAAAAAAAAAAAAAGGGAAGAATTCAAAGAGTAGATAATACTTGGGAAGGAATTTGGATACAATGTTAAGGAGGTCTATATGGCACCTTAAATAGAGCATAACATATCTATATTTTTCGGGTGTATTTCCTGAGATAAAACATCTTAATCAAGAGTTGCCATAAGAAATACTATATGGTGCTAACCATGTACAAAGAAATGTTTAAGTATTTTCTACATGGTATTTGCTCTTCACAGATTAAACTTATCATATAAGAAGAAGAACTATGACTTAACTACAAAGCCACTTCAGACAGGAAAAATGTATTCTAGTATACTACGGTACAGTACCTGATACATTGACTACAGGACTAATGAACAATGAATACTAATATACCGCAATCTTAAGAGTGAAACAATAAAACTACCACATGGTTTGACATCTTTGGCTTTTTTCTCCTGCACTCAATAAAAAAGGAAAGAAAATATTTCAAATGTGGTCTGTTCATTTAAAAAAAAAAACCAAAACTAAAAAACCAGCAACCACAGAGCGTTAATAATGCTCTAGAACTGTTTACAGTCTTAGTGAGTTATGTATCAAGGATGTTAAAGTCTCCCATTAGCTGTAAAAATTATGTGTTTTTTCCAAAATGACTGCTAGATAGAACATCATAATTATTAATTATGATGGAATACTGTTCATATGGCTATTAATAAAAGGAAATTATTCATGCAAAATAAATAAATATATAGGAAATTACTGGAAATACTGGGAAAAGTTATGCAATAAAAATCTTATTGCACTGCTTGGCAGGACAGCTTTGTATCTACTTGAAATGCAAATTCCTGTCTTAGATTTGCATTCTTATGTAAATTCACATCCCGGTTTTCTTGACCACCAGACGAATGTGGTTATTAGCATCAGCTTTTGGATTATATATTTTTGATGAGTTAGTAAAGTAAATATTCATGCAGTGGACAGTCAGATGTGCTGACAATCCATGCCTTAGTCTCCATGTACTTTTAGGTCCCTTCTGTTTATCATCCACATAATTTCAAAAATTAGATATGGCTGCTGTAGCATAAGGAACTACTTCTGAAGCAGCGATGATTGAGTTGCATTCTTCCCCATAAGCTCAAAGTGAATCGCAAAGGCAAACTCATGAATCCTATGCTTTGACAACACATACCTGTAAATCTGTTCCCCTACTATACACAGAAGAAACCTGATAAATAGATTCATGTACATGTTAATTCACATAGTTAAATATAACTATAATAAAGACATATTCAGAAAGGTTAACCTTGGAAATCAGAACTTGCCAGCAATACTAGTCAGTTGTGTGAGATAATTCAAAACCTTCTAAAAGCTTTAGCAACTTTCATATTAAAAAAAGTTTTATCAAAGATCAACTAAAGAAAAAAAAATGCATTGCATTTTACTTGTTGACATTTTGATTTGCCTAATGTCTAAAATATATATTAATTATTTGTTAGTGAGTGGAGAAAATCATCAAAGTTTACTTTTCCACAAAGTGTTCTACAAGAAATCTGCCTGATCAGAACTCCTCTGGTTAATGAGCAGCCTGAGTGAAGGAGATTTGTGCATGCACAGAAGCACACAGACATCCACCGTACCCCATCAAATCTCTTTCCTCTAACATTTCTTGGTCTACCTGCTGCTACACTTAAGACTTATCTCACCAGTAAGATCCTGATCCTGACTTCCCTTTGACACCACTCAAAAACCCTACAGTAATGGCTTGTTGAAAACGGCACATATCTTCCCAATCATGTGTCTAAAATGGTCTTCTGTTAAGAAAATGCAAAGCTAAAGCAGCAAAATTACAATGATTTCACTGTGATCCTCCATATACCATGTTGTCCTGGTATTCTGTGCACCAAATTGCATTTTTTTCCTCTTCTACTGAAACACACAATGATGGTGTTATAAATAGATACAAGGAAAAAATTCAGCCTCCAAGAGACCATTTGATGCTGCACAATAATGTTTTCCAAATAAATGTGTGATTGCATGGGTCTTTCCTGCCTGCTCATACCCTTCAACACAAGAGTTTCTGTCTCCACCGCAACCACAGAGCCTTCTCCAAAGAGCATCTTTGGGTGCTCCGAGGAGGGTTGCCATACCAACCGGCACTTGGCTTTCTGCAGGCAAAGAGAGCACAGTTGACATAGCAACCGGCCAAAGCAGCTTCTCCCCAGCTTTTCAGTGACAGGTGGTGGTCACTGTGACAGAAAAGAAGCTTCTCAACAGTAGTTGGGCACCCTCAGAGGGCACTGCCCCACGGCACCTTGTTGCTGTGGCCATGGGAGCTTACTTTGCAAAAGCTGGGTTTGGGCTCTTCTATGTATGTCACAAACTGGTGGGGATGCCTTCCTGCTCTGGGGCGTTCTCTCATCTGAACATCAGAGGACACCAGATGACAAGCCAATGCTTGGGCTGATCTTTGGTAGATGAATATATAGAGAGAAGAAAGTTACTGAAAATATTTCAGTTTGGGGACATAGGTCAGGACAGCAGGAAGCCAGTCCGACCTATATAATCTCTGATTAGATGGGAGCAGGGGGGACAACACTTAAATATTCCTTCTCCAGTTCAGAGTACCACGGGTACTACAACACCATGGGCTTCTTAGCAACGTTAAGTTTCTATTCCCAAAGGACTGATCAAAGAAAAACTACATACACCTTTACACATCCAGCGCATTGTGCTTTCTGATCTGGTAGCAGAAAGCTAGCTAGAAGTATTGTCTTTCACTACACTCCTGAAGATCTGTCCAAAGAGTACATGGCAAATTGCAAATGAAATCCACCTGATGATGGGCAAATACAACAAAAATCCCAACATCTTTCACTGTGAGGGTGATGGAGCACTGAAACAGGCTGCACGGAGAAGTTGTGGAGTCTCCTTCTCTGGAGACATTCAAACCCCACCTGGACATGTTGCTGTGTGATTTAATCTAGGTGATCCTGCTCAGGCAGGGGGGTTGGATTGGATGATCTTTTGACGTCCCTTCCAACTCCTAACATTCCATGATTCCATGATCTGGTGGAACCCTCATAAAAAAGATAGAAATGTCAAATGTTTAGATGCTATACTTGAAAACACAAAAAGATCAAGGCAGGAAAAAAAAATCAAATATACTTTAAAAAAACCCAAAACTTATAAGAAAGAAAAATCATCCTAAACTCAGTGACGCACTGAACTTGCTTCATAAAGCACAAATTTATTTATTTTAGAGCTCATGGGACCTCAAGGAAACAGGTACATTTAATTGCACTAATTGAAATCCTGCTCACAACCCACAGGGAAGGAAAAAAAAAGTCAACCTTTATCAGCTGTCAGCTGGTTTCCACGACTGAGGCAGCTGACCTTAGAGTGATGGGAACTGACAACTAATGGATTGTGCCTCCTACACAATAGCGGGATGTGCCACGAGTGAGTTGGAGAAACAAGCTAGAGCCCTAAAATCTTAAAGCTCTGGGCTGGTGTTTTTTTCAGTTTTGAGATATGAACAGAGGCTACAAACTTGGGATCTACCAGATACCCATTTCAGATAATTAAGGACTTCTCACACTTGTACTCTGTTATTTCCATAAATACATTGACTTATGTCTCTCTTTGGCATTACTTGAATTATGAACAAAAATCCAAAAGGAAAAAATGAAACTCAAAGAAATCCCTATACATTTATATTATTTTTCATATTTGTTTAGGTCCTCCTGCTTCTCAGAGTATTGTACGCATTACTCTTTAGAAGAGTCTGCAAGGTGCTCCAGGACAGGAGGGATGGAGGTAGTTAAGAGCCTCCATAGCTGGGCGTACATGGGTGTGCTTTAAACACTGTGACCACAAACAACTATGTGGCCCTCTTATTTCCTATGATTAAACATGAAAACCATCAAAAACAATTTTTCAGTAAACCCGTATATCTGACTGAAAATTCTACAGTCTTTTTGTCACCATAGATTTTTAAAAAGACTTTCCTATAAAGGCATTCCAGAAATTGTGTGATACTTTTTTAGCCACTCCAGAGTTAACAAATAAAACAAAACTATATTTAGGAACAGAAAGCTAAGGAAAACATGCCCCTGAATGAAAACTAAAATACATATCTGTCCACATCCACACTTCCTGGTTTAAAAAAGAAATATTTACTCCACTGTGGGGAGAACGTTTTAGATTTTCTCACCTCCAAACCTATTCATTTGCTGACTCTGGGAGCCAGCCAACCTTGCTGGCAGTAGAGCAGCCAGGCTGACGCCCAACTTTCTACTTGCTGTATGTGATTATCTCAACCACCGGATACTCTTACAGGAAATCCCTTTCAAGACAGACCCCATGAACAAAATGCCCTTTGAGAAAGAGACTAAGAACACATTTGCAATCAAATGCTTTCATAACACATAACTTGAAACATTATCTGTGTAGTTTTCAGTATCCCATTGCACACCATTTGGGTGTGCCAGACCTGGAGGGCACCCCCAAATTTCACTGTCTCTGTCGGCCTTCTGGGGCTCCCCCACCCTGTCCAGGGCCCAAGACCCCATGTCAGGGTAGCCAGCCCCCACCCCAGAAATGCCACAGCAGGGCCAGTCTCCAGATTCCCACAGCCCTGACCTGCCTGGCCATGGGCCCCACTGAGCTGGGGGCACCATGGGCCCATGTCCCAGCCTGGCTTCAGCCTGTCTGTGTCTGTGGGCATACCCAACACTCAGGGCTGGGGCTGCTCCAGTGTCCTCCCCTCTGGCTGCACTGCACATGGCTGGGACTAGGATGGGCCCTGGCTGCCAGGCCCTTCCCTGCTGCCCTCCATGGGGAGCTCCCACCACTACAGACACCATGACAAAGTGTTCACAGCAACTTTTTGTGTAAACAGGGAGTTCACTGGGACCAGGACATCTGGGTTCATTTCTGAATAGGGAACTAAAGTAGAAGAGATTTCCCTGCAATGGCAGAGAGTTGGAAAGCTGATCAGTGAACAGCCCTGGACACAACTTATTCCCTTCCCTCCAGACGCAGTCCTTCACTGCCAGATACCTTCACTTTCCCCTTTCAATCTATCAGTAACCCTAAATCCAACTTTACATCTTGCAATAACAAAATTAGGATAAGTGCTAAGTCAAAAGACAGGAAAGAATGCATTTGCTAAGAACAAATTACTGTGGGTAGGATAAACTTATCACGTGCCACAGTTATGCTTGTAAAACTTGGTAAAGCGCAAAATAAATAAATGGGTAAAAAAAGCCAAATGCAGCATCCCAGGGGAAATATTACAAGCATATGTGATGTTCAGCCCCCACACAAACCTCTTGCAGTATAGAGACTTGCGAAAAAAAGTGGAAAAGAGTGTGCCTCCTGCCAGTGCCATTTAAAATATTAGGCTTTGAGTGATTTTTAAAGGAAATGCCTTGCTGGGGGAGCATCTCCCATCCTGCACATGATCTGAACACCCTGCAAAGATCTGTTAATAGCTTATGGAATCAGGGAGTCAAAATGTGTTACTGGATAAAGAGGGATGAGGAGGGTTTCAAACACTGCCCCAACTCCTGAAGCCATAAACAGGGTAGTCTAAACAAGATGTAGTTAGTCACAAATCTTCAAAGCTTCCCGTTTTGGGAGTAATTTTTTTTTTTAAGTGGAATTTTCTGATCCCATAGTGAATAATGTGTTGGCCACTTTGTCAAACCAAATGACGTTCAACAAGATCAAGCACAAGGTCCTGTATATGGGCCAGACAATCCCAGAAGAGATACAGGCTGGTTGATGAATGGATTGAGAGCAGCCTTGAGGAGAAGGGCTTGGGTGTATTGGTGGATGAAAAACTGAAAATGGCCAGGCAATCTGTGCTTGCAGCCCAGAAAGTCAACCAGATTCTGGGCTGCATCTAAACCAGCATGACCAGAAGTCCAAGGCAGATGATTCTGCCCCTGTAATCTACTCTGCTGTGGTTAGACTCCACCTGGAGTAAAGCATCCAGCCCTGAGGTCCCCAGTACAAAACAGACGTGGAGCTGTTTGAGTCCAGAGAGGGGCCATGAATATGATAAGAGGACCTCTTATCATCTCTGTCTCAGCCTGTGTTCACCTCTCCTGTGAAGATGTTATAGCAGGCTTCCAGAAAGGGGCCTACAAGAAAGCTGAAGAGGGACTTTTTACAAGGGCATGTAGTGATAGGATGAGAGCTAACAGTTTTAAACTGAAAGAGGGTAGATTTAGGTTAGGTATTGGGAAAAAATTCTTCCCTGTGAGGGCAGTGAGGCCTTGGCACAGGCTGCCCAGAGAAGCTGTGGCTGCCCCTCCCTGGCAGTGTCTAAGGCCAGGTTGGACGGGGCTTTGGGTAACTTAGTATAGCGGATGGTGTCCCTGACCATGGCAGGGACATTGAAACTAGGTGATCTCTGAGGTCCTTTCCAATCCAAAATATTCTGTGGTTCTACAGTTTCAAGATCTATGTTCAGTAACAATACTTTCCTCAAAGCTATTGTAGGCTACTTTCTGACATCAATATGTATGAAGCCAGAAAGCAAATACTTTTTATTTCTTTGAACATTTGGTGAAAACACTGAGAACTTAAAACTTAGTTTATATACCTCCCTCGCAAAAAGTGGTTTTCCCTCATTAGACAGTTACTCTGATGTATATAATACTTCTCCTGCAGCAAATTTACTCATATAAATCTGTGCTGGGTAGACACACTGATATCAGATGTGCTTCTCAAATTCTCAAACACAGACCACTTATTTAAATAACCGGAGTCTTCCCTACTGCAGGTACAGGCTGCCTAATTCATCTACTGTTGTCAAATATCTCAGAACCAGCAAAGTGCATTTAAAAGTCAAGAAACAATTTTTGCCCACGAGGCCTTTGGCTGAACATATGCTGGAGTAAAGGGGCATGAGTGAGCTACATTAGATACTGTTGCTTTCAACCAGAGACTGGCATTCTGCAGTGAATCTTCAGTTACAAAAATAAGATGGCCTCCTCAAATACAAAAATTATATCTTTGATCATTTACTGCTGCTCGTGCTCTGATGGTGCTTTCTCATGTTGGCTGGAGAATTGGTCCTTCGGATAATGGAATAGGGATGGAGGGTTTAGATTCATCAGGAACTGCACAAACTTTGTACAAAGTCTGTACGCAAAATTAGGTTTCAGGTAAATCTGCAGGAACTAACAACAGCAAAGTTTACCAGAGAAAGAGACTGAATTAAAGACTATAGGAAAGTCAACAGTGCAGAAGAAAACATGGCTTGGGGGATGAATCACAGAGGGGTAAAATTAAAAAAGCTTTATATCCATGAGAAAAGGAAGACAGAAGGTGGTAAAACTCATTTGGGACACAAGTTAAGCACATTCTGCACCCAAAAATACCATTTAAAAATAGAATAGATAAATAATCAACCAGATCAAATGCATAGAAGCTATGATTGAAATGCTAGAAGTTATTAAATAAGATAAAGGAACTAGGGTACCTAGTTTTAAGTGAGAATATTGATCTAAGATGAGCACCAGAGACTCAGTGGAAGGAAAGCAGTACGTAGAAACATGTAACATAAAACAAACTACACAGGCAAGAAAAAGGAGTATGTAGTGTATGTTGAAGAAAGCTCTGCATCACATAGTTATCTCTACTGCATGTTATACATTATCACTATGAATTAAGATGCCAGGCCTACATAAGTATTAGAAATAAGTTGTCACTGCCTAATCAGGATGACAATGGTGTCAGCGAGGTGCCAAGAGAGATTTAAGAGACAGCAAAAAAACAAATTAGTAATCAGAAACTTCAATCACCCCCACATAGAGTGGGTAAATGTCAGGTTGGGGTGTGATGCAGAGACCAAATGACTGATTCGGGGAAGAGCTATTTGTGAAAGCTGAAACAAGGCAAGACACTCTTGACTTGGTTCTGAGCAATGTGCAAAACGTGGGTAAAAATGCTGTGACAGAAGAACTGCTCCACAACCATGATGGAATCAGAAATATCTTTCAAAATAATAAAAAAAAAGTATAAAATAACATAAAAATAGTCTTTAATTTCAAAATGTGAATTGTATAAAAAAAATGAGACTGTTCATTTCCAAGTTGGAGAAAAGATTTTTTATAGTCATCATGATATGAACTTCCATATATCAAAAGTAACTGTTGAGCAACAGACAAACAAACCCCAGAATGTTTAAAATTTTTGGTAAATAATTTTATTGGACTTAAAAAGATGCAATTCCAAAATAAGAAGTCACAGCCAAAACAGCAAAAATAGATAAGAAGATAAACATAGAAAATCAAGCCCAAACCAAAGAAGCAATAACTATGCTAAGTGTATAAACACTTATTATTATAAATCAACAAATGGTGTTAAAGAAGACTTTGTAGGACAGGAAAGTTGTTCATGCATGTATTAAAGACCAGGTAGAAGACCAGAAATGAATAGCACAGCCTAGCAGTCATTTTTCACAACAGCAGGAGGTCAGTAGCAGATCTGAATGGGGATCTGTCCAGGACTCCCATTCTGGTCATCATCCTCCTAAACAGGGGATGCACATTAAGGTGCTTGTATTTGCTACAGCGTTCGTCTGGGTAGTTAAAATGTAAGATGTAAATGTGCAGAGCTGCAGGAGGACAGAATAAATTACTATCTTATTTAAAATAAGAAAACACAATTACACTGTCTGGGAAAGAAACAGAAAAGGAAAAATCATTGAGCTGCAACATCTTAGTTTACTCACATATTAAATACTGTGTGCTGTTCTGGCCCCCGTCCCCAGCCAGGTAAAGCATTATAAAGTACCAGGAGCTGAAGCAATGGGAATGGAAGGGACAAGAACATCTCCCTGTAAAGACAGACTAAGGGCTTTTCTGCCTAGAAAAGAAGCAACTAAGAGATACAGTGCAGATACTTGGAATAACCTGCAAAAGAGACCAAAATCTATTCACAGCTCCTCACTTCTAAAAACAGAGAAGGAAAAGAAATTACCAAATTTCAGGAAAAAATAAAATAAAATATGCAGAGGTCGCAGGAAGCCCCTGAGCTGTTTCATAGTTTGATTTTGGGACAATATAAAAGAAATACCACAATTTGGTCTCTTCCTACTTTTATACTCTTCTTGAGACTTCACCATTGCCCATGGTTGGAATTAGGATACTAAGATGGACTAACTTCATAACACCGTTCTCATTTCCTTATCTTCTTGGAATGTGCTACGAAGTCATTTAGGACTCATTGTTCATGAACTGATGTGCTTGCCTTGTGGTGTTAATGAGCACTGCTGTTGGGGCTTACAGCTTATCGTTCCAGGGGGAAAGGAAGTAGAAGTTGTGACTTGGAACACTTAAACAATTTATTTTGATTCAACTGCATGTGAAGATCATTCTGTACATGAGATTTTTGCAAAGAGCATAAATATGCCAATGTAGAATATTTAACTGCCTGTCAAAGTTCAGAAATTATTATAGAGTTGCTTCTTTAATGATGCTGAGTGATAGTTATGTTCACTTTAATTTGTCTAACATCTGCTTCTGGCAAATGTAAGCAGATGTGTCTAATTATTACCTTTCGATACTTCTATATGCATACCATGCATAAGAACATGAAAAAGAAAATTTTGTGAAGTAAAGCTAAAAAGCCTTTGAAGCAAACAACACAGTAATGAATCAGATAGCTAAAATATCTATTTTATAGTTGGGAAGTTAGCAAATAAACACAAGAGATACATTATTCCAAGTGAAAATATTGTTTGAAGATGATAGATATATTTAATCCATGTGAAATCTAAATTCATTTGGAGCTTGTTGTCAGAACTGTGTTCTTTCCAGTTTATGTGATTGATAGGGGTCGTACTCTTGATCTCATTTTCAATCATCTGAAACACCAATCACACTTTATTTCAGCGGTTTTTACACGTTGAAAGATTAGGTTGGTTAAAACCCCAATTAAAGTGATGCATTTACCCTTAAAAAACAAAACAAAACAAAACAAAACTATAACAACTAAATAGATTTCTGGTCTACACCAGGAAACAGATGTTTAATTACAAATCCCCTTCAGCACACTTCTCCACTCTACTATGTCTGTATCGTCAAACCGAGACCTCCAGTCCCATAGACTCATGCAGACCCTCATGCAGCCCCTCCATTGTTCTCACACAGGACTGTAGCCCTTCATTTTGTGTTAGCTGTTGACAACGCAGTTCTTGGACTTGCTGTAGTGCCCAGGGTCAAACTGCTGCCACCCAGCTGGTTACAGCCATGCAAGCCTGCAGGCAGCCAATGCCGTTTCACCTGACACACAGGGTCTTGCTGCTATGCAAGGGAGTAGCTGCCAGCTTTATGTCCCTATTTCTGACTGCTGCTTTACCCCGACGAGGCTGCTGCAATACATGGCAGCATGCTGAAGAATCTCTGGTCTATTTGGGATTATAAAATGTATTTAAGAAAGAGTGTGTTTCTGGGGTGATCTGGTCATGAAAAACTGAAATCTGAAACCTCTTGAAAGAAGAACATAATCTCAAATCAAGAAGTCACACTACTCACACCAAATGCAAAGTTGAGTAGGTTATCACCTTTCATACACAGAGCACAGATCATGCCAGTAACGAATCACAGAATTATAGAACCATTTAGGTTTGAAAAGACCTTTAAGATCATCAATTCCAACCATTAACTTAGCACTGACAAGTCCAACCACTAAATTATGTCCCCAAGCAGCTTAAATACCTCCAGGGATGGTCACTTAACCACTTCCCTGGGCAGCCTGTTCCAATGATTGACAACCCTTTTGGTGAAGAAATTTTTCCTAATATCCAATTTAAATGTCCGCAGGTTCAACCTGAGGCCATTTTCCCTGATCCTATCACTTGCTACTTGAGAAAACAGACCGACACACACCGGGTACAACTTCTTTTCAGGTAGTTATAGCAAGCGATAAGGTCTCCTCTCAGCCTCCTTTTCTCCAGGCTAAACAACCCCAGTTCCCTCAGCTCTCCTTGTAAGACTCTTCACCACCTTCACTGCCCTTCTTTGAACACACTCCAGCCACTTCAGTGTCTGTCTTGTAGTGACAGAACCAAAACTGAACACAGTCCTTGAGGGGCAGCCACACCAATGCTGGGTACAGGGGGATGATTGCTTCCCTAGTCCTGCTGGCCACAAGTCAGGATACAAGTCAGGATGCTGTTGGCCTTCTTTGCCACCTGAGCATACTGCTGGCTCATATTCTGCTGTCTGTCAACCAGCTCCCCCAGGTCCTTTTCTGCTGAGCCACTCTTCCCCAGCTTGTAGCGCTGCACGGGGTTGTTGTGACCCAAGTGCAGGACCCAGCACTGAACACTGCTGAATCTCATCTGGCTTCAGCCCATTGATCCAGCTTGTCTAGATCCCTCTGCAGAGCCTTCCTACCCTCAAGCAGATCAACACTCCCACCCAACTTGGTCTCATCTCCAAACTTACTGAGGGTGCACTCAATCCTCTTGCCCAGATCATTGATAAAGATATTACAGAGAACTGGCTCCAGCACTGAGGCCTGGGGAACACCACTTCAAGTGGTGTTGGTGACAAGTGACACCAACTTCATTTAAGTCCGTTCACCACAACTCTTTGGGTCTGGCCGTCCAGCCATTTTTTTTTTACCCAGCAAAGTTTACATTCATCCAAGCTATGAGCAGCCAGTTTGTCCAGGGGAAAGTGTGGGAAATGGTGCCAAAGACTTTACTGATGTCCAGCTAGACAATATCCACAGCTTTTCCCTCACCCACTAAGCAGGTTACCTTGTCACAGGAGGTGATCATGTTCATCAGGCAGGACGTCCTTTCATAAACCCCTGCTGACTGTGCCTGATCACCTTGTAGTCCTGTACATGCTGTGTGGCGGCTCACAAGAAAATATGCTCCTTAACCTTCTTTGGCGCCAAGATAAGGCCTGTAGCTCTCTAGGTCCTCCTTCTAGATGTAGATGTAGCTGGGTGTCACACTGGCTACACTCCAGTCAACTGAGATCTCTTTGGTTAGCCAGGACTGCTCATAAATGACAGAAAGTGGCTTAGTAAGCACTTCCTCCAGCTTCCTCAGTACACTTGGATGGATCCCATTTGGCTCCATAGACATGTGTGTGTCGAAGCGATAGAGAAAGCAGGTAGCTATTTTCCCTTGGATTGCAGGGGCTTCATTCTGCTCTCCATCCCTGTCTTCCAGCTCAGGGTCTGTGTATCCAGAGAACAGCTGGTCTTACCATTAAAGACAGAGGCAAAGAAGGTATTAAGTACATCAGCCTTTTCCTCACCCTTTGCAACTATGTTTCCTCTGCATACAATACTCTCCATAGCCCTGCTAACTTATATGCAATTTGTACCCCAGTACACAACATAGTTTTACGTTCTCTCTTCCATGTTTGTGCAGGTTCACCTCATATAGAATTCATTCCTATATGGCCACAGTTTCTATGTGGTCCCAAATGTAGCAGCTCACCTTCAGAGCAGAAGCTGCTGGATGTTGAGCACATTAAAAAGTCTGACACTATACTCAGGAAAACAAAACGCTCTTAGAAACCTGGTCATAATGACGGAAATGGATGCATCTGAGAAACATAGCTGATTGGTTATCTTTTACAACTAACTGTAACAAATGCATTTACACTAATAAGAGTTTGCTTACTTTGAATTCAGACCCTGTTGTCCAGTTGAGTGATTTATTTTATGCTTAGAAAAGGCCTTTGCTAGAATTATTGATGTGTTCTTATTAGAATAACATGACATGGTAGACATATTACAAATAGATTCATAAAGTGGGTCCCTGATAATATAAGAGCTAAATACAAATATATATGATTTATCTTTCCTACCAAATACACAGATTATACGTGCACTTGCATGTGCAGGCATTCAGGCTTTAAATGCTGGTCCCATGCTAGCGTACATGAGAGAAACATCCAGTGTCACACAAACTTGTATTTTCAGTAACACTGCTTCCCTCACTAGCTTTTAAATATCTACTGGTTTATGGTTAACATTTTTAAAAAAGTTATTTGCTGATCATTCACAAGTCATCTGAAATATACGAAGAATCACTGCTTAGAGCTAGTGTTTCAAAAGCTATGAATTCTAGAAAACTGATCTAATTAAAATTGATTTCAAAATATCAGTAGGTAAATACTACTTTTTCTTTTAAGAGTACAAGAGCCTATTTTACAAACCTCATGTTCTCAGAATTGGTTAACTATTCCCTTTGTGGGAATAGTCTTCACAGGACTACAAAATGTAATGTCATTTGTGTGTTTCCAGTAATGACAAATACAAATTGCCCTGGTGAACACAGGAAATTAGCCTCTGCCTTTCTTGAGGATAGAATTTCGTCAACTGTCATGTGTTCAGGACACACTCCAGTCATTCCTATGTAGTTAATGTCTACTTTCAGTCAAAGAGGATGAACTGGTTTGGAATTGGGGAACACAGAAGTGGAAAATCATGCCACAGGGACTAAGAATGACATTAGCTGCTCAGCTGTCAGGAAGTATGGAAAATGAAGCTAGGTATTTATGTGCTACCACTGAAAGGCCTACTTGGAAGATTCTATTGTAGTCCTGCGTGCAGCAGGCAACAGAATTAGCAGTGCTGCAGTGCAAAGTATCAGTTAAAATTTGACCTAAAATATGCCATAAAGTTCTCAACACCTTTCCTCTGAAGCTGGAAAGGATGTAGCAAAGGTCCAGTGAAAGTCCAAGGGGAGAGACAAAACAGTCTCCTGAAAAAAAACACTGGCTTCGTTTGCACAGTGACATAAAAATGGAGAGCATTATGACTCCCTCTCTGCACCACACACACCAATTTCATTCAAATCGAGTAGCAGAAGATGCAGGGAACATGTGCACCTACATCTCAGCAAAACACAGTCAGGACGCATCTGCATTGTCTACTTTGATCCTAAGGAAGGAAACACTCCATATTGATATGTAAACTATGACAGTTCAGAATTGCCTGCCTCAAGAACCACCCACCCACACTTCCTCATCGCTTGGCATTGACCTTTCATAGAAAGTCCTAAAATAAACTACAACTTATATTAAAAAAATAGCAACAGGTCTTTCATTATTTTTTTCTCCCAATCATACCTATGTGCAATAAGAATGCAGGCTCCTAAATTACTTATGATCTTAAACTCCTTACCAAAGCTCTCAGCAAATATATTGTTCTTATTTTAATGGGAATTAATCAGAATAAATTAATCACATTTTTTTCTAATTTGTTAGAAAAAAATATTAATTATGTTTAGAAACATTGGTTGTCTACTTAATGTTGATCTGACTCATTGGCCACTGTCACTGATTGTCAGTAATGAAAGATTCAAACTCTATATTTTAGGTGACATAGTACTAAAACCAGAAAATCTGAACTAAGTCTGAAGTTGTGGGACTTGCTCAAGCACACTCATGGCTAAAGCCCCATACCTCAATCCTATTCACAACGCCCAGACACAGCAGTGTGTGCATCTGGAAATGAGAACACAGACCTGAAGAGCATGAAAAAACATGTTCAGAAGGTGTAATGAAATTGGATAAGGGTGCCATGCTGCATCTCTACAGTGCCTGGAGATGTTTGATGCCATCTGTTGATGGGCTGCCTCACCAAAAAGTGATGTAAAGGCCCAAGAACAGAGGAGATGGAGGCAAGAACCTGTCTTTGAGAGTGTAGTTTGAGTGGTGTGATGGGTCCGTAAATTGGAGTTGAAGACCTCTGTGCTTTTGTGATCTGGGCTTTGGAGTTTCCCAGAAGCAGACTGATACTAAGTGTGATGCACAGGGAATTGCTCACAAGGCAGGCTGATGAACAAAGACAACACAAAACAGAGGTAAAGCTCTGTTTTGACACCCTGACTCCTACACATGGGCTCAACACCAGAGTGTAAGTTACAACTCAGGAATAAGTAGTTGCTGCTTTCCAACTGTTTCAACTCCATCATTACTAGCATTATCACAGTTTCATTATAAATATGCTTATTCTTGCATTCAAGGACTAGGTTTAGTTTTTACTGAAAGGAAGCATTAAACGGAGAAGTTGTTGATGAAAATCTGCAACAGTGTGTGCTGTTTGTGTGCAACTAGTTACAATGGAACTCAGACAGGGTGAGAGCATATTCACAGCTTTAATGCACCAGATCTATGGTACATCCACACCTGGACAAGCTTTCTCTAGAACAGACAAATAGTAGACGAGCCACACATTTTAAAATGCTTCTGCTGTTGGATTCAGATTCTGGGCTAAACTCAGAGAAACAATTCACAACTAACAGGCCAGATTCTGCTAATACGATGCTGTCAGAACTCTACAGGTTCTGCTGGGGCTGTGCTCCTGAAAAGATGTACCTTTCTCCCAGTAAACAATAAATTAATGATCTGTGTAGAATGCTATGATGGAAGACTAAATACAACCCAGAATTAAACATGTATGCTTCCTTACTTTCAGGATAAGGGCTACATTTTTTTTCCTGTTGGTTTCTGCATGCTAGGTATTTCTTTCTCCTGCTATAAACTGAGTTTGTGCTCAGGCAAATTCTTCATTTATTGATTTTTTTTTTATTAGTATTCCTCTTACAGTCATTTATTCTATGGTCTATGCTACTGGAGCTTTATCTTCTCTGACATATATTCAGAAACAGAAATATCTGATTTGGTTTGCAACTTCAAATGCCTTCCTCCTTCCATGGAAATAATATTTCTTCCTCTAAATATATTCCCCCATACTTGTTTCTGCCACTATGCGCTTTTTAGATTACACTTGTTACAATATTATCAGACCAGAACAATAGATTCCTCCTTATTTCTCTGCTGTGGACTTAGTCTGAATTCACATGGACCTAACAGTGCAGAAGCTGGCACAGAGCATTTAAGGAGTTGGAATCAATCTTCTTCCACAAGCCATCACTTGTGTTTATGGGAATATGTTTTAATAAGTGTTCCTTTTCCTTATAAAAGTGCTGTGAGAAATGAAAATCCATGCAGTTCTGCAGGGCTGGTCTTGGGAGCTTTGCTGGTTGCTGTGTCTTGGCTCTTGCCAAACCTGTGTGCATCAGCTGTGTTTAGTCACAGTTAGTTTATAACTCACAAATCTAAACCTCTTCAAACCTCACAGGCAGTAAATAGTAACTCCCTGCCTCGGAAAAGATACAAATAACTGAAGCAGACTAAAACCTAATGATTTTTTCAATATTCTCAGGTTTTTAGATATCATCTGGACCACCCAGGCTCAAACGTACCAGGCCCATAATTTCAACAGTCTGAAAGAAGGGGAAAGATGAAAGATTTCCAGAGTACAGTCAGCAGCATGATGCATTTGGTTCTAAGATTTAGATGCAGGTAAAAGAAACGGAAAATTTGGCTACTGATCCCTCTCTTTCTGGCAGCTTCCATGGGCTGATACCACAGATATTTTAATGTGGCATTAAGAACAACAAGTATTCACAGGAGGGACAGTTCATGAAGGGCTTACTACCTGGGTAGTTACATAGATACAGCATTCATTAAATGGCACCATAAATAGCCTTTTGGAGACTTTTCTTTGAATTATATAGATTTCAAATCAGTTCCTCAAAAGAACCTCAGGGTAACTGTTTAGAGTAATTAAAATATTTGTTAGCAAGGCGTGAATCACAGCAGATTGCAACCATAATAATACGATGCAGTCATTGTATCCCTATTATTTGTTTCCCTCATTAAAAATACAAATCACAACTTCCCCAGGATGCTAAAATATCTTTCAGGTGGATTAGCCAAAGTATTTCTAAGCAATTTTTAAAAATCCCTTCTAAAAAAAAATTTAGAAATTTTTATTTTGACTGCTGTATTTTTACTGGGAACATTTTATTCTTTTACTCCTTCATATGCAGCAAAGATAAAGTTGATACCATTTACTCAAAAATACTCTTTTAACTCAATGTTTTAAAAAAATACACTGGAGTGTACACACTTTCCCTTCACTGATCACTTTAACTGTGAAGTTGCTACCAGCAAATTTTAATCAGAAAATCCTCAACAATCCTGGTCCAGCAATATTGTTCTTATTCATTCATTGTTTGAAACTACTAAGTAACTTCCACAGTTCTTTGCTGTTTTCTGTCTTAGAAGCAAGCTGGAACAACTATAAAAGCATACAACTTCAGCCCAAACATTTATTTAAACACGCAATGAAGCTGTTACATGGGTCTCTAACCACAAAGACGAAATCCCATTCATTTTGCATAGCTATCACTCCACCAGTAGAAACAGCTCCCCAGAAAACACTATAACTCAGTTTTACTCTTCTGTACCACTTGGTCTCAGTGCAGAAATAATCCATATAGCAGAGGTAGAAACGATTTGGAAATGGTTTGTAGCAATGCAGACAGAATGGCTTGGGGGGTTGCACTCTCCCTCGTTTGGCAATAAAAACAGCAAATATTTTTATTATCTATTACTGTCACATGTTACAGTGTCACCAGCTGATATATTTTAAACCAAATAAAAGGAACACAGACTGACACTAAAAACATTTATCTGTCATTCGCCTTTACTGAAGCCAGAAGAAAGGAACCCCCAAACCCTGATGCACTACTTTCAAGAAGCTGGGAATTACTTCAGCCCAAAGGAGCTACAGTATTTCTGTGGGTATGGTTTTAATCGAGAACCAAGACTTGCAATGAAAGAACAGAAACAGACATATTATGAGGAAAACATCACCTTACATATGATTCAGCTCAGGAAGGAAACTCACGATTTATACCAGTGGTCTGAGAACAGTTTGAAAATGCAGATGCTGGAAATGTAATTTCATTATAAAGACACACATGAAAGGAAGAAAAGACCAGAGTAAAAATGAACCACCCAGGAGAAGAAGGCTGTGTATGCAACCCTGGAGAAAGCCAAGACCCATGGAGCTTTCTTTGAATCGCAGGCTTGTGTCAAAGACCAACTTCATTCTGAATACAAAGGAGATTCCTCTTGCTCATGCACAGTGTGACCAGGGCTGCAAACATGCATGTCTTTGTGGGTTTCCTTTGTAAATAAATACCTCAAGTGGAACAAATAACACCAAACTCATTCATTTCCCTTTCTCACCAAGAAGGTAACAAACCCTGTATGGTACCAGACTGTGTGAATCTCAGAACAGGAGTAGCCACATGTGCTGTTACAGTTTTAACGATTAATTAATTTTCACCAAAAAAATTATTTCATTATTTAGTATTTACAACACTGATTCTGTCTGGAATACACATTATGTAGCTGCAGATGAATGGAAAAGGTGCAGAAAACATGCTAAGAATCTGTGCATATACTAATATATTTTAATATGCCTGAAATATTTTTTAGTAAATCGTTTATTTATCACCTCAATTTTTGAGATTTAAGCTACTGTTGAAGTAGAAATAATTGAAAATCTGTGGATGCAGAACAGAAAAATACATTTGCACTTTAAATTTACAATTAGAAGAAAAATAAAGGGCAAACAAATGGGTTCCCAGTTGCCTGTGTACTGAACTCAAGGGCTGAATCAGCTCATTCCTAGAGCTGCACTACTCTTTATTCAGTGTTTGAAATTCAAGGAAACATCAGCCCATTAGTAACTACAGCATGTGGTTAAAACCCAAGGTTTGCTCATTTCTTGCTCATCCAAGATGTTATTATCTTTAGAAAGGAAATTAATTTAAAAATTAAGTTGTCTGGCTTCAAAATAGGAAGCCTCTTCAGCTTAATGCATTTGCTGAGGGTAGCAGGTGAAAACACCTCTTTCTTTCGGAATCAGTGACTGCCATTTCAGGCTGCAAAAAATAGAAAGCAGTAAAATGTCAGCTGACACAATGAATATCTGTATAAAAGCAATGATACAACTTGGCTAAAGCTAGGGAGATGTATGTGATAGCTGAAGGCAGTAGAGCTGTCATCCTGCTATGCAGATTTTATTGTATTTCTCATAAAAGAAAAAAAAAAAACAGAGTAATACAGTTTATATTGTGCACAACAGATACAATATTTTTTGCATTTGTTAGTGCTCACCTTCTTTTACTTTTACTTTTGTCTCCAGTGTACGTCTGCAGTATTAGCAGAATAAAAGTATGCAACAGAATATAGTGAATTTGGTACCTGCTTCTCCACTTGATAGATTAGATCAGCTCAATTAAAGTATTAAAGCAAACTTTAATAATAAGTAATCTTTTTGAGTTTAAATAAATAATGCAATAAACAAATTAGAGTGTTCTTCAAATCTCCATGATGTCAGTTTATGTGAAGAAACAACCGAAAACTCAATGGGCAGCCACTCTGATGCTTCCGAGGATATCTGACATAGAAAAGTGTGCATCATTTGCATCCACATAAACATGAGATAAACATATTCCTTTCTTGCATCTGTCCTCTTCTGGTAGCTTTGAACTATTACGTGATCTCTGTCTACCAATATAATTTGGCTGGCACTAATTCAAAGAGTCTGTTCCTGCCAAATAGTTTTTCCTATGACAAAAATGCTTCATATTTTCCCTTCTGTACTCCCACACATCTTTGCATCCATCTTTGATAGCCTGTGGACTGCTGGGCCTTAGAAAACACTCAGAAGGTTTCCAGAAAAAAAAAAAAAAAAGCTTCAGAAAAACTATTTCAGAACATTTTAATTTTCTCAGAAAACATTTTCATATTCACACTGTCCTCAGCAGCTGGTTTACTGATGTTGCTCTCATTGGCAGTACATAAAGCCTAAGAGCTCATCAAAAAGAGGACAAGGACAAAAAGAGTACCTACACAAATGTCAAATAATTTTGGTAAACTGGGATCACCAGTAAACACCATGGTGAAACCAGGATACACTTCCCTGGTACATAATAATGCTGATCTGACAACAGATATGAACAGTGAGACTACTAGTGGACTATGTCAATCTCTTAATACTGGTGCCATATAAACAGGTTGGAAAATCAGTGGCAATATTTAGTAGGAGATTGTATTTCCACTTTGACTCTTAATGAAGGGACAGCACAGCAAACTACAAATGCAAATTCTATCCAACAACATTTACTTATAGTCTGTAGAGACATAATTTCAGCTTTATATATAACGCTTGTATTGTTACTTTCATGTTTGTAAGTACACTTCACTTGAAAGAACATATACGTAAAATCAAAATGTATTTTTTCGCAGAAATCTATAAATTAGTCATGGAAGCCCATTTGTTCCCAAACACAAGCATTACATATATGATAAAGCCTTTTCAAATTTAGGATTATGAGATAAATTAAATTAGAAAGTGGGTAAGTTGGGCTTTTCTCTTGTGCAAAGAAAAAAATAAAACAAAACACTACTTATTTGACAAGGGTTTCTTAAGCCTTGTTTTCAGTGACTACAAATCATTCCAGCCCACAATACACTGTATTTTGATGTGTTACTTACATCTTATTTAGTGCTCAAGATTGGGATTTTTTTTCAGAGGTCTTGAATTTGGCACCCAAGCACCAGCTCGTGACCTTGCAATACAGTAACACATCTCACATCTTTCAAGAAAAAGAACATTTTCACTCTGCTGGATACTTGACACAAGATGACTCATGAACTGAAAAACTTGGCAACTTTAGTCAAGCAGACTAAAACACCATTTTCTGAACCTTCTAGTTTCTTACTGGCTTTTAATATTAATTCAAATTTTCCCACAGCAAACCACTGCTTCTTTTGCCTTTACACTTACCTTTTTCCTCTTCTCTCTTTCTTTTTGATCAGGTCCAACCCCTTCCCCCCCCAGCCCCCACTGCCTTTTCCTAACTCTACTTCTCCCCTTCTCTCTTTTTTCTTCTTTTATTAAAAACAATAAAGTTCATAATTTGAGGCATTATGCAGTGAAGCCAATGAAAAGACAACAGGAATGGTACCCCATGAGAAGCTCACCCAAGATACTCTTGATGTATTCTACTGTTAGTGTATTACATTCTTAATTCTCCAGCCCTGGACCTGTCCTGAGCACATGTAACCATTTCCTAGCCGAAAGATGTGATTGCATATTTCAGTTACAGCCTCCATATTCTGAACACTTGTGATCACTGAAAAACTCCTCCACAGCCAGTAACACCAAATATTGCTGGACATTAAAGAGGCAAAAGTTTCCAAGGAAAAAAATAGTACACACTATAATGAACATCTGAAATGAAGCCAATCGTGTATTTTGTTGCATGGACAGTGATTCTAGATAAAGGCTGACGGCCACATTTTCTTTTTCATGAATGACAGGAAAAAGAAAACATCTATTATTCTTCAGAGAGCAGAAGTCCTTAGGGCTAGGCCGGTCCTGATGAATTTTAAGCACTTAGAGGAGTGAGATGCGTAATTGCTCCAGGCCAGTGGAGAAAGCCCAGCTGCTCTAGAGGGCCATTTAGGTCTTAGGCAGGCCGAAGCCTCTGGAAATGCATTTTGCATTCTATTGACAGCATACACAACCTGTAAAAAATGCACTTAGGCACCTCGTATGAACCCCAATTCACAGTTTTCACAGGCAACTTACTCAACTTGGACTATTTGGTGTTGAAACAAAGCCACCTCTGAACTAACTAAATACTTCAGAATCTGCATCAAATGTCTATTGCAAATGCGGTTTTAGCCTCACTATTCCAATTTTTACCACATAATTGCAAGCAACTCTTGCCCATTTCAGCCCCTCATTACATTTCTAGAGCTGAAGAGCTGGTTTTGGTTTATAATAGGTCTACAAGAATGATTCTATGATTCTATTATTCTAAGAAGCTTTACATTTCATTTCCCTACTGCCTCCAAATGTTCTGTAGATAGAAAGGATCGTCCACTGTCTACTTAGCACTCAAGATAGTAAACAGTTAAAACTAACCCCTTCCAGTACACTATATGCCTCAATAAAAATTTCACAATGCATTTGCTTGTAGAAATTAAGCAAGAAATAACCCACCTAGCTCAGCTAGAATTGGTTCTGGCAGTATGCTTGCCAGACAGACTCACAGACTACTGGACAAGAACTGATGCACTGCTATCACCTCACAAATACACTCTCCATTTTCATCCCAACATGTTAAATAATTTTTTGTACACACAGCCATTAGCTCAATTCTGGTAGACTATCTAAAGCTGTGATTTTGTATTTATTAGAAATCCTTTTTTATGTACTGCAGGGAAAAAGAGGGTAAGTGGAGAAACATTGATAGAATAATTAACATTCTAAAACAAATTCCAAAGTTATAACCAGACCTTAAGTCCAACCTAGGCATCTTTTTATTTCCAGAGAGAAATTAACTGACAGTCTAGAGGACTTACTAATCATAAAGCTGTTATCTAGCCTTGTGCTTCACAACACCTCACAGTAATGCCTTTGTTTGGCCTGGAAACTGACTGACATGTCTCTCTGGTACCTGTAGGCAGGGTTCCGTCACCAAGACACACACACTTACTCCTCTTGCCTAGGTGAGATTTTGCAAATGGAGTATTTTGTCCAGTTCAGGGCCCCTCAGTCAAGGAAGGACATAGAACTCCTTGAGAGAGTCTAGCACAGGGCCACCAGGATGATTTAGGGAGTGGAACATATTCCTTATGAGGACAGGCTGAGGGAGCTGGGTCTCTTTAGCTTGGAGAAGAGGAGACTAGAGCGGCGACTTCATTAATGTTTATAAATATGTAAAGGGTGAGTGACAGGAGGATGGATCCAGGCTCTTCTCAGGGATGGCCAGTGATAGGACAAGGGGCAATTGATCCAAGCTGGAACATAGGAAGTTCCATGTGAATGCAAGGAAAAGCTTTTTCACTGTGAGGGTGACAGAGCACTGGGACAGGCTGCCCAGAGAGCTTGAGTCTCCTTCTCTGGAGACATTCAAAATCCATCTGAATGTGTTCCTATGTGATTTAATCTTTGTGATCTGCTCAGGCAGGGATGGAGGTGGGTTAGACTAGATGATCTTTTGAAATCCCTTTCAACTCCTAACATTCTGTGATTCTTCAAAAGACTGATGATAGGACACACAACTATCTAGCAACCCACTTCTTTTCTGGGATTGTGCCTGGAGGCCAGATGGAATAGCTGCAACACAGAAAAGGACACTAGATACCTGTAATTGAGCAAAGGATCCAACCATCTTTACTCAAAAAATAATTCAGGTTTAGGTTTTTTTTTTTAAAGAAAGACATGAGCAAAAGTTGTACAGACTTGAGACTGAAAAAGCCATGTCACAAATAGCAGGCAAAAGCACTGGTCACAAATTCTGATGTCAAACTTCATGTCTTCTTTGAAACATCCCCCACTTTCTGTTCTGTTTTGCTAACTTAGTCATAGAAGAAGCCCCTGCTGATTCTCTATAAGGGTTTCATTTTCTCTTTATAAATAAGTCAAAAGAGAAATGAAGTAAAAGATCACAAGAAATACTTGATGGATTCAACTCTTTTTCAACCTATGTCTATGATGTTCATTTCCAACTTTTCTACCCAAACATCCTCAGAATAAGTTACCAGAATGGAAATTTCAACTCCCAAATCTGTGAAGGCCTCTAGACAAACAATGCTTGATAATATATGCCCTGATACAGTAAACACACACTTTTCTAAACTGTTCATTGGCAAAGTCTTCAAATAAGGCAGGTTTTTAACTTGAAGAGGTTGACATACCAGTTCCTAATATCTCTATATGGACAGCAAATGACCAGGTAAGAACAGTATATTCAAGAATTAATCTTGCCAAAATGAACTAGATGCCTGTCACCTGTACTTGAGCAATTGTGGTCCTTTGATTCACGCAATCCACTTTTTCCAAGTGTGAAGAGGAATCCAAATATAACTTATTGACACTGATATTACAGCTGCTACCTTTTTTATGACCTAAAACAGATAAAAGGTGTAAGTATCCAAGCATATGTGTATCTGAAGAACAGAGATTATTTATATCCTATTCATCTCTTGTGTACAGAAGTAATCTTTGAAAACCCACAAAGCAGAGCCAACAAGAACAGCAGGAATAGAATCAGTCATTCTCATTAATTCTACATTGAATTAATTAAGCAAATTAATAGCAGAACTGTGTCTGTCAGATATCACTCATTTTACAGAGTCATTAAAACTTGATGTAAGAAATATTGTATGGATAGCAGAAGAGTTCTATGATACAAGCCTTTAAACAGAAGGGCAAAATCATACCCTACGCAAACAGTTGTCCAACTAAAACAGTTTTACAAATTATTAATTTTTTGCGATAATTATTGAAGAGTTGTTGAAACAACTTTTGGGTTTGAAAAGGCAGTAGGATTTAATTTTGGGACAAAGTATGACCTATATTGTAACAACTGTCTGAACTGTCATGAAAAATCTAGCGAGAATAAATAAAAAGAAGTCCAACCTATGAGAGTGACCTTTAGAAACTGGGAGAAGACATTCCAGCCATTCCTGAGTAAATTTGCCAGGGGAATTTGCTCAAGATAAAGGTATTGGAAGGACATGTCTGTCTTACAGAAGACAAGAAGGAAAGGAGCCCTCTATACACACAGCTGCAGTACAGACCTCGCCAAAGGTTCAGCACTGAGTTGACCTCTGCTGGTGTTTGACCTCAGCTGAGTTGACCTCAGCTCTCGAGACTGAGAGAAGGACGGGGGGAAGGAAGGCAGGAACTTCAGTAAGATTCATGCCATTGCAGCCAAGGAAACGAGAAGCTCCACATAAGAGTATTTCAGTGGGAGAGCCAAAAAGGCTGTATGTGATTCAACTTCTGTAGGCTGATACGGGTGACAAGCTGAAAATAACACTGCCTGGCTTGGTGCTATCTCTGGTTTGGTGCTGTCTCACACAACAGCCACCTTACAGCTGCTGCTATACAACTCCACCCATGTCAGACATAGGCACTGGTGCTCTGGAGTGAAGAAAGGCTTAAAGCAAGTTGCTCCATCTGAAAACAAACTATAAATTACTGCACATGGGATCTACACATCAGAGTACATGGCAGTCCTGGAGAAGGCCCCAAGGATAAGTCATTGACAAGTCTCTGACTGCTCTTGTGCTTCTGCCATCCTTGCACAGGGTTCCTGGGCTGCCTGCAGCACACAGGGCAGGCTCACAGACACCAGAACATGACTGCAAAACATGCAGGAGCACGGTTTGCATCAGAGCACCTACCAATAGGAGCATCAACTGGAAGACTGCATCTGAATTCCACCTTTGTTTTCAAACATGCAAGGAGAACCAAGAGGAGCCTAAATACCCATAGGTGACATAAGGAGCAAGGATGCTATTTTACCTCCCTGGGAAAACAGGTTAACATCAGAAGGCTTGCTGTATTGATGCCAGATGGGCTTTTTCAAGCATCTGCAGATCAAACTGAAGGCTTCAGGCAAATAACAGACAAATCCATGGTAGTACTCATTATCCATTCATAAACTATACCAGGGAAAACCAAACCAACCAAACAAGGAGATGCAAACAAACCTGGAGGCAGGACTGTCTATGTTTACGTATTACTTGTGAAGTGTATTGCTATAATTTCTCTGTGGTTGGCTACCCTAGCAGGGACATAATGCAAAATTAATGCAGCAAAGCAGGACTCAGAACAATTTTGATAGAAGCGTGCAAACTATACAATCAGATACTATCTGCTTTTAAGAAAAAACTTAAATTTGTTCACACAGCCATGATTTATAGACACTATCAGAAAATCATTTGTAAAATTCTATGGGAATATTTTTTGGCTTTCATTATCCATGCTAAATGGGTGATAGATTTGTTCTTTCTCCCCACTTCCTCTTTTCTTCAAAAGACAGAACTTAACACAGTACCTCTTAAGTAAAAAAAAAAAGAAAGAGAAAACTTAGGTCACTTGTGCAAAAAAGACAACAGAATTTACCATTTTCATTAACAGTTAATCAAAAGAACTGAGAAATACCAACACTTTGGAAATGCAAATTGGGTACTTCAAAGTCGTACCCTCACTTTTTTCATGGTCTGTGTGTAAGTTCCTTGTTTCAGGCTCAGGAAAAGTCCCTATGTATCACTTCCAAGTGAGGAAACAGTGAGACAGCAGCAAGTGCTTTCCTCCCATGCTCTGTGAGCCTGGGAAGGCTGGAATTGAACATCTGCACCTTCTTCCCTACCCAAATGGGTGGAAGAACGAGGGCCACACAGGTCTTGCTCTGCCTCCGTCCCAATATCAAAATGTGTGGAATATTGCCCATGCCAGTATCTATGCCAACAAATTACCTCTCTCAAATCTCCAACCAGAATTAATCAAATTAACTATAAACTAACTGTTTAAAAATGCTAGTGAGGCAACAGTTAATAACTCCAGCCATTGCAAACATTTTAAATGCAGTAAAAAGTAACGGAAGCGGAAAGCTAGACTTTGAACTACACCCAGTAAAAGAAACCAAGAAAAGTAAAAGGGAAGTGTTATTTTTCTTTTTATTGTCCAGTAGGACATCTAACAGGGATGATGGTTGGCTTTAGTTGTACAGATTTGAATTCAGGTCTCTCAGATTGATGTGTCCCTGCCAGGGGTATTCTGAAGGGTATTTTAGAATGTCTTTAACCCACTTCTATCTTTAAGGCTTCTTGTTTTTCCAAAAGGTTTAAAATAGTGAAATAGTCAGGGAACCATGAGGAAGCAAACATGAAATTAACTCTGTCGTAGATGGTGAGGACATTCACTTGTACAATGAGTTCCTCTTCCTGCACCGGCGAATACTAAAGTGTTACACACCAAATACAACAAATGGGAGAGATGCCAGGACCACACATGCAAGCAAGCTATGCTTGATTTTATGTCTTCTAAATGGTAAATGAGTCAAATCCCACTTTGAAAAAGAAAGGAATTGATCCTCATTTGTAAGAGGGCCGCTGAAGGCCTATAAAGAAAATGAAACCTCTTGTATTTAATTATTCCGATTTAAATAGTCTTTTTTTTTTTTTTCTTTGGAAACTAATGAGTGCCTTCTGAATCAGTCTCTCTTCTTACACACACACACAAAGACAATTCCAATTTCAACATACTTACAGAAAGAAAAAAAAAAATCACCACTCCAAAAGAAACCTATAGAGACCAAACAGAAAATCAGAAAGAAAACTAATCCAACTGGTTTACAAGTCAAAGGACATATTAGGAAAGACCATGATATTCAATGGCGTTTCTTTCAAATCCCATAAAGATCAGTGTTCCACATGTACTGGAAAATAGTGACTTCGAAGAACGGCAAACACCTGAAAAGGGCTAACTGTGGCATCTTCCTCTTTAACTGTAAAGTCCTCTGAGTTCACCTATATATTTCCACATATGAACTAGTATTAATTCATGGTCTGCATTTGTTAATCCCTGGTGTCAGGGGAGGGAAGAAAATTTCTGCCCAGCCAAACTGAGACTCTCTGCGGAAAAAAAGTAATAGGGCAACTCTCTTACTGGGAGGCTGCAACATCATTTTCTGTAATTCCAAAAAGCTAGGTTCTCTCCATCTTTGAGCTGCTGCGTTAAAATACAGTACTTCTGGAATCCGAAATATTCTCCAAGGAAAAAGATACACCAGTTTCATGCCAGCCATGGAAACGCTACTTCACTAGCTGTTTTCCAATGACACACAGTAAATCCCAAGCATGAGTCTTGCATAAAACTGCAGTTCATTCTCTTGTTTGTTGATTTAATTGTAGCTGGATAAGCTATTGCCCAGATAACTTCGGATACTGGAGAAAAAAAAAAACTTATTCAATTTACACAATAAAGTAATTAAATTTGACAGTGCAAACGTGTGCTGTTTGTTTCATTTGTTTAAAATCATATGCCAAACACTAACATTTTCCCTAATAACCATCAATTAGCAACATGGAAAAGCTGAAAGGATGTACAATTATGCTGACTACTGTCTGATTGAAACTTTAATTTGCACAGAGGCCCACTTGAATCCTTGGTGCATGTTATGTAAAACCGTTGTTGGAAGGATATACTGGGCAGAGTGAAAGGGGGAGGACTGAGGCTCTGTGATCTGGGTTAGCTGCTTGTGTGATACTCTGACGATGCTACAAAGTTGTTATAGCAACAGGCCCAAACCCTCTTCACGAAAAAAAAAAGAAAAAAACCCAACAACAAACACAAAAAATTGTCATGATATGGGTCACTGTGAATCTGTTTTGATTGAAATGGGATGGAGAACAGGCATTTTCCCATTCTGGTACCTCTGTTTAGTTAGCTTGGGACTAATTAGACTCCTTCATTACACTCCACAACCAAATCTGTACATCATTCTTTAACCTAAATAAAATTCTATCTGGTCCAGTCAAGTAGAGTCAAACAGTTGGGAGCATTACGGAAAACAGACAGGGATATTAACATTTTCCTGACTGTTTCCCAACAGCTCTGAAATCCCTTAAATTCTCTCCTGCTATTCATGCTTCCATCTTGCTTCCTTGCTTTTCTGACCAACAGCAGCAGCCTATAATGTAAGTGATTTGAAGCGATTAGTGAGGTCAGGGAGTTGATCTTACTTATACTGACCTTGGAAGCATGGAAAAACTATTGAACTGCAAACAATGTCAGGCTCTTAATCATGTTTACTGATATGCTCTTCCACCTCCTTCTGACTTACCTTTGCTGGATTTTGAAACACTCACCAAAACCCGACCATTTGGAACAATTGTCTCTTTCACAAGAATAATTAGTGCCTGGAAATTTCAAGCACACAGTTCTTAATAATGATAATTCTCCCACCGATACGGAAAAATCTTCATTATAGACCCAATATCTAAATTATCTATGTTTGTTATACCATTTTTTTCTAATTTGGTAAGAAAATGGAAAAATAAATGTATTTAGCAATTCATGGGGAAAAAAATAAATATCTGATTTTTAATAATGTCCAGCATCTTGAAAATAATAAAGAGAGAATTAAAAGGATAATTCAGAAATGCATTCATCCTAACTGTTCATGGGAAAAGTTGCACATTACCTTGATGTAATACAGAAATCCAGTTTATAAGGAACCGAAGAGACCTGGACAAATGCTTATGTTTGGTGCATGGCATGGAGCATATGGCAACCTTTGGTTTATACCATCAAATGTAGATACAGGAAGGGTAACATCAATTTATGACAACTACATTATTCAGATATAGCAAATCTAAGTTTCTAAAGCCTTCAGGGCTCTCTAGTATGTCAAACATAGTTATATCCTCGTGTTAAGTGGCCCTTAAATGTGTATCCTAATTATGTAAATACCTACATCTTACATAAAACTCCTCAAGGACTACTGTCAGGAAAGGGAACACACCTTTTGTACACACAACTATACATCAGAAAGCAGAGTACCAATATTTCAGCTCTTTAGCCAAGGACTAGCAAAGGGCTGGGGGAAGAAATGAAGAGCTACAGCTTCCATGAGCAGAGCAATGACTTTCCACCGACGCTTTTCACCCACTTACCAAGTAGGACATTAAATGCAACTTCTTGCACTACCCGGGAGGTGAAGATCATTTTAAAAACTTATCCAGTTCAGCCCAGAAATAAATTAGCTGCTGTACATTCAGCTACATGGGAACGCACCGAGGATGACTAGCCAGCTGAGGATTATCCATGGCTGTGAAACCTGCTCTCAGCATTCACAGCTGATAAGCATAGAGTGCATGGCCTTTCAGCTGTCTATATTTGCACTGCTGTGCTCAGAGAGCTCTGTATTCGCTTAGCATTGGTCAGGTCATTACATCAGGCATCAGCGTTTCCCCGTAAAACAGAACGATTGCCTGAAGCGGTTTTAATCAGTCTGTAACTGGAAATGTTCCATACAGGTCAATGGCTATCAGCTGTTGGAGTGTGCATAATGTAATTAGCATGGAATACAATTGCTATTTTTTACTTAAATAAGGACCCTTTTGCTAAAGTCCACAGCTATATCTAAAGAGATACTGAACTGACTCGCTCTTGTAGTAGTGGCACAGTCTATGGAGGCTTCATTCTCTGATCCATGAAATTTGGACTGTTTAAATGAATCCATTATGCATAAATACTACTGGAAGGGGAGGAGGAGAGATCTGTTTGGTTTTCTCCAAGTAAATTACTCTCTGTTGCCATTCCTCTGCAGAATTTAGGAGTTACATTTCTCCTATTTATCAACACAGAACATGCATCAATTAATACATGTGGAAAGGCATGAAAGATGTTTCTACTGTTAGCAAAGGCTCCATGGACTGTTAACTATTACATCCCATGCTATCCACATGACAGCACTTGTTTTCTGAGTCTTTTGGTCTTCTTTCAACAGAGCTACAGAACAGTAGTTTCTGGGCTCCTAAGTGTCTACAGCCCTAAAAATGTTCATGAACTCAGAAGACACCACCTTTCTTTCAAGTGACCTCCAAGCTTCTGGAACTCCTGCAACTCCTCCTCAGCCAAACCACTAGCTGCTTTCTGTAGTGCTCTCTGGCATTTATAAGTAGTTTGGTTAATTAAACAGACCTGGCTTTGAGAGGCAGTTCATGCAGTTAATTCTGAGGCAAACAAGATGACTTCTCCAGGCTACTGATAGTGGCTGTTGCCCTCTCATTGCATTTTACATATTTAAAGCCTAACTTCCATCACAAGGTAAAATTAGCACTGAAGCAGATAATTTTTAAAGCATCAGTTCATAATGTTAAACAGAGCAAGTGACTTTTCCTTTGAATTTGCATGTTAACATCCATCCCCGCAGTCTGTGCACTCCTTATCTTAAACGGCAATGGGTGGGAAAAAGTGCCAGGGAGGTAAAACCGCAGCAAGCAGTAACAGTGCTTACTGGCACACACAAAAAAAATAAACCTCTTTTTACTAATATTAAAAAACAATGTTAAAGCAGCACCTGGATGTATTGGTTTAGATTAGGCTGTAATTGGTAGCTGTGGTACAGAACAGGCACAGATACAGTCTCCATTCTCCACAGCTTATGCTCTACAAGTCATACTGAAATGCAAAAGGGTGTTTGGGAAGAAATACAAACACAGCCGTTTGGCTGTGGCTCTTGGCTTATTAAAATAGTAGTCAATTATTCTTATGCCGTCATGCTCTCAATGCACTTGAAAGTACTAAAACTTAGAGGTCTCTCATTGGCATTCCAGCAGAAACAGGTCATGAGCAGCCTGAAACCCTAAACGGGATGGAGAACTGCATCCAAAAAAGTGTAGGTATTTGTACCAGAAGAGCAGAAGGGTCAGGAAGATGAGGGTAGCTCCCTTTGTGGATGGGTAGAGAGCAATCTGATAAAATACAAAACTGAACCATCCACAAAAGGTGCAGCTGTTTACAGGAGATATAATGCATAAAGTGTGTGTGATGGAAGAGGAATAAGGAGCAGTGGCGGAATTCCCAATGTGAGAGCTCTGAATTCAATCTTACTGGCAAAAAAAAACCTGCTTGAGTGAATGTACTTAAATAAAGGAGGAGGGAAAATGAGAAAGATGTGAGGAAGAACAGAAAAGGAAAGGCAATGTCACTGCAGGACACTGAAGTAAGCTTGGATCACACAAGGACATGTTTTAGAAACTTTCTGTAGAGAAACATTAGTAATTACAAAGCAGAGAGAGAATAATGAGTTGTAACCATAAACAACCATTAAATATGAAAGGAATGGGAAGCCTAGGGTTACATAGTTATCTAAGCATCACTCCACCTTGATCAAGGAAATCAAAACCTTTGGATCCAAATGACATCAAAGACAAAATAAAAATATATTGTCAATACCTAGTGCTGGTTCAGACCTAGGAATGAGAAGGTTTAGCTATCAAATATGTACACAGAGANGCAAGGGGGTGGGTTGGTTTTGATGGTGGTTTATTTTTCTTAACTGCTGTCTGTGATAGAATTTTTAATTATTCAATTATTCAGGACTCTGTTGGAGCAAAATATCAGTATGTTTCAAATGACCAACCACTGGAATTACAGCACATTGCAAATCATTTGGCTATCTCTGCAGCCTTGATCTCTTTCCTCACCAGGTCCTTCACACAAACATTTTACTGTTCTTGGCAGAGGTCGACACCATGAAAGTGAAGCATGAAAGGAAGCAGCAAGGGGAGACCACTCTTAAGTGCCTCTTTCTCCCTATGCTAAGCTCAGCAGACAGTTTTGTGGCTTCTAACCTCACTTCTCCACTCACAAGTTTAGGTACCCTCCCTTGTTTCTGAAAGGTGGAAGAGGAGAGGAAGGGAGCTATTTGGGCTGGTATTGTGTGCCCATTCTCCTTATCTGTTTGTAGGCAAAGGTACCCGTGCGACAAACCTCAGCAATGTTTGCTGTTCGCTGGGTCTAATGTCTGAGAGGGGGAAAAGAGGGAATCTGAACAGCATTTTTACCCAAACTTGTCTACAGATATTTTGTATTGGCTTAAATCTAATTGTAAACTTTAAAAACATTTGAACAAACAAAACTTCACTCCCTCTTCACAGTAGGGAGGCTTCACAGGAGTAATGAGTGTACTCTCAGATATTCTTGTTTATAATCAAGACCAAAATGCCAAGCTTCCCAGGCAAGTTCTATTACATAAATTAACTTAAACAGTTCAGGCTGGCTTAATTTGTATTGAAAAGATCCCATTACTATGTACATTCTTCAAACAAAAAGAAATCTGTCTACAAGTGCAGGGTATATTTATGTGCATAATTAGTGTAATTGTAATAGCTGCAAAATGAAAATCTGTAGAAACACTCTAGAAAACATGGAGTAAGTAACCAGTAACAATTATCATTCCTATTGATATAATGTGCTAATTTACTGAAAAGTTACTTTCTAAACTAAATGAGTTTAGTTTTAGAAAGAGTGTGAATAAATGGACAGGGGAGATCCTGTTCACTGCAGGCTCTTTCTGTACATCCCATGCAGATACAAGAGCCAAATAGTCAGTCCCATGCCCACTGTGCTTCACAGCTTACATGAAGTATTTCATTCTCCTTAATGAAGTCTTTAAGAGCATATCACAAACATGGTTAAGCCACCAATGCTGAAAAGTGATTATGATGTTATGGTTTTTTTGGTTTTTTTTACTTTATGAGCCTGGCTAAACTAATTCACACTGCCCAAAACATTTCAGAACATCCCTAACTTTATGCCTAGGCAGAGGTCACATGGAAGCCAAGGGGACAATGTCCATGCTCCAAACTGAAGACACAGAAGACACACCTAAGTGAGCTGCTGAATAAGACCTAAATTACACCCCTGTGAGGAAGCTCAGCTGGGAGGCTGAAATGGTAGAGAATAAATTACCACTCTGCCCTCAGGCATGCATTCCTCCAGACACAAACAGAATTATATCAGTGGGGGATGGGGAGGATTTTACACTGCTGAAAAGATAGGTGCGATTTTCTCTCCAACCTAGGGAGAGCGATAATATGGCAACCCCTTCCAATAGTCTTGCTGGTGATCCAGGAGTCCTGGGCTTCTGAAATGAGCTCCTGAGCAGATCTCAGCCTGGTTCTCCACCTCCTGTGTGGTTGCACTGCTTTTCAGGATGCCATTCTCATGGTCTTTAATCAAATTAAAACTTGAAAATCCACATATCAGATACAGAGTGCTAATTTTATTCTGGACTTTAAGAGTTGTTTGCAGGAATTGGAGTAATGCAGGAGGATAAAAATTCTCACAGGAGAGTGGGACAACCTCTGCTATAAAACCTTTGGAAAACACATATCATTCAGTCAAGTATTTAAGAGCTGAGGATAAAGTTTTCAAGCAGAACTGTACCTTGAGATGGGATTCCCAGTCCCTGACTACTGTCTTCAATATGTTTGTTATGATGTACTTATTCAAATTATATGATGATCAATAAACTAATAAGATCCTTTTATCCAATCAGCTAACAGTGTTCTATCACACCTTCAGCTGCAAAAGAATAAACCAAAACATTTCCTCAGACAAGCCTCTTGCTTCAGCTGAGAGGTGGCCAGTTCCAGGAGAGCAGGGTCCATCAGCAGATGGGTGATGCAGAATCTCTGTCATGCTGCTGGGCTGAACTGTCACCAGCAAGTCGTACTCTTCCTACTGCAGGGGTGGTGGGCTTGCCATCTATGAGGAGGATCCTGCTATGCCTAGGAATCCAGCCTCTTCTTGGCATGGGACTGATTGCTGATATATGTCACCTGTCCTGTGCATCAACAGGAGACTGCAACCTTCCGGGCTACCAGCCTGGTCCTGCTTCCTTCACAAGCAATGCAAATTGTATTTTAAAACTACAGATATATGCCTATATATTCAAAGAATATATTACTTTCCTTGCTACTGATGAGTAGCCAGTCACACATCTTTGATATCTAAGGTGACAGTATTAGTATTTCTATTACTTTTAATAACCAGGATACAGAGTTACCCCAAGGAGTTTTTCACCATTTTCTCCAAAGTGTATTATGGGGTTTGTATTCTACTGGAACACAAAAGTAATTCTTTCCCTGGCATACTCCAGCTTGCAAGAAGAGATCGAGCACACTGTGTGGGGAAAAAAAATAGTCTTGCTGTTTGATGGTAATTAATTTTCTATAAAAAATAGAAAAAAAAAACAGGATTTAGCAGGTGGCAACTGACTTGGTGCTGTTGCTAGCAAATTTTAGTTTACTTTCAGTAAGAGCACACTCACCTTGTAGTAACCTTGCATTCACATTGCTAAAACCAGTGAAGTGTTAACTGCAATAGATGTAGTTGGCTATAGGTAGCTGGCCTAGAGAACTCACTTCTGAAACGGTGGGCTGGTAAGGCTTGCCTTTCATTTGGGGGCATGGGACAGGGCATCACAATTCATATTTGTCTTTGCCTCTACTTTGTGGGTTGTCCTCCATTCTTTACACAAGGCATATAAAATGCTAAATTGTAATCATCTAATTTTATCATCTGACCATTTATGTTTAATAAGGTCCACATTGTTCCTTCCTGCACATCAAAATGTATCATTTGCAAAGAAAAAAAAAAAAAAGAAAAAAAAATCTTAAGTTTAAAAAAAGGAACAGGAAATTATAGCTGATGATGGGTAGTAACACAGAGCAAAAATTAAGAGGAAAAAAATACACAAATGCAGCTTGACCATCTAATACAATCAACCGAGCTGAGAACTCATAGGTTCCCTACAAATAGAGTTGCTCCCTTTTAAGTATTTTTAAAATCACTATTCTGCTGGCAAACAGTATGTAACCCATTAAGCTCCTAGAGATGTTATATCTACATCAGAAAAGAATAGCTCTATTTTTAGCAACAAACATGTTCTGGTTAAAGAAAAGCAAAGTAAACCCATGGCAATTAAACCTAATAGCTGTGCACAGCAGTGCTGTCAGGCTGCCTCTCTATAGGTGAATAGAAAATGCAGGGGGACTAAAAGCTCTGCACTGAAGGAAAAGGCACGACTGAGATGCTTCTTTGATTTGGTATTTTTAATCTCTTTTCTAGGGGAAAGAAGATATGCATTTGAGATTTTCTTCCAGTAACGGGGAAAACATTTCAGTGATACATGTTTTTTCCATTCTATACCATATTCTTTCAAAAAATTAGGAATACGGTGAGTTTCAATTTCTTAGAGCATGTTCTCCTATAGAAGAGAGGAATGAGAAGAAGATGCTATCATTCACCATTTGGCTCATTGTTTTCCTTGCAAGGATCTCAACTCCACCTCTAATCTTTGGGTCCTCAAATATAAACAAACAAACAAACAAAAAATCCCAAACCAAAAAGCAAATACCAAAACAAACAAACAAAAAACAAAAACCAACCAACCAAAAAAAAAAAAACAACCGAAACAACAAGAGAGACCCCTGGCACAACAAAATGCCCTTTCTTTTTCAGATGTTGCAGACATTTCTTTTTAGAAGACCTTTCTTTGTCCCAAATTTGAGAAGGCTTGGTAAAGCCACTTGTAAAATGGGAGACTCAGGTTAAACAGGTGTTAATTATGTTTTGAAGAATCTCTTAACACTTTTTGCCCTGTTGCATCTCCAAAAATTGTCTGTTCTGGAAACTTCAAACAAACCTCATCTGAAGTGAGATGTAGCTGAAAAGGGCCATTAGAAGAAGCAAGAAGGCATTCTGGGATGCAATTGGTTAGTAGTTAGGAAAGTAAGAAGAATCTTATAAGCTCTGAAAGGTTTTTTCAAGGATGCAAAATGACTAAGTAAGATTTGGAGTCCTAATCCTCAGGAGAATGCAGCTTTGGAGGAAACAAAAGGAAGAAACAAGATTGTTAGAAAGGTGCAATTGAGCTCTCCTCCACCCATCTGCGAGACATAAGTTTTTTAAGACAACTGGAAAGGAAGTTTTACATGGTGCTGTAAGATGGTGGAACATAAAGGAAACATAAGGAAAAACTTTTTCACTGTGACAGAGCACTGGAACAGGCTGCCCAGAGAGGTTGTGGAGTCTCCTTCTCTGGAGACATTCAAGACCAATCTGGACAAGTTCCTGTGTGACCTAATCTAGGTGATCCTGCTCAGGCAGGGTGGTTGGACTAGATGATCTTTACAGGTCCATTCCAATCCAAACCAGTCTGTGGTTCTCAGATGACCTTTTCAGGATGGCACTAGCACCTGAAACAGAGAAGCTTCCCTTAGTTTTGTACTGGAAAAAACAGAATACCAGCAGTACTTCTGTGCACAGGTTGTGATAAGGGTCAGCTACACGTGGAAAAATATGGAATAACTGTCACATCTAACTAAGCTTGGGGCACCTGTCCCAGCTCTTCTTTTATGTGAAGTAGTGAGCAGTAGGCAGCTTCCTTATATATGTTTTAAAGGGATAATGGAACAAGGTAATTCAAAAGCAGAACATTTCAAACATCAGCAAAGAGAAATACAGTCTCAAGATTCATGCACTAGAGTTCTTAAAAAAGCGGTAAACCAAATTTTTGATCTCTGAACAAGCCTAGGCTTTCTCACGGGTCTTTGGGAGTCTCCATGCAGTGTTTTTAGTGTACAACCACGCTGTTCCTGACACTCCAGCCATGGTGAGCTTCATGGAGAGAGAAGCCCCATTTCATATGACACTCGGTCTTAGTCAAATGGTTGGCTTCCAGATCACTATCACAAATATTTAATTTCTCTTTTCTTCAGCGGGCATATACTCCTACCCAGTCAAACTCTGAGACTGAAGTATCTCTTCATCTATAATAAAGGCGTATCACAGCAGTGACAGATAGGGATGCTGTGTTAATAAACACGGAGGACCACAGCCTATTTGTTACAGCTTTGTACTTCTGAAGTTCTGCAAGGAGGAAAAGCAGAAATCAATAAGTACAGACAGTGGGAACACTGAGAAACTGACAAGATAGAAATACACAGCTCTCCAAAGGCTGGAGGCAGGGAAAATGGAAAACTGTGAAGTAGTATAGAGAACCCATGAAGCCATGAAACTCCTCTTCAAATGCTTTGTCCCAGTGTCTCACAGAGAAAATATACAGAAAATAAATTCCTAGAGGAAAAAGTCTTTATCAAGCTAAAATCATAGTTCAGAACATATTTCAATAACTAAAGCAATACAGAAGTATTTCACCTGCAGTGTAATAATCATGAAAAGAGGGTGAAATTGAGTGTTAAAGACGACTAAATCACAAAGAATGAAAAGTGTGTTATCCAAACAGTTCTAGGTCTGTCCAAAAACTATTAATGTGGAACATCACCACAAAAAACAACAAAATAAAACCCAGTCCAGTAACTCAAAGATATCCTTTTTCAGCAGAACAAAATGGCTTTGTTTTCATCAGTGATATGGGAAAACAGAATTACCTAAGTTCAGCTTTTTTTTTTTTTTTTTTTTATACTAATAACATCTTCTGGGACCCACAGAGAGCTCACAACAGAAGCTGTAACTTGCACCAGCCTGAGTAAGGTCAGAAGATGGAAATTACCCTTCCACAATGTTTGACTGAGAACACTTCTACTATGCCATGGAAGCTCAGTATGTCACACAAAGGCACAGGGGTTACACGAAGTAAGACCTGAGCATATCTATAAAGCAGCAGAGGGAGAAAGTGCCTGACCCTTAAGCTGTTAATTTAACAAAAATACAATTGTGTTTTTCTGCCTGAAGTCAGTGTCTGAGGGAAAGTACGCTTACATAAGTAAGTAATAGAGAAAAATGGTTTCCATGCAACATAGCTAGATAATCTCAATAAGAAGCTATTTTTACTTTTCAAGAAAAATTACTTCTTCAGATGAAAGCAATACTTTTGCTACACTAAAAAAATTACTTCTTGTCAGACATTTATAATGTCTATCATTTATTTATATTTTGCATAGATTTAATATTTTACCTGACACATTTCTTAAATGCTAAATTCTATTAAAATACAAATAATTTGTAGAATAGTAATAATAGTAGAATATTTTATTTCAGTAGGTTCTGTTTATTAAAATTAATAAATACAAGGTTTTCCCTGAAGGCAACTGCAATATTATGTGCTGCGAATAGAAGTCAGTGATGTTTCTGTGATACTAAATGTGGTTTTTAAAGACAGTAGTATGATTTCCTTGAAAACCAATTTCTCACATCAGTACCATACAAAAGTACAAAAAAGATTTTTTTTTCCAGTTTATCCTTTAAGGATCTTTCTTTGCCCATTTACAAATTCTGCTATGCTGAATGCGTAGCACGTGTATAATGTTCACCACAACCTTTACTGTCACAGATTTGTATTAAGACTGTATTACAGGATTAATATAAAACAAGACCTCAAGTCTCTGTTCCTAAACCAAAGTACTTACTACACTGAGAAAAGTTAAAGAAAAAAACAATTTGAGAGAAAAGCGTAACAGCAGGAGAAGTCATATTAGTGTCACAGAGAGAGAGAGTACCACACTTTCTATACCTGGGAAGATAAGGCAGGATGAAAAAAGGGGGAAGGCAGAAATGGCAAAAGAGAAGGAGCACAACACGAGAGAAAACAGTAGAAAAGAATAACATAATAAAAGCAATTGGCTTATGGAGACAGCTAGTGGATGGACAGATGATCACAGGTGACTAAAGACTTACGACTTAAAGACTGAAGACTTAAAGACATAACTCCACAGTGATCAGCCTCAGGTGAGAGCTGCCCCATGTCCTCAGCAAGAGCTAAGGTTGAGCTAAGGGCACAATCACCCTGGGTTTATGTTTTGTGATGATCGATTCTGCAGGTTTGGACTTAGTTCATATATATTCAGAGATAATCAGGCTTTGGGTGATTAAAATTATTATATTCAATGGTTTAGATATCAAACACACTATGGAAGACTTTTTAAAAAATCTTCTTTTATGCTGTTTCATGTGTGTTCCATAATAAAAATTTCCACCAAAGAAAACATCATTGATGCACCACAGCATCACAACACTTGTCACAGCAGCATAATACCCAAGATATAGAAACCTTGAGGAAGAACTAAGAATCAAAATGATGAAAAACTAAGAATCAAAATGAACAAAAATACAACACTATTCAAGAAGCAGTAGAAAAGTAAAATATAAAGATTAAAGCTCTCGGGGGGGAGGAGGCATGAAGAGTGCTGTATTTTATTATTTTTTTTACAAAATAGTATTTAGAAAAATATCTGAGATACAGGTGAAATATGCAGAATACACACATTATCTCATTTGAAATGTACTGCCTGCACAGCCTTCTTTTAGTCATCTGCAACACAGAGGAGTTTGATTGTCACCTGAGACACCAAAAGCCAGAAAACTGAATAATCATTTAGTTCAGGAATGGGAATATCTGCTTTTATGAGTAATGGGGCATTCAAGCAAAACTTTTTAGTGCCCTAACACCCCTGAATGTGTAGGAGCGAACGAGTAGATGGGTTCTGTGCTGGTCACCCAGGAACCTAGAAAAAAATGGTTTATCTTTATAGACCTTTCCCTGCTAGTCTGTTGCAGAATTCCCTGCAAGATACTCCGTCATGAAGTGTATGTCCTTACAATACAAACAAAACTTACATTAGTACCTGTAAATTCTTTTTTGATTGCCCGTATTATTCATCAGGTATTTAAGTGGTTTCCGTTTTGTTTCTCTTTTTTCTAATGCTCAGAGTACATTTTAGCTGTATTTTAGTTGGGGTCAGCCTGAACACCACTACAGCAAATGCTGGCACAAGTTTTGACCAACTGGGTCTGGACTGAGACAACTTGGTCATTTAATTTAATTAAATTTCTCTACTCTTCTCCTTTTTCCATCATGTATAATTTAATCCGTGTGCAGAATCTTAGATTAATGCAGCAGTGAGAAAGCAAATCTTTTCTACTGGCAATGTCTTTAAGCAAATCTTATGGTTAGTGTTAACAAAGCGAGTCAGGGACTGAATGAGAACATTCTTATGTTTAGTAGTTTCTAAAACATTGCATATTCAAGGAATACTAAAAATTCTTAATGTTAGTATGTCAGTGATGTTACTTTATGCTATATATTCTTCAGCTGGCACAGTCCCCAAGCATATTGCTGATAAAGCGCAGTAGCTGAAATCATTATGCCACTAACACGCTTAGGATGTTGGGCTAAGCAAGCTGATTGCTATTATTAGCATTGGCTTTTTGATGCAAAATAATAACTCAGAATATAATTTGGTGCTACAGAGAAAAAAGAAAAACAAAAAGAGCCAATTTAATCTATGGCAAAAATTCCAGTGAATATACACGAGGAAGACTTCGGAACAATCCATCAACTAAATCTGTTGTATAACATTATGTTCACTTAAGTAACAACTTTATTTTGTAAAGTGCTGCAGTAGCACAAAAAAAGCAAAGGATCTGGATGCAGACGAAATTGCAATCAACTCGGGTGCTCCTTGAAGCTCTGGGTCAATCTTATTTAGCTGTCATAGAGGGATTATCAGGCAGATTTTCTGATATTCTGCTCCTAGTAAACTAAAAGCACATGGTGTGGTTTTGATTTGAGTTGGTTGTTCCCACCCACCCATTTTTGAAGACTCATGTTCTAAAACATTATCACCCTGTAAAACCCTTGCCTGTTGTTTTCCTGCTGGTTTTGGTTGCCTATTTCAGCCTCAGAAAAAAACTAGTCTTCTTACAACAACCTCACTGGCCCACACCTTTCTGATGAATACTGAGAAACATTACAGCACACAACTGCTTCACAACAATGATGACAGCAGTCATTTTGCCTTCAACCAATCTTCTAGGGTCAAAATTACCTCCTTGCTTCCCATTTTTAAGGGTGAGAGTAATCTGTAAGCAGCATTCTCCATTCTGGCACAATCTAACTGGAAACCATTTGGATTTCTCTACAACCTACAAATCATCAGCAAGACAGGCAGGTAGCATAGCCAAGGTTGAAAGGCTGCTCCTAATATCCACTTAATTCCCTTGTGCACACATGTCGCTGATCCACATCTACCCTTTCAAAAAAAAAAAAGAAAAGGACTAGTGGAATAGACACACAGAATCACAGAATTACAGAATGTTATGAGTTGGAAGAGACCTCAAAAGATCATCTAGTCCACCCCCCTGCCTGAGCAGGATCACCTAGAATAAATCACACAGAAACGCATCCAGATTGGTCTTGAATGTCTCCCAAGATGGAGACTCCACAACCTCTCTGGGCAGCCTGTTCCAGTCATCTGTCACCCTCCGAGCTAGAAAGTTTTTCCTTACATTCACATGGAACTTCCTATGTTCCAGCTTGGACCCACTGACCCTTGGCCTTCTTGGCCATGAGGGCACATTGCTGGCTCATGGTCATCCTGATGTCTACCACATGTACTTGAATTAGGTAAAGAGAGAATAAATGTTACAACCAGTAGAAAAAAATCCATGAAGATCACCAAATGTTTCTTAAAATCTACAGTATTTGCTATTCTATGGGCTAAACAACCAAAAGGCTACTTAAGCAGAAAAGTGAACTTTGACACTATGCATTTATAGCATTAAACAGTGTTACATGCACCAAGGACTCTCCAAAATGGGAGAGTATAAGCCAAAAATAAAAATCTGGTCACCCATGGTTTGACAGGCCCAGAAAAATTTGTAGCAATATGTGAAACTCTGTTGCTTCCAACACAGGTAGAAAGGAACTTCTACCTACCAGAAGGAACAGAAGAATAATTAAACTCATTACTGTGTCAGAAGTTTTCTACTTTTCATGCATTTGATTAACTGCTGGAAAAATTCATTTATAGTTCTTGCATTTTTGAAAGCAATCCATGTCTACTGTCCTCTGGACAGAGCTGGTCTCTTAAATCACATGTACTGGTTAACACTTTTGGTAATTTCCAGTAATTGACACTGTTTGGATCATTAGAAGCTGAATGCATATAAAACATTAGTTTTTACTATTAAAACAAGGTGTTTGGGTTGGTTTGGGTTTTTTTATAAGATTCCTAATGGGATTTGGAAAAACTCTTCAGAGACAGAGAAGGTGACAATCAGGACAGAACGAGAAAGCAACCAAAGGTATGCATGTGAGTGGGAATAGGCAAGCGGCATCTTCTAATGCAAATTGTATCACATAGGATTACACTTTATCACACAAACTTGCTAAAGTACTGTAAGAAAATTACAGGGAAGGCTAGAGTCTAGTATCCTCATTTTGCCACAGTAAGGCTATCACAAATAGGACCTCTAGAACTCCACAGGTGAAAGGACTGAAGAGTAAGGGTAGGACTATCAGAATCAGATCTTACTCTCTCTATCCAAAGTAAAACCTAGTACTAGTTTTCAGTAAAATATGGATTTGACTCAAAAAATTTGGAAGAAAATCCCCAAAGTTTGCCTTTTGCAAAACACATTCCCAAGCTACTTGCAATCATTCAGGTATTACCTAAATTCTCTTCAGCATTCTTCTGGGTAAATTATTTGTGTGTAAATTTTTGTGAAATGTCTTGGAAAAGTAATAGCGAGAGTTCTGTGAGAAGGCTGGTGTTTTGTTGTGAAGAAAGCTCCAGCAGATATTTGACATCAGAAGAGAAGTTAGACCATTTTAACCATGGTAAGCAGGATCAGGGAAAGCAAAATAAGAAAAGAGAGTTGTCATAGAAACTCCAGTCGATGATGAGAGAAGGTGCCAGCAACAGCCATGCCTAATCACACTCCTAATCACACTCCTGACTCCTTAAAGCATGCATTGGATGACACAGAGAACTGGGATTTCCATGGCATAACAAGGCCTGAGACAAGCCAAGTCTCCAATAAGGAGTCTCTGAGCAACCACAGATAACAAAATCACAAAGTGATAATGCTGAGGTAACAGGAACACCAAGATGGGCCAGAGCGATCCCTCAATGTCATGAGTACTGATCAGCAAAATACCCAACACGAATTCCAACACCTATGAAGAAACACAGCCTTGCCAAAACTCATGTTTCTAATTTGACAATGTCTCCAGCTGTGCAACTGGAGACACCACTCCAGCTGGAATGGGATGCCTGAATCACAGAAGAGTATGATGTAATGATTTTACCTCTTTTGCTGGGTAACCAGATATGTTCCAAGGCTACAAGCATATTATTGAGAGGGAATGGTGTGCAAGGTGAAGGAAGCTGCAACACACATTGATTGGCTCACACACTGCGACATGTTCTGCAAAAAAATATTTATTACACATAAAGCTGCACAGGTGCCTGTGCATCTCACCAGCTTTACCCACTGCAACAGACTGATAAGCCAAACAAGCTTTGGAGAATTGTTTCTGGAATGGAAACCCAGGATTTGAATAAGCAGATTGTTTTAAAAACATTGGGATTCCCTGTGTTGCACAATATAACATGTGAAGATAAACAATACACAATCTTTAACAAAACCCTAGCCTCATTATTTGAAGATTACTTCAAGGCTATAGCTGCAGTTATAGGATGGGTTGTCCATGCTAATTTCGCCTGCTGACACTGTGCTGTGAAGATATTTTCAGCATTTTGGATTTGCGAGTCTTATGGAAGGCAACACTTCCCAGGAGACACAGCAATTAAGCAAGATTAGCAAATATTCAAATAATTTCAGCCTGAATGCTGTTTCGTGCTGTCCTAGCCCTGAAGGTTAGAATTATTATTTAACTGTTTTCTCTCCACATCCTCCTAACTTTAATCATGTTGCACACAGGGCATGGTGGAGTCATTTAGTCTGTAAACAGGTGAAATTTTGGCTGCATTTACATAAATCCACTACAGATTTATGAGCCTAGGAGCAAAGAACAGGAAAGTACCATCAAAATTATTGAATGCCATCCCTTGAGATGGCAGGATTAGATGGAGTTGCAATTCCATCCACTGTGAGAACTAGGAGTAAATTACTAACCAGTGGCATTAGAAGGGCAGAAGCAGCCTCTGAAATTAAAGTTCATCAGGGAAGACTGGTGGAGACATCGTTTTTCCTACCTTACTACTACTCATTATGCTACAGGCATAACTTCCAATTTGCAAGCCTAATATCCTTATGCCCAGAGCATTTCGACTGACAAAACTTAGTTGCTTCCATGTTTGTAGGAGGCACACACAGAGGCACTGGAAATATGAGCAACGCCTCTTTATACAGCCTGAAGGTAAACAGTGCCATGCAGTCAACAGTGTCTTCCCCAAAATCTCAGAAACCTCACTTCTGGCATTTTTACCACAGGATAGAAGCATCAGTCTTTGAGGGTTATTTTAGAAGCCCTTTAAAATGCATCTGACATAAACATACCAATGGACAACAATCTGCTGTCATTTCCAGAACCAAAGGTCTCACATTCAATGCAAACTGCTTGACATATTTATGGTAGGCACCTTCAGTTCAGCTTCAAGACTAAAATGATCCCAGATTCATCTCCTGATTGTGTGCCAGAGCTGTGTCTTTAACAAAGCAAGAGATAGTCAGTTAAAGCTGACAGATAAAATTTGGAAAATGGGAATCTTCTTGATTAGGTCATTTCAGTGTCTATATGCAAAGTACTGTGTTCCTGCATATTCAAATTATCAGTGATCTTTGATTAGGCCTGCCTCCAGAAGTAATCTGATGGACTGCAGGAGAAAGAAATATTTAGAAATAACATTTTTTTTCTGTGTGGTGGGTGACACACAGGAGCATGCTTGTAAATCCAGCAAATCCACCATGCAAATAAGAACAGCAAGTTACAAAGTTCCCACAGCCCGTTTCCGTGGCCATGGTGCACCAGCAGGACCACATCACAGCATGGTAGTACTAGCTGAGACCTGAAAAGACAGCAGCTGTCAGGACAGCAACACCAACACTCCCAACAAGCTCAGCCACTGAGTGTTTTGATATGCCCTTGGAAGCACCAGTCCCACTGAAATTAAACTTTGCAGAGAAATACAGCCTGCTCCAATGAGTTTTGGTTTGGATGACTTGAGAAAGTTCATCTTATTGAAGTGGATGGCTGCAAAGGCAGGACAAGCTATTTGCTTCCTCGTTTTGTTTATAAATGCAGGGTATTTTGAGGAAAGGGACATTAAGGCTGTCCTACATTGTCTTGTTCAGAACAGCAAAGTCTGAAAATTTTCAGTAGAAAAACACCCTGGCATTTTACCAACAGGGAGGAAATTAAAAAGTGCTCTCCAGAAATGCCATAGAAGTATTCTGGTGGAAGTGGATGATACAAGAAGGTGGTGGTGGCAAAGAAAATGAAGACAAAGATGAAGAAAAAGGGCAGGAGGCCCTGGATTCATTTTTTAACCCAGCTTTTGTTCACTGCAACAGAAATAGGAGATTTCTCTTGAAACTTATCTTCCATATCTATAGTACTACTGCACTGTTCATCTGGAGTGTCCTCTAAGCCCAAAGATATTGCAACTGCAGAGCAAGAAACTGTATCCTATGGTACTAGGTAGGTGGATCTCAGCAGTGGAGGAAATTAATGGACTTTTTTATAATTACACAAAGTTTAAAAAGAGATGTATGAGATGTCTTGTGATGTAAGACAGTGGCTTGCCTATACTACTGACAGCCAAGAACTTCCAAGTTTTGCCACCATTTTTTCATCATTCGCTCCCTTTTGGCCAGCGTAGCTTTTCAGCCAACATCTTCCTAAAGCAGACGGCACTAGGCATTTAAAGATACTTCCAACACGAGTAAGTGGTTTGGTGCCTCTCACCTGCAGTATGCAGGTAAGCAAATAAAACCTATTAACTAAACATTTAAACATTACCAAACATTTCAGGAAGAAAATACCGTGGGATGAGCTGGAGAGCTGAGTATGCGCCACTCCACAGACCACTACCAGACTTCTCAAAGAAAGGCTGAACATTTTCAAAGGCAAACATTCAATACCTGATTATGTTTTATCAGGATATCAGGATATAAATATCAGGATACAAACGGTTGGCAGCATACCCCAACATTACTAACATGAGTGTGAGTATTATCAAATCATCTGTACCACTCTAAGAAATCAATCTTTATTTTACACACTTTTTTACAAAGGCAAAATAGGCAAAGAGGACATTTTCATCTTAACTAATTGAAATTCCAACCTGGCATAAGCAGGGTAAGTCAAAGCCTTATAGCGATGCAGTCATTCAATAAAAACCTACTATACATCTTGGTAGGAAAATGGAAGGCAGAAGAAGGAGTGTGCCACATTTAAACCAACTACTAAATTATTAAAATCATAAGTTTTGACAGGTATTATCACTGGGGAAATCAGACTGATTAAAATACTATTTTTATAAGTATTAACTGTTCCTGAACTCTGTGGGTAGTAATATTCCTTTTGTTCCTTTAACTAAAACACTTTCACTATCACCAAAGTAAACAATTTACTTTGCATTCCCATTATATTTCTATGTCAAATGTTGACCTGCATGCATTTGTTTACTAGCAGCTTCTCCTCAAGATACTTGTGTTACAGAACATCAATGTTTCATAATTCTGAGCACAATTCAGGTTGACGTTCGCTAAAGTGGGTTTGTTTACCTTGGCTTGTGAAAGTCGGGAGTGGGATTTGTGATCCGTCCCTTGAGAGTGTGCAGTAGCACTGACGGGACCAGTGCAAGTAGCGAAGGTTCAATTTACTTTAAAACTGGAGCGTCAGTAATTGATGTCTATGTTCATATTCCCTTCCCAGAACTGCAGAAGCAGCCTTTGTCGTGTACTCTAAGCACCAAGATAAGCTTTCACAGTTTGGATCAGCTTAATATGTAGAAACTCACAAACTTTAAAACACTTCTATTTTTAATATTCTCTAAATCAAAGAATTCACCCCAAATACAATAAAATACCTTGATTAAATATGCCAAAATCTGTAAGGCTGTGAAGTGGTTTTGGCAGCAGCTTTCCTCAGAGACTGAGCACTCTGCAAACACCAAGCACAATCTTTTCCAACTTTCCAGCAGCTATCATTCCATTCTTTATTTTTCCATGAAATAGGGACAGACACTAAATAAATGGTTTTAAGTTGTCCTGGTATTATTATACTCAAGCTCAAAGTGGCAAACAACCCAGGTCACATTTGTTCTCCCTTCCCTTGAGCTTTTCATTATATGTTTTTTCCTAAAGATGCCTCAGAAATCTGATTCAATTTAACTGTGCTTTAGCTGTTACCCAAATAAGTTAAAATAAGTAATTCTTGTGATTAACAGATGTAGTAGGATTGCAACTTTCAACCCAACCTCACTGCATATTGCATTGCTTCAAATCTGTTCAATAAATAGACATTTAGTTAATTAATGACTAGCAGTTCACTGAAGGGTAAAAACAGACTCCAAATACACATGACATCGTCATCTATTGGTTCTTAATCTTGTTTCATTCACTGAAAAAAGGGAGCCTATTGCACAAATATAATTCTTGATTTTAACAAAAGATGCCTTCAAGACAAAGGATGCTGTATTGTAGCCAGGTTCCAAGTAACAATGAGACTAAACTATGCTGTCTTTGCTCTTGACAAAGACCACACAGACATTCAGCTCCCTATAAAAACATTAAACAGTGGGAGAATTATTTGTTGTGTTTTCTCAAAGATACATGGGTCAAGGGACTTCAGTGATACTTGTTGCCATTCTCTGTGAAGTGTCTGAAAATTTAAACAAAATGGTTGAGCTTTAGACCTCTCTGGACAGGTAGGAGGAATAAAGAACCGTGGTATCATTCAGGAAATGAGGAGAGGCTGAGGGAGCTGGGGCTATTCAGCTTGGAGAAGAGGAGGGGTGACCTCATTAACGTTTATAAATATGTAAAGGGTGAGTGTCAGGAGGATGGATCCAGGCTCTTCTCAGTGATGGCCAGTGATAGGACAAGGGGAAATGGTTCCAAACTGGAACATAGGAAGTTCCATGTGAACGTAAGGAAAAACTTTTTCACTGTGAGGGTGATGGAGCACTGGAACAGGCTGCCCAGAGAGGTTGTGGAGTCTCCCTCTTTGGAGACATTCAAGACCAATCTGGACATGTTCCTATGTGATCTACTCTAGATGATCCTGCTCGGGCAGGGGGGTTGGACTCAGTGATCTTTCAAGTTCTCTTCCAGCTCCTCATATTCTGTGATTCTGTGATTCTGTGAAAGGTACATTAAACAAAACTCTGGTATGGGAGTTATATAAATCAACTCCTCAGAGCTGCAGAACAAAAACCTTAAAAAATGAACTCTCACTGTTCAGAATCCATTAAACAGCAAAATGCCTTAGAAATTGTTTTATATCTGACAAGACAATTCAGCTTTGTAATCGCTTTCAACGTGCAATAGCCGATATTAGACTTCGCATTTGGAATCTGTCCTTAAAAGAGAGCATGGCCATCCTCCCAACCCCGCTCTGCCCTGTACCTTCTGCCAGATGCTCCCAGACCAGCCCTCTGCTCCAGCACTGGCCCTGTCCTTCAGCAGCCCTGTAACAGATTTCACATTGCTGCAATTCCACGTTACACTGTTGGAGGTTAAGGTCACGTCACCTATATGGTTTTGACCTCTGACGCAAAAATTTATTGCAGACAGCAAGTGCTGGATCAGTTCCTCAAAGGCAAATGTTAGAGGTCTAATGCTTCTCCATCCTCAGGCAATCAGCAGTGCTAAGGATCACAATGGTGTTGAAGAAATACATTTAACTCAAAAGAGGTATGTACACCCCAAATTGTATTATTGAAACTTAAAAGGTGAGTTTAGAAAACTAAAAGATCTGAATGTTGTCTGTTTTCCCTCTACATTGGTACTGACAAGCATCCACAAAGCCATGGTGGAAATCATCTCCCTTGGAGATCCTGCTGATCTGAGCTCTCCAGTCTCAACATTCAGATGCAGCCCTCAAATGACCACCCTAAAACTTCAGATCCTTCCTGAAGTTTTTTTTTTTTTTAAGGTGTCTGCTGCTGCTCATTTGATTTTGCTCCTGATTTTAATAACAGGTGAAATTTACTGATGCTTTGACTTTGGAGCCAAAGCCAGCCCAAAGTACAGACCTCGCTCCGCTTCACCTGCAACCCCCTCACACAAGCAAAGCAGCCGAAATGGAAGGAAGGTGCACAGGAAAAGAGGAGGAAGCAGGCTACCTTGAAAGGGTTCAAAAAACCCCAAAAAAGTATGAAAAATCCAGCTGAATGAAGTATCATTTGTTTGCTTGTTTAAATATGTTATCTTGGCGATGGCAAAAGACACTGACTGATCCTGCTAATCCTGCCATAATATATAGATTATCTGTATGGTATGTGTATATTACTCTAATGACTCTGAACTGCTCTTTATCTTTTCAGTATCAGTACACTACAAGGAGAGATTATCTCAGGATTAGGGTGTTGCTTCAGAGAGCATCAGGTGGTCAGAGAAACTATTCTTGTGCTAGACCTGATGTCACCTAAACCTTAAGTCAATTTGCCATTCCTTCACTGAGAAGGAAGCAATTTCTATTTAATAATTAAGAATTATATTTACTTTTCCTTCTGATCTTCCCACAGAATGCTCATTCTGGTTTTGAAATTTAAAATGTAAAAAAGATTAAGTGGCATAAAACAAAATGCCAGCTAACACTGTACGTAAGAATCATGTTACACTTGAGCTAGCCAAGTATGAGAACAATGTAAAGGGAAGGCTTTACTCATGAAGCACTTTACACTTTACCTTTAAGTATAAGGTCACTTACCAAACCGTAAACTGTAAATTAAAAAGCATTTCTTCCCCAATTATGGAAAAGCACATTTACCCACTTCTATTTAGAAAGGAGTGCCGTTAGCTCTGCTGACCAGAGTGTGCCTCACGGTGATGCTGAATCTTGGCCTTTAAAATCACTGCCAGTATGAACAACCCTGGCAAGACTCTCTCCTCGCTCCCCATCCTTTCTGCATTGCTCTGCTGTAATGCCACCACAAACCAGGCAGAAAGGACTCCATTGAAAGCACGACTGGAACAGCCTGGATGATGTCATTCCCAAGGCAGCTTTCAACAGATGAACCCAAAGGAAATTCCTGTAGCTGGGTAACAAATTCTAGTCCTTTAGGCTGCGCTCCTTCAGAGGCTACGCATGCTTCCACAGAGCAGGGAATACCGACAACACTCATCTGGAGTGTACACGGCTTTTCTTTTATTTTTGCCTTCCCTTTGCAGTTGGCAATCTCTCTTTGAAGAACCTACAAGGGGCAGTGCTGTCAGCAAGAGAGGCAGGGGGTAAAAAGGCCAAAGCTGCTGCAACAACCCATCCTGGGGTACCTGGCACTGGTCCCCCTACAGCAAATCCTTGAGGAAGGCTGCAAGGAGGTATCAGTCCTTCATCACTGTGCTTATGCCATTCACAGTGCAGAAGTGGCCAGCTCCTTCTGAGATTTCTCTAATGCAGTAGGAACTGGGAGACTTCAGTAATCTCAATTTCATTTAATCTAGTGACTCTAAGGGACAGCAAGCATTTCAAGCTCTATCTAATTCCTGGTGGAAGCAGTAGATTTGGGATTGAAAGAATATTTTATTTATTTTTCCCTGACTCTTCTTCTCTCTGCTTCTTGATGATACAGAAAATAATAAAAATAGCAAAACAACTTTATCTTTTAAAATAAATTCTATTCCCAAAATGTGAAGCTGAATTTGCTCACACTTCCACTCAAGAAGATGACAAAAACATTTTAGAAAACCAAGATGAGGGATTCTAGTCAGAAATCATTCACACTTCTAACAGATGACAACAAAAAGATTAGGAATTTGCAATTATCATAAAAGGCAGGTTCTCCACATTCAAGAAAGCATTTTTAATTGACAGAGCAAAAAACTTACACGGGGTCTCCAGAAACTCTTTGTGTTGCTCTGGGAGTTTGGAAATCACTCACAGATTATATAGAGGGTATTACCTCCAGCCGCTGCTCTGCTGTGTTGCAGTACACACTACCTGTCACTGCAGCAAAGGAGCTCATACCCACCTTCATTGACACTGGCACTAGAAATTTATGATAAGCACTCAAAGTACAAAGTACCATTTAAAATAACTGGCAGAAGGGAGAAGGTTAGAGTTGCTGTTACTTTTATCAGGCTTTGCAGTAAAAACAATAAAAGAGTACCTTAGTTTTTAACATGTTAATTAGTACAATTCTCCAACTGGTTTTGAAGACTTTAAATGCTATAGTGTAATCACATGACAGGAAGAATTCATTTTCTTGCAGTCATTTGATTTATTATTAAAAAATAGTCAGCATCTCCAAATGGAGATACAAACCAAATACAGATATAAAAAAAAAGGAAATACATATCAAAATATGCCTTTTTTAATCCTATAATCTTATCCAAGTATGCACTTGGAAGAAAAACGCTCGCAGAGAGAATGGAAACAGAGGAATTAGTTGTACTGGCACTACGGGTCTGAAAGGACGACGCTTTTTAAACCAGGATTTTTAAATGCACGGGAACAACACTGTTGACTGAAACAATACATTTAGTGTTGGTTCAGTCTTACTTACTCCTCTTTGAGAACACAGAGTTATCTGTGACTTCACCTTTCTAAAATGTTAACAGGATTTGCAGAAGACTGAGTGCAACACAGGAGTGTACCTTGGAGGCAAATGCCAACCTTACAAGGAGAAGCAGTTCAGACACTACAAAAAAGCGTATGAGCTGTTCAAGCAGAAACACAATCTAAACAAAAAGGAAATTATAATTTTGAAAAATTAGTAACAGGTCAGGATGCATCTATGTAAAACATTCAGAGTCTGCCTTTGTTTATTACTAAAATTAGGAGATATCATAAAGAAAAATAAAATGAAAATTCAGATGACTAATTAAGCAATCAACAAGTTATAAATAATTATGAGCTTGTCTATGAACTACTACACAAATAACTTTTACCTTTGTTTCATCCTAGCATGCACACAGTACTGGGAGTCTGATGCATTGGTTAAGATGAAGTTAAAATTATAAGCAATAATTTTATGTGTTAATGTATTTTGAGTAGACACTACAGAGACGTTTTTGAAATTGGCTTTTTTTCCCACCTATTTTGTTGTATTCCTCCATTAAATCACTGTAAAATCAAAATATTTCTAAAATACTGATCCTAAGAGAAGCTTTGCTATAGGCGTTCCAGTCAATTTAAACAGCTTTTCCCCGCACATAACTAGTAAATGCAATGCTTGCCGAGAAGAAGAATCTGAATAAAACACGGGCATTCTATGCAAGGGTGATTACTTAGATCCATAACTTTGTTCTACTGTATCACATTGCAGTTGAATGAGTGAAACGTCATGTAGAAGAACACCATCTTATTTTCACACAAGGGAAGGTGTACAGCATCTTAAAACAAACCCCAACAGCTAATGTGCAATTGATATCAAAATGTCACAGTATGTCAACCTTCCAAAGTGATGGACTGGAGAGAGGCACATGTGTTGGGACATAGGATTATTTCAGAAAAGGAAAAAAAAAAAAACCTATGGCAGCAATTCAGGAGGTTCTGGAAAGAAGGCAGCTCACTGCTTCTTACACGTAGTCTCACTGGAAGTCAGCTCCAAAAATGCTGAAACTTCAAAAGCTTTCAGATTTGATTTAGGTATTTTTCTTCTCAGTATGATTCACTATTATATATAGCTACATACATATATAAAATATATTCTTTCCGTAATGGGTGAAGTGTAAAAAAGATTTATTAAATAAATCAACAGAAAAAAAGAAAAAAAAGAAAATTGGCAAATTAAACATGAAAGAGGAGAATTGGTCTCTATTTAAACTTATAAAGCTGACTTGCTGCTCCAGCAGCATCACTGTAATGCAGTGTGGTGGGTTTGCAATGTGACTTCTTTAAGAAGCAGCTAGAAAGTTTCTTTGAAGTCCAACAGAGTAAATCCCAGCTGGGCTCCCAAGGCCAAACTCCCAAACCCTGTTACTGACAAGGCCAGATGGGCCAATCAGCACCAGTCACAGCACCTCTGGGAATCACATTTTAGAGAAAGAAAAAAACAAACAGCCGCATTTTGCCACCAGAGGCGGGAGTGAGAAGATGTAAGAAACTTTGCAGACACCAACATCAGTGAAGGGGGGAGGAGGCGCTGAGAGAAGATTCCCTGCAGCCTGTGGAGAATACCATGGTGGGGTGGGTGTCCCCCTGAAGCCCATGGAGGACAAAGAGACCCCACCTTAAGAGCTGTTTGTGCTTCTCATTATCCGATTCTGGTTTCTCTGTGTGTGCAGTGTAGCGTCATAAATGAGAGAGTTTTCTTGCCTTTCTTCTGAGCTGAGTCTGCTTTGCCCATGACACTAATTACAGAATGATCTCTCCTGTCCTTTTCTCACTCCAAAGCCTCTCAATAGATATTTTCTTCCCTGTCCAGCTAAGAGGAGAGAGATAGAGCGGCTTTGGTGGGAGTCTGGCCTTCAGCCTGGGCCAAACCACCACATGCAATGACATGGTCTTTACAAAATGTCACACCATCACACGCACCTGGAGCCACTTTCCAGAGCTTGGACAGTAAAGCATGACAGCAGGATGCTGAGGACTATGAAATTATCCCAGCATGGCCCCAGTGTGTATCCTGAGCCCAGGATTTTTGTGATACCTGTGGTCTCATAGGAATTAATAGCCCAATATAGGCATGCATCAGTTAATGACTTTTACAATGCCAGTGAAGGAAGACATAGTTAAGCTCCACTTCAGTTCAATCAGCTTACTGTGTGCTTAAGGATACAGTTGTGTGATCGGTCCTAAAGATACAACTGTCTCCCTGGGCTTCATCAGGTAAAAGATACTAACATCTCTCTGCACCTGCCCCATCCAAAGAGAGAAGGACCACATACTTGGCACACATATTCTTCATATACTCATTGAGCTGACAATATATCAAGCAATATGCTAAAATCAGTAGACCTTCACTGAGTGGATGTAACTTTACAAAAGATCATAAAGGTCTGTATGGGTAAGGTATATTCATACCTTATCCTGTGAGATCAGTTGATCAGAATTGATATTAACTATAAATCCTCAGATAAATATTTAATAGGTATGTAATGTTTGCTTCTCTGAAAGTCTCTGATGTAGCCAGATCACATCGTAAAATACTAAACTGCTCTATGTAAGCCTCTAAAGAAGATAAATAAATAAAGAATAAACCCCCCTCAACTGTATAGAATGATAGAATCACAGAATCTCCTGATTTGGAAGGGACCCATAAGGATCATGGAGTCCAAGTCCTGGCTCTATCTACTGAGTTGATTTAAAGCAGAAATTTGATAGAGCATGATGTGGAATATAGTTACAAGGCAAATGTGTGAACATCACGTACTAAAAGACTGGTGCTACCTGTGCTGTCTAAAATAACAGTGAATATAAAAACTTGTAAGCTCTGGCTTCGGCACTCTTGCAGTAATCTCTGCCATTGCTACTGCATGGTAGCAACTAAGTACAGGCTATCTTAAGTCTTTATTTTCCCATTTGTACTAAAAAGATTCAGCAGGCACATGTACACCAGTTTCATTACGTGCACGCTTTTACTCTGCTAGAAGCACTCAGCACCATGAGTAGATACCAGTAGCACTGCAGTTGCTTCCACATTGCTGAAAAGTACTATGGCATCAAAATTATATATTGTCTGATAGAATATATTGATTTTGACAAAATGCCATTTAGAAAAAACACTCCTTAAAATCAATCAATGTTTTGTCACAGTAAATTACTTCAGTAAATATTTCAGTACAGTTTCATATTAAATTAGCCCTACATGGACAAAAATTGGAGTTACTGTAAAAATCATTTTGACTGCTCCCAATAAATATTTTTAAATAAGTTTTCTTGAAAATATTTTAATTTTATTTTTTGTTGATTGTAGTCCAGAAGAAATGTGCAAGTAATAAAGCTGATATAAAGTGGATGGTCTGGTTCCCTCACAGCTACTTTAATGGTTTGCATCTGGAAGTGACCTCAAAAGAAGACTTCACACCACAGAAAGTCTACTACTTGATGTCCTCTTCCCCTACACTCCAGAATTCTTTTGAAAGGTTTCTACAGTGGTTCTTCATACCCTGCAAAAGTAAGACTTCTTGTTTCTCAAAAGGCACCTTGTTGTCAACCCTTCTGACTGTATCAGGATTCCATCTGGTCAGCAACTTTTGCCAAAGTAGTCTCCAGAAGACTTTTAAATAAATCACTAGAGAAGAATTTGAGCATTTTACAGCATCACAAATATTAGCTTCTGTTTTTCTCCCTAATCTCTGTTCTCTTCCTGTTCTTCATCATACCAAAAGCTACAAGGATGGACTTACTGAAAAACTCCATACCAATTGCAGAGTAGACGAAAGTGAAGAAGATGTTGAAGTGAAGAACACAAGAAAGTATGTACTGAGAAGGCTCTGTCAGCGCAAGCTCTGTGTGTGTAGCAGGAGTATGCATCAATCTGAGATACCTGGGAACTCATTACCAACTTCTGAACAAGGCTGCATGTCTCTAGGCACCGTGCCTCAAAACTGCCCTGACCACAGGAAAAATATTCTGTTTTCCACCTTTTAATGATGCAGATGAAAATTTCAAGAGATACAATATCTAACCTTGATCTCTATTCGATCTTCTGTCATAGACTTCATGATGACTTAAATTCTGAAGTTTTATCTTTTTGGAAAAGTAGTCACGAGTACTTCAAAGAATACTGCATCTGCTCTCAATTCCTGTTATGCATTTAAAAATACAGATTTTAGCAGCTTTGAAAATGTATTACAGTTTCTTTTTTTAAAGTTTCTTTTTTAAAAGTTCTTTGAAGTCATCAGAAACTCTCATCTTAGGGATTACACATTCTTGCACCTTACACTGTAGAACTCAGTATTGTAGGCAAAAGGAGCATGAGGAAAAGTAGTCTCAGACATAAATTAATCCATGACTGAATATCCAAAGACATTCAGATTTTCTCTTCCTGCATTTGCAATAACACAACTCAAGCATTACTTCAGATTCTCGAGGACTAGCACAATGTAAAGTGAACAAACTGCTGCTTTGAGATTTCCAGACTGGAAAAGCCCAGAAATCTCATAGAATCACAGAATATCCTTAGTTGGAAGGGGCCCATAAGGATCATCACATCCAACTCTCTTTAGGGGAAACTTAACAGTATTTCTCCTTTACAGTCGCAGGTGCAGTGCTTTATACTGTTTGTACACTGAAGTTTCCTGGCATTCAGCAGAAACAGTTGGTAAAAGCAAGCAACTTCCAGAAATCTGCATGGAGGTAGATCTCACTGCAATGTCAGTGATTAACGCTTGACAGCTTTGGGGATTTAACAATCCCAACTAAAAAAGATGATGACGTGTATCACAACAGTATGTTGTAACATGTATGATCTACAAGGTAAAATGTGCCCAAAACCTATATAGAGAGATATCCTTTATCTAGGAGAATATTAGCTAACTAAATGCAATCATTTACTTTAATATCCTTAAGCATTAAGAAACTAACTGCAATCACAGATATTCCTGAACTAAGTATCATCAAGGCTGGAAGATTTTTCCAGGGCAGTATCACTTTTTTTATGGTAATCATTAAACTTTGACATTAATCAGAGTCAGAGATACCATCCTGGGCTAAGAGATATTTGGTATGAGCTGGTACAGCAATTCTTACATCTGTTTACCACTGCTTCTTGTAAAGAACAGAGAAATGAGAATAAAGATGAAGATACCACTTCACAACTAGTTGCTAAATAAGTAACACATCAGATGGGGATGTGCTTCAGTGTCCCAAAACGAAATGACCATTCTGAATATCGGAGTCCGTATGGCTTTGAGTTATCTGTATTAGCACTGCAGTTCAAATTGGGAACAGGCTTTTGCAGCGAGTCTGCCAGTGGCTTTCCCTTGTGACACCTTGGTTTATGCAGCAAAGCTGTTTGGGAGCAGGTCGATTTTACTGCTTCTGGATGGATGCAAACCAGAGGTGGTCTCCAGAAGCATGTCTAAAGCTCCAACTGTAACTCGTTATGCAGCCCACTGAAGCAAACCACAACTATTTCTACAAAACACACTCCCAGCAGAAGCATTTCCCGTGGACATCAGCCAGCCAGACACATTCTGCACATCTGCACAGTACCAGCCTTTGTCACCAAAAACTGGGCCGGATCTCAGGAAAGCAGGGTCTGCCACTGGTCTACTAAAGGATGTGGGACATGCTTCCTCTCTTGCCTGTGACCCCACAGCATTCAGATTTTTTAGGTCCTTAGGTGGAACTTTGAGACCTATTGATGAAAAGCAATTTCCACATTTATTTCAAATGCACAGTTATCATGACATTCTGTCAATTGATTCCTTTACAGAGGTACTGTACTGTACCTTGGTTTTGTGAACTATTCATACAATCAGAGAACACATTAGGCTGGAAGGGACCTTTAACAGCCATCTAATCCAACCTCCCTAAAGTAAGCAATGACACCTTTAACTAGATCAGGTTGCTAACATCTTCATCTAGTCTGACCTTGAGTGTGTGCAGGGATGGCGCTTCCATCACCTCTCTGGGTATCCTGTTCCAGTGTGTTACCACCCTCATAGTAAAGAGCTTCTTCCTAAGGTTTAATCTAAACCTACCTTACTCTAGTGTAAAACCACTGGCCCTCATGCTATCACTACACTCTCTGATAATCAGTCCCTCCCCAACTTTCTGTAGGCCCCTTCATGCACTGGCAGGCCACTAAAAGTTCTCCTTGGAGCCCTCCTTCTCCAGGCTAAACAACTCCAACCCTCTCAGCCAATCTTCATACGAGAGGCACTCCAGCCCTCTAATCACCCACATCTCACCTGTCAGGCTCCTTGACAGCACAAACACTGATATGGGCAGAATCAGACCCTCTGAATGCCAGGAGCTCAGGCTGCAGAACACACAGGCAGGTCTGAAGAGCTCAGTGTGCAGAAGGCATTCTTTAATGGAAATCTAACTCACTGCAACTATAAATTATGTCAGTCAGCTTTATTCTCCAGTGACGTGTTTCCAAAATAGTCAGTTTCTCACTTTTGTTAACATAAAGCCTGCAACATAATCTACTCAGCATTAAAAAAAAAAAACAAAAAAAACCCCCAAAAACCCCCCAAAAAACCAAACCAAAAAAAAAAAAAAAAAAAAACCCCCAAAAACCCCCCAAAAAACCAAACCAAAAAACAAAAAACAAAAAAACAAAAAAAACCCACCTGATTTGATCAGTACATATGAAACAGATTTTTATCTGTGTTAACTTTATTGACATTTTCTCCCTCATCTCACACACTCTGAATAGCAAGCATTTCTTTAGAGTGCTACAAAGGAAATATAAAGAAAGTTTGCACCACAGAAAGGCTCTTAATGGTGCTAATGATGCCTCAGGGTGATGGCATCCACACAGCTGGCCATCACAGCCAACGTGGGTAAGCAGAGAGTGCAGCATCAGCTATAGGTTTGAGTCAAAGATTTCCTTTGGAAAAAAATTCTTTTGTCACAGAAAACTGGGTAACTTTCCCCAGCTCTGAATTACTCTTGAGAATTAACCCTTGTTTAAAAGTCGAACCCAGATAGCTTAGTGAGGATGTTTAATAACGCTCAATGCAGTACAGTCAGTATGTCTGGTGCATTAAAAAAAAAAACCAAAACAGCTGAATTTATTAGGCCTATAGGTCGGTATATAAATTTCTCAGAGACTTCATGGCTATGTCTCTACTAGTGAATTGACTAGAATATTAAACATATAACCTGACACTGAGGCCATCTGGCAAGAACATCTTGAGTCCTTACTAGCAGACTTTCTCACCCTCCTAAAAGGGGTGGCTGTAGGCTAGATGTGGATCAGAAATGTCTCAGGCCAATGCTGACCCCTGAGCAGTGCCTGGGAAGCCTGTGAACGAGCATGAGCCAGCGGGACCAAAACCATCACACAAAGTGCTCCAAGGATTTCTCAGTAGGGTTGGTTGGACTTCCACTACACAGAAATGTTTTCCAAAACTCTCCTTAATTTACTAACACAGAGTAGCCTATAAGCAGCAGGGTCTGCACGTGTGTCCCTCCTGCCTTTGTTGTTTATGTCATGAGAACAGAATGTGTGTCATGCATGGTGGGACAGTAAAAGAAACACAGACATGCACATGTATGCAAGTCAGAGAAATTCAGTTCCTGGGATTACTTCTTCATGGTCCAGCTGTAACTGTGGAACTCTTAAAGTCTTTTAATAATCTCTTTGGGATGTATACTACACTAAATGACACTGAGCCTCTGGATATTATTGAATAATTTAAAAAAAATCTCCCATTTTATGGGAGATGTTCTAGCATGTTTATTCCCATGAAGGGAAACGAAGAAAAAAAAACCAAAAAACGGTGTTGGACATGCTGGTAGATAACTGACACTGAGTCACACAAAACTTTTTATTCACCTTTTGTTTTTTTCTCCAGGATCTTTGCTTTAAAAGTATTAAGAAAACAATGTTTTGAAAATGAACTGATCAGATCTTCATCAGATGGTGCTTACAGCGAGAGCAGCTGAATGGAAACCTGTAAGAAATTGTCTTAAATCACCTTCTTGTTCCTCCAATCCCAGAGTGGCCAGACTGAGGTAGCTCTCAGCTCGAACTGCAGCCAAGCAAGGACTGCAGAAATACAATACCACTGAGCCATCTAAGCATCAAACAGACCCTGTAGCACAAAAATTCTGTTCTCTGCTCATCCTGACAAGTTTCTCCCATATCCCACCTAAACAGAAAGGGGGTATAAATCCAGGGAGGTATTTCCAACACCAGTTTGCTTCCCTTCTGCCCAAAGAGAATCCTCTGTTCATTTACTCTCCTGCACTGAGAAAACAACCAACAGCTGGACTCCAGAAAAGGATCTGGCTACTTCCTAGACCTCTGGATTTAAAACCGCCCATTTTCATACATAAAACTACAGTATAACACTAGACAGTATATCAGGATGAATCACGACTGGCATTAAAGTTGGTGGCCACTAAAGAGAACACTTGATTAAGAGAAACCAGAGAGCGATTAATTCAGAAGGGCACGTTTTAGAAGCATGTCAGCATTTCAGAACTCCAGCCAATATTTTTGCAACAAGTCATGCCATCTGCATCTGTATGAAGATGTTCATCTGAATAACAGATACAGCTCTGCTACATGTTTTGCTGATTTTAAAACACAAAGAGGGCTGGGAGAGACCTAAAATTAATTCAGATCACAGGATGACCAACAGAGATAACTTTGAAAGTTTTTTTCAAAATGGAGATTCAAAGTATTTTAAGAATTTAGTCTTGTAAATATATATAATTCTGGTCTTTTCAACACACACCCTAATATTTAAAACACTGTGGTCATGCTTTTGTTTGAGGAATATACATAGGATTGAAGATGTGGCCACTTCTTACCCTTTTAAACCCCTAAAATCACAGCCTATGAAACCTAACTGCTTAAAAACTCCAGTCTTGGTGTGAAGATCTACATGTCTGCAGCTTTCATGCCTTCCTACGAGGACACAATGGGATAAACTGATGGTCAGCATATCGGCATTAGCACTGGAATGCTTTGCTTCTGCCAATCTGCATGACAGCTGACAGAAGATGGGCCAAAACTCTTTGACACCGTTGAAATTGCACCACTGTATGCAATAGCCAAATTTGACACTCCATTTTCCCTGTAAAGGAAAGGCAAATGTGTTCCTCAGAAATCTGATATGACATAATACGCTTAAATAGTCTCCTCTGCAGTTTTTTCAGTCATTCAATAAAGTTAAGAGTCTCAGAATGAATATTGAATACATGTTTTTGAACACATGGAGGCTACAACACCTTCTGAATAATTGCCTGTTTAACCAATAGCTCTGGTGAAAAACAATAAACATATCCTGTCCCTGATGAGCAATGAGAGCCAAATAAAATGGAATTTTCACTCCACTATGATCTTATAGTAATGTCAAAATTGAACAAGANTCTAACTCCAATGGAAACAGTCCATTGATAGCAAGGCTCACTACAGCACAGGCTCTGGTAGAAATAAACTAGAGGATTTCTTTGTGAACATCTGGCCCCTCAAGTCTTGTAAAGATTTGACCCTTTTTTGTATTTATTTATACAGCACAAGCATCTGTTACTCAAGTCAAAATAAACAAAAAACCTAGCATAACAGTATAATCACACAGAATCACTTTGGGTTTTCAAAGAAATTACCATGCCTGTACTGACAGCCATGCCACAGTAGTAGAAAAGGAGACACACACAAGGACTTGAAGCTGAGCGTTGAGTGATGAGGCAGGGCAGCCAGCTGTAGGCAAGGGCATCTTGAAGAGTATGAAAAAGCTTAAGTGGCAGTGGGCTGGTTGTGCTGTAAGAGCCAATGAAAAAATGTTGCATGTCTAACAAAAAGATGAGTGGAGAGTAACAGACATGTAGATTTGGCAAGGGACAAACAGGGAGAAAAAGCTGAAAATATACTGGTAGTCTCAGTAGAACCTAGGACAAAATCTCATTGCAGTGACAGATGACCACAATCCAATGACAGATTGAAAAGTAACCTCAACACTTTCATCCTTTGATTGCCTTCATCAACATTACATCTAGTCAATTCTTCACACCCATTATTTCCATATATCTGAAGATTTATCACTCATCTTTGAAAGACAGTATTTCATTTTGTGTCCTCTAGAAAGAATTAACTAAATCCATCTTCCAAATCTTCAGCATTGCTGTGTTTTAATCTAATTCCTCAGAAGTGATCTGCCATTAAGGATAGATTCATCAGAACATTTATTTCTGGATTGCTTTGATTTTATTATCACGAAAGAGGTCACAAAAACATATCAATGTGTAAAGAGACACAGGGGATTCCACAATGCCACCACACGTATTAGGGTGGTGATGACACTCAGCACTGGTATAGGGATGTTATAATGGAGGAGCATATAGTGTTACAATTAATTTTAGAACTCATTTATTGCCATGCTATGCAGTAGCAAGCACCAGCTACAGTCAAGCTCAGAAGGACTAGCTAATTGTGTGCCAAAAAAACCCAGAAAGCTGCATCTGTATTTAGCTTAATTCAGCAGTGTTTTCATGGAGAGGGAGGGATCTACTTTTCCCACAGCAGATTTTTTAGATTTTTTTTTTGGTAGACTACACACATTAGGAAAAGGACTAGAAGAATAACGCTGAAATGAATGCAACCTCCTGCTTTATAGCACAGAAGATGAGAATAAATCAAGAGTCAAAAGGGAAGAGAGAAAAAATTACAAAAGATTCATACAGTAGTCTCATGAGATTTGGCCACTTTCTTGAGCTATTAAAAAAAAATCATTCAGGGACTTTCTGGGAGACGTAGTAACAAATGACAATGACTTCTGTCTTAAAGACAGCTGTTCAGTGAGCATCAGCAGTCAAATTAATAGGTACACTTAGATCTGAGTGGAGTAATTCTCTTCTCAGTTAAACCACGTTACACGTATAGAAACCTTTGTGCCAGCAGGTTACTAACTGTCATAATGCATATGTCTCTGTGGGTAAATTAGGGGAATATAAAGCAAGATTATAAATGAGATAATTTTAGACACTATTAGTGAAGGAAAAGGATAACATCATGAGTGTTAGAGCTAGATTATTTCCTTAGGAAGGCTAAGAAAAAGGGATCTTCTTCACGGGTTGATTTTTATTTTTTTTAATGTAAATATTAAGAAATATTTCACTAATGGGTAATGAGATTACTTTATGCAAACTTATGACTTCCCTTTTCAAATTACAGCAGCAGCATACAATTCCAAAGGCACCCAACACCACATAAATGGGTATGCTGGGAAAGATGTATAGTATCAACCTTGATGCAGTACTTACAATCAGGTTAATAATATATGAGTCTGTGACTAAAGTGGTTCTACTGGAAAGATAAGCTGATCAACTACCTTAAATGCATTTTCTAATTCACTGTCCATCTTTTTCTTCCTCTTTTTTTTTTTCTTCTGTCCATTTAAGGAGGAGGGTTGCAGATAGTCAGCATTTTTTAAAAAGCTAATCTATTCCCTGACACAACCTTTTTTCTGAAAAAAATGGAAGAAATGCCAAAGGAGAAACCATTTTTTGATTAAAAGGAAATGAAATATTTCCCCCTTAAAACTGATTTCTCTTAATCACCTCTCGTTCATCACACAAACACACAGGTACTGCTAACTACATCTCTTCCCATTTCACAATCCCTTACTGCCCAAGGACAACCTGCTTTCTCTGTCACACGAGGTAAAGGGCAAGTCCAGCCCAGTTCATTTCAGCAATTAACTTGCACCTACATCCTTGATCCTTCTCAGGCAGGCAGGTTGGACTAGATGATTTTTCAAAGTCCCTTCCAGCTCCTAACATTCTGTGATTCTGTAATACATCCTGTCTACCTAACGAAGGGACTCTGGTACTTTCTTTAGTTTGTATCAATGAACAGAGGTAAAGAGTCTGGAAACCCTTTATAGATAGACCATTAGCCGCCTAAATTGAGGTGGATAGCATCTCCATCTGGATTTAAGCGCATGTTAACTGCCTAGCATAGCTGGCTTAGATGCTGCCTCAAGCTCCTTTTCCTCTCTATTTTATCTACCAGAGCTTTCTGCTTTGTTACACAGCTTAACATGCAGCTTTCTATCTGTGTGACAAGTCACTACTCACAAGTATGAAGCCCAACAAAACCAAGAGACAGAGCTCAGTCCTGAGAAACAAGTTTGCAATTGCAGTTTCCCTCTGTAGTGGAGGAGAATATTTCTCCATGTATTATTACCCCTAGAAAACATACTCTCAAACAGCTCCAACAGCAGGGCCAAGTCAGGATGGCGTGCAGGTGGCCTTCATCTCGCCTACATCCAGAGGTCTAACAGACGGGCCTTTGGCCCAGGCTGTGTTCCCTGTACAGAGAATGGAAAGAAGCCAGCTCGCTACAATGAGTTATCTTCCAATAGAGATGCCAACAGACAGAAAGGATGTATTACCCTCCAGAGTCACAGCTCTCTCACTAGAAAAGGTGACTACGTAACTTCACATGGATGCAATGAATTGAGCTTTTTGGATTTATCTCGCCTAGTGGATAAAGCAGACCGAGGAGTTTTCTCAGCCAAAGAACAAGTGGCATAGTACAGTTAGTTACTATCTAGACTGACTTACTTCACAGCACAAGCAGATGCACCCAATTTGCCTACCCAGTTGTGCAAATCACCACAGAGTACTCAAGCATAACCTGGGAAAATGCTGGGCCAAATACATGCTCATGCTTAGCATGTGATGGGTGCATGACTGAGCTCAGGAGCCATGCTCGAGCACAAAGATCTTGATATTCTTCAGATTATCAGGAGCGTCACAAGTCTTAAATCTAGTAGATCCATAGCTTACAGGGTCCTTTTGAAAACAAAGTCAAGGGTCATATCTATTCTGCAAGTTCTGTTAATGTTTTGTTATGCAAAATTCCATTTGGTTTGGGAGATGTTTTTTGTTATCCAAATAGAAATCCTATTTTACATGACTGGAAAATGCTTTGAAAGCCAAGTGTTATTATCTGAATAGCCCAGGAGGTCAGAAGGTAAAGCAAATCACTGCTGGTGCAGAGAAACACAAACATACCACTGTGCTGTTACAAAAAAAAAAAAAA
>VXBZ01005788.1:88074-118138 GCA_013399135.1 Heliornis fulica
CACCCGCTGCCCCAGCACCGCTGCCCGGCCTGCGGGAGCCGCCCGCGCACCCCGCGGCCGGACGCCGCCGAGCCCCGGAGGAAGCCGCCCTCCGCCGGAGCCCGGCCGCCTGCCTGCCTCCCCTCCCCTTCCCTCTGCCCGCCGTCCCCACACGCCACCGCACGCCCTGCCGCCTTCCCGCCAGCCGGGAGGGGAGGGCGCCGCCGTCGTCGTCGTCCCCCCACCTCCCCGCCCCCGGCGGAGAGCCCGGGGAGGGGCGCCGTTGGGAGCGGAGTTCGTCGGGGCCAGTAGCAGCGGGGGGTGGGGCCCGCGGCACCGCCCTGAGGCAGGGATGTCCCCTCGCAGCCTCGGCTGGGGGATCCTTCTCTAGAGGAAGGCGAGGAGAACCCCGCGGCGAGAGCGGGACCCGGGGTAGCCCGCCGGGACCCACCTGGCAGCGAGTGGGGTGGGGCCGGGCCCGGCCTCAGTGGTGGGTCAGGCCGGCCGCCCTCCCCTGCCCCTCGGCTTGCACCAAGCGGGGTGACTGCTCCCACCCGCCCCATAGCGCGTCCTGGCAGCCGTGAAGGGTGGGCGGCCACTGGCGCAGGAGAGGGAGCTGGGCCGGGAGCCCATCGCGGGCGGGCGTGGGGCCTCAGGGGGTCCCAGCCACGGCCAGGGGAGAGGTGTGCATCGAGAGGTACGGGGCCTTCAGCCATGCCTCTGCGGATACCATCGGCTCAGACCTAGGTCGCCGTGGCTTTGCCAGGCAAACGGTGCATGGGACGGTAACGAAGGGAAAGCAGACACGGGTCGAGAGTTGTCGGCTCTCCGTTGGGCTGCCTGTGAGGTTCTGGGTGCTCTTAACTTTGCATAAATCATTGGTCGGGGTGGAGACAGCACAGTTGTTATTACTGTTAACCTCCTTCCAGGTTAATTAGTCCTTTCAGCAGGACTAATTGGCATGGAAACAGGATCATGCTGACTTGGCTATATTGCTTTTGGTTCCAGAGTCAGCTCCTCCTCAGTGCCAGACCTCTTCACCATGCTCTACCTATGGTGTAAACATGCCTTTAGCCAGCTCCTGGTTCTGGTTGAATTGCAGTCAGCGTGTCCTGGTCCATGACAGAGCACAACGTTTCACTAGTCAGTGGAGAAAATCAATGTCTTTTTGTTTTGGTTTGGTTTGCATTTTTTCTCTTCCCACCTGTTTTTTCCTTCTACATATCCTCTTTCATTAGACAAACGGCTAGGAAAAGGATAGACACTTGTGGAATGCTGTGGTGTTGTGTGCAGGTCAGAGAGCATGGATGGCTTTTCATCTCTGCTCAACAAAATCTTAAAAAGGAAGACAGGCCTATGTCCTGACCTTGTTGCTGTTGTAATTAATAATAAAACTCCAACAAAAGAAGGAACAGGCTCAGTTTTAAAAACAGCATAAACCTCTATAGGCAATGAGGAAAAATGTAGAATAACTGGTACTAAACCTTTTGATTTCATTTTAAGTCTTGCAATATTTGGATTCTTAAATAGTGCCATAATTAGTATAAAGTAAGTTAAAATCTCATCTTTCAGTTAAAAACTAATAAGGTTTATGATGAAAGCTTGAGAATTGTGTTATGAAGCATTTGTGACTCAAGGGCTCAAAAATGAAAAGTCAAATACTAAATATATGTATTATATCTAGATTATATAAGTGATTTGATACCCCTGGATCCTGACTTTTCTTTAATTATATGGATGGGCAGTATTAAAGACTAGTTCCTTCAAAGGCTTAAGCAAAAGTTAATTTAGGGAAGGGTATCAACTCAGTTCTTTTCCTGTGAGTGCTGAAAGAAAGTATCAAAATTGAAGAAAATATTTCTTATGAAGAATTTAACATGGTTTAAAAGCACCTTTAAGCACTAATAGTTTCTTAAATAAATTGTTTGGGTTTATAACAGAAAATATTTTAGAGGATACTACTTCTGATTAACATGCTATCTTGGTACTTTGGAAACACATTTAAGGTAAGAACAATCAACAGTGCTGTAGTGTCTGCCATATTTTATCACTTGATTTGAGTACTTTTCTTCTTGATCTTTCAGAGCAACCATTTCTGTTTACTTGTGAGTATTTTAAAGATAATCCAGGTTGTAGCTGATGGGACAAGGAAGTAGATAGTGGGATATGGAGCATTTGTTCCTCAGGGCTTTGGATTCCATTAACCTTAGCAGTAACTGAAAGATTTTAAAAATTTAACTAATCAATGATTTTAGTGAAAGGTAAATATCATCTTCTCAGTGATGGAGCATTTACAGTGAAAATGGCCCATTGGTTTTTGCCTGCAGGAAGGACTCAGAAGAAAGCTGCTGTGGCAACGGTCTGGAGGTAAGACCCAGGAAAGCCCTGCACAGTGCGGAGTATTTAAGGAAATAATGGAAGGAAAGACTTTTGGGGAACCATTTAATGTTGCCAATATGGGGCACAGGCAGAGACTCCTTGTCCTGCCCTGAAGTTACCCACCCTGACTTTTCTCTTGGATCTACGCTCCTAAACATCTTTCAAAAAGCAAATAGGTTATTTTAAGCTATGTCAGGAAGAAGATCTCTGGGTACTTTTATTCCCCAAAGCTTTTATTCACTTCTATTCACACAGTCAGACCCTACAGATTCTCCACCCAAGAAAATCCCAGGGATGTATGTCCCAAGGTCAGCCCAGACTGCAGGGCCTTGGGGTAGGGTTCTCACCTCTGCTGTTTGAAATGTGCTACTTCTCAGCAAATAGTTAAGTAGGGCAGAGAGGGAGAGAGTTAACAGGACTCTGTGGCCTAGTGATTCGGATCTTATTTATGGAGTACTGTTATTTCATAAATAATCCAGTTATTCATGAATTAATTACTGGATAAAATAAATCAACATTCAGTGGTGTAAAGAATGGAACCTGATTCTCTGCTCCCCTTAGGTGCCTTTATCATCGCTCATTTTTTCTCTTGCTCTTTTTCCAGAAAACATACAGTTTTTCCATCCCAGTAAAATTATCCCTGTAAACGATGAGACTTCGAATGTTGTAGTTCAGGGACTAAAATTCATCACTGTTTCTACTACTTTGGGGAATGTTCCAGCCTCTGGGCCACTAGACAGTTTAAGATCTATGCTCCCAATTAAATTTTGTTCAATAAGGTAAGCACAGCAATATTCTTTTCTTCCTTAGCATTGCCAATATTGGTAAAGGCCACTGCAAAATCGGAAAAGTCTAAACTGCAAAGGCAAGCACTGTGTGTGAAGAAGCAGAAGGACTGTCCTTGGGTCAGTGCAGATAGATGTGGGAGAAAACACCCGCCAAGTCGACACGTGAAAAAAGTCCTTGGGGTGAGTGGGGTTGCAATGGCTGCATCAGCTATGTCTGGGTTAGCAGACACCGAGGCTGGTCTGTAGAGCAAAACTGCTGTTGCTGAGCACCTGACATCCACACCATACACACTGTAGTTGGGGTGGGCTTTTTTTTTCCCTTAGGAAAGGTTCTAATCTGGTCTCATAGATGAGATGCTCGTTAGCGATTGGACCGCATTCAGCGTGCTGCTGGGGTGCACTCTCCACCTTAGTTTCATATGGAAGGAATAGAATTCGTGTGCTGTGAGAGTGCTCTGAGATGTGAACCAAAGCACAGTAAGTGGGGATGATCAAACGATTCACTTCACAGGCACAGTCCTGATCTGCGCTGAAATGCGACGTAGACACGCCCATCATCTCCTTTCAGAAGGAGCTGGAACAGAGCGCGCTCAGCCTTTGTTAAAAAGCAGAAATTGTTGAAGGCAGTGGGAGTGGAATGAGGAGCCACTCCAAATTTTGGAACAAATTCCAGTTTTCTTCATCGCTGTCAGTACTAGTGGAGATACTGAAGAGGAGGCAATGACAGGAAGGCTGGAGAAGAGGTCTGCTCAGAGCTGATGCATTTGCAGTACTACCACTATCAGTCACCAGACTGTAGGAGAAAGACTGCCTTGAGAATCAGGGAAGAAGTATTTGATCACGCCGTGCAATGCATCACTAAGCTCTTGCACGGGAGAGTGGTACTGAGGGTTTACCTGACAAAATGAACATAACCCAACTTACACGCTGAGGTCAGAATCAGTTATCAGAACGTTTTCTTTTTCATTTTCCTCTCTGGCATGTCTGTCAGTTAACTGATTTTGACAAAGATCCGGTCTTATCCTGAAGCAAACTGCCGTCACAGGGGGTTCAGAGATTCAAAAGAGAGAGACAGAAACTAAAAAAAAACTGGGAAGAATTGCTGCTACAGCTGAAGTGGTGTCTTCTGAGGAGCACAGGACATTAATCTTACTAGGCTGATACCCATGCTGCTGCTCACCTATTCTGCCTTGCGGCAATTTTAATAGCCTGCTGGTTTAACCTGCTGAGGAGGTGTAATTAATAAAACTGGCTAAGACAAAATCCACAAGAAAATCCTCAACTCTTTTTTTTGTTTTATTTTGTTTTGTTTTGTTTTGTTTTTTTTTGTTTTGTTTTTTAAATTTCTCCCAAGACTGACTTCTATTTCCCTTTATTGAAATCAGAAGTTGCGCACCATTTTTGCCAAAATATCATTCAACAGAAACTTAATATTTCCTTCAGAAAGCTCAGCTTGCTTGCTTTCTGTTCTACAGTATCTCAGCAGCAGCAGAGTTCTAGAGTGACAAGAGGATGCTGGGGAGTGGATAAGCAGCACCAGGGTTTAGGGAATACTCACACTTTGACAGTTCCCTAGGCTGTGCTTTGCCTGTGCAGATAACAAGCAGTGGTTGTTGGACGTGCTATGTGAGGAAAGCAATATTATAATTATCTACTCTGTATATTTATCAGAAAGCATGTGTAATACTTGCTGATGTTGAGTAGTACCCAACAGTTTATGCTGAGCCTGTACCTGACAATGAGTTTATACTCTGTCCTCGTTTCTGTCGGGCAGATTGCAAACAGTGTTGCACGAATCCGTTTGCTTTGGTTGCATAATTTGCTAGTTTTCATTTAATTATACAGAAATATTAATGTTGTTATGTCAACAGTTCGGATGTAGTGGAGATCTGAATATTTCAGCGAGCCACATAAAAATAAGGTGTTAATCAATATGAGTAATGAGGACAAATTTGCCTTTAATAAGAGGCTTGACCCAAATTGTTTGGAACTGTTGTTTAATTTTCAGATGGTTATTTTTCTTCATATTCAAGAATGTAGAACAAAAATTTGCATTATCTGAATGAATTTAAAAGAGTATTCCTGCAATATTCCATTTCTTATGCAACAAAACCTCTGGATTATGCACATTATGAGTCAGACACATCAAAATAAAAATCCATTGACACTTTGGCAGAGGAAGAAATAATCAAGGCTCTTTATAACTCACATCATAAAGATTAATTATTATGCACTAAAATAACACAAAATCCATTAGAGAAGCTTGTGGTGCCTTAGAAGCACTATTCTTTAAGTCTCTGTCCTGATAAAAACACAGTCTGTATTTAGAAAAACAGACAAGTAACTGAGTTGTCATTTATTTTTCTTACTGTAGCTGCCATTGAGGAAGAGCTGTTTTACATGGGATTTCTTTGTTAAGAGTTTGTATTAGAGTATTTTCATCTAAATCCCTTTGTCAGGAGCACATTATTTGTAACAAAACGTATGCAATGTTTCCCTTTTTTCTTTAAAGTTTGATAAAAATAGAAGGATAGAGTCCATTTCTTTGAGATTTCATTTTTATCCATATCTTTATGTATCTCATTTGTGATAATTATTTTTTATGAAAATTTTTTCACTATACCAGCCAGAATTCCAGGTCAAGAGCAAAGCCTCATTGTGCAAGAGATAATATGAGCGAGGAAGACAAGTCTGAGTTGTTTGAATTGCTGATATTTAGAATTATGTATATTTAAAGGCAGATCAAGTCAGGATCCTAACTGATGCATCTGTGTAAGGACTAGATAAAAACATCAAGAGATGTTGGTTCCTGAAATTTTCATCCAAACATCCCTTTGAATTTTATCAGTGGAAACGTAGAAAGACAAAGAATAAACACTGGGGAAGGGGATGGGGGTGGTGGAGAGCAAGCCATTTATATGTGCAAACACTCCCACATAAAGCAGGATAAGCAATGGCAAGCCAGTGCAGTGAAATGATTTGGCATCAATCCTGATTTGCTAAGATTAGGAAGAGTTCTAGAAGCGATAATCGAGAGTAGCAAAGCAACAGCTATGGACAGAATCAAGTGAGAGTCTGAGGTGTATCTTGCTCTTATCCTTTGTGTAGTTGTCTGTTTTGGGGTGGGTTTTGGTTTTTTTTTTTACTTATGCTAAGGAAATACTTAACAGGAAATAGTCCATGAAGGATGAGGGGAAAGGACAGCCTTTGCAGCGTGAAGAGTGTGGAGGTGTGTTTACACAGAGTCTGTATCCACAGCCCTGCACTGCCAAGACAGCGCTTTGCTGGTGGGAGTGCCTCCGAGTCTTTTTAATGCATCCTCTTTTCCCAAGGCTGTGCCAACTAGCCCTTCACCCTCATTCCCCAAACACTGGCAGCAGAAGCAGCCATGGGTAAGCTCCTAACAGACAGGTCAGGCTGGCAGGCTATATATGTGGAATAACATGTAAATTAAGCTGGCTGTGTAACTGCATTTCTTTGCCATATGCACTGTATACAAAGGGGCATCATTATTAGGTGGATACAGAATTCTGTGTATGATGTTCTAAACTGTGTCATTGCACCTTAATTTAAACATTACTTTGTGGTCCAGGAAAAATACTTTAAATATTTCTAATAATTTTTAACATTTTAAAGAGTTAACATTCCATTTACAGATAAGAATCATATTTTTAAAGAGCTTTTTGTTACTCACCTTGTGTCATAAATTGCATATAGTTTTTTGTTTTCTTCAACTGCATTCCTACAAAGAGAGAAGGAGAGAATATCATTTGCATGCTCAATGCCCATCGCCAAAACAAAACATAGTTTGAGGACTTGAAGGTTTTCAGACCATCACTGTAAAATCTAGGAAGGGGAAAACATAATCTATAAATTGACTGTTCAACCCCTGACATGACAAGACTGTAATAATCTTTTGGAAATTGTCTAAGTGAGTTTTTAATTATAGATCTATGACTCTGTTGCCAAGAAATGAAAAAGATTAAAAAAATAGACACTGCTTTTGTGAAAAACACAATCCAACAGTATGGTTTCAATAGAGCTATGTGAATAATTTTCAGAAAAGGTTTCTAATTGATCCAGATTAACATTATCCAATTCAGTTATTTCATTTTTTTTACATAAGCCAAACAAAACAGTACATTGAAGAGTAATGCAAAGTATTCAACGTAAAACAAAATATTTTAACTCTGATGCTTTTAATACTTTTACATGTGTTTAAACATTCAGGTTCATGTAAAAAATACTGAAAATTTGAAGCTAAAGTCTGTATTTTTGAGAATTTTAAATTGATATACATATGACTTTGCAGAATATACTTTTTATCTTTAACTAGAAAAAAAGAGATTTTATCCTCAATTTTTTTGTTGGACTGTTTCAGAAGATGTTGATAGGTTGACGGTTGGACTTGATGATCCTAAAGAACTTTTCCAACCTCCTATGTAGGAACAAAGGTCTCTGCCGAAGTAGTGCTACTGATTTAAGAGAGCAAGAGGAGATACTGTCTGAAATGTGTTGGCTTTTCTGGAATCAGCAATAAAATATAAGTTTTAGCTAAGTAGTTTCTGAGAAGGCGTGATGAATGTAAGGGGCACTCCATAATAAGTATTGATTTGTATCTTACAATCTGATTTATGTCTGCCTACATTACTTTACCTGCCTGCTTAGAGAAGTTAAAGAGAAGCAAGTAAAAGCATGAGGTAAATGATCCTGAGTTTGGATGCATTAAGCTCCACTTAGATGGGAAAGGTAGACCCTTAGTGTGGTCCCTGTTCTGGAGTGGTTATGCATTTTACATTAAATATGCACTGGCTAAAAGATGTTAACAGACGAGTACTGTGAATGCCCAGCTCCCTTGGGCACTGGGTAAGGAGACGTGGGGCTTCTCTGGTGTCTTGCATCCCCTGGAAACAGTCAACCATCTAACATAGAACTGGTAGGGCTGGGCAGGGCTCAGGTTAGATGCCACCATCTAGCCCACTAAAGATGATCTGAGTTCTTAAGACCCTGCATAGAACTCTCAGTTACAATGCAGGACCTATGGGATACCCATGCTCTACTGGAGAGGTAACCTTGGAGCATCCCAATGGCTCAGGATGCTTGTGTAGGGGAACTGGGCTGAGCCTCTTGGGTCAGATTCTCTCCAAGAGAAGGATCCCCAGCTTTCTGTCCATAGGCTCCATTAACCGAGTTGACTAGATCTCTGCTGACATAATGGGATCACACAGTCCTCATGTAGACACTGACATCTAATCTTCAGATGAATCCTACCCCAAACTTCACAATATCTTATGTTCTTTTGATAGTTCTGAGCATCTGGATTCACAAGCCACACAGCTCCGGATTTAAAGATCATTATAGTATCATATGCCCGTGACCACAACGGAGCATGCTCTGTTGTTGTTTGATTGATATTCTCCAGTACAGTTTTGCATTATGTCCACACTCCTTAGTTGTCTGGTCCACTGTGGCTATAGGCCTGGGTAATATCTTGAGCTCAACAGAGGAGAGAGGCAAGGAGGAAAAGCAGAGAGGAGGCATCCAAAGCCTCAACAATGACCCAAATACACTCCCTGATTATGCCCACCTGTCTGCTTTCAATACAGATACACAACAGTTTTCCACCCCCTTACCTAAATATGTGCATACCCATAAGACAAAAAAAAGTCCTTGCATATAATAACAGTTTACGTTAATATATTCATTAAAACCTACAGAAGAGTGCAAAACATCTTGTATGGCCACCTTGTGTTTATAACGTTTGACATCCATCAGCAAAAACGCCAATGGCAGGATAGAGTTAGCTTCTTGTTTTGGAAGGGAGGTGATAACAGCAAACAGAGGTCAGGAAAACAGGCTAATGTATCAGGGGAAAAATCAAATTTCATCTTTCAAACATTGAAGCTTCTCAGTGGACTTTTATTCAGACTAATAATGCACACCATTTTTTTCTTCTCTTAGCACATGTAGGCACATCTTGATGTTGAAATTCTCTTATTTAGCAGAGTGGCAAAATCCTTTGGTCCCTGTGTTGGAAAAAGCCAGCTTGTGAGAGAAGAGTAAATAGAGTTCATCTCTTACAGAAGTCTCCTAGTGCTGCTGTCTGCCTGGCACCGATAGAAGACACGCTTCTGAAAGTATTAACAAAAGTAATTCCCCCATCACAAAAGCACCACATTAAAAGTACTTATATTAAAAGCACTTTGTTGTATATGAATATCATTATATAATTGATTATTCCCATTAAAATGCTTTGCATCCTTATCACAACTTTAATAAAAGAACAAAACTGCTTTGAATATTCTACACGCACTTGCCTAGAGCCACTATTAAGCAGAGAGGCTCTGTGTGCAGCCAGGCAGTCATTGATGGTAAATCAAATGGAGGGCATATGGTTTCAGTATTGCTGCTGGTGGAGTTTCTGTTGCTAGAAAGAACTAATGTTTTGCATTTAGGATTATTAAAGTAACAAAAATAGTAACTCGTCTTCTCCTTTACCCCCCCAGCTCTCTTCAAGGCTCACTCAGTACAGGAAAATACACCGTGAACAACCAATACTACTACGTTAGGACTTTCCTGAACTGCAAAGTAAGAACTTGGTGTGATTTTTTTTTTGTTAAAGCCTGAACAATTTCTGAAGGATAACATGACTCCCAGCAGGGATTCCTCCTTGCTGATGATGTAAGCATCAGAAATTAAATGGGTACGTTTGAGCCAGTTACCATAGGCTACTTTTATAATCAGGGCAGGGATGGGGGAGTGGGGGGGAGCAATCCAAAGACTGATAGAAGCTTAAAAGGCCCAGAAAATACTAAAATAGTGTAGGAGAAGCACCATCCAGAAGCACCTAGCAACTGTGAACAAAGCTTGTATCTACCCAGATGTCTGACTTCTGGGTATGTGACATTGAATAAGATAATTGCCATCCATGGTGATTTAATGGGAAGGAAGGCTCGATCTCTTATCAGTACATTGAGCATATTGCCCACCAACACCTTGTCACCATAAAGTCTTGTGTGTCTTTGGGTTGGGGCTGCATGAAGAGTGTCTCTGCTAATAGAGAGTGGACAGCAAAGAAGCAGGAACGCTGTTAAATTTGTATGGTGTTTCTGGAGTTACTAGTCCTTTAACCAAATGTAAGATAAATTTTAAGCATCAATCATCACTTTGTGTCACACATTTAAATCCTACAAGATCACATAAAAGCAGAAATGAAGTTAAATATCATATTCATTTGAAAATAATCTTTACGAGAGTGAAATGTAATAGCCCTTTCTGGATTAAGGCCAGAACACAAAGCCATGCTAGTGAATCACAGAATGCTTAACAAGTTCTCCTGATGTTATGTATCTAACAAAATGATTCAGCATGAAAATATAGATACAAAGGCTAATATTTATAGCTTGGAAGATAATGCTAACAAGAAAAAAGTGAGATAGTTCAGATTCTGAAAGCATATGAATGTGCAGTGCCTCTATTGAGAAAAAAAATACTCGATTTTTCTACTCTGCAAAGAAATCTGTACACCTCACATGAGCCCTTTACAAACACAAAGAAAAAAAAAAGTGATGATAAACTTCACAGGTTTGGAGAATGCACACCTCATTATATTTGAGGCTTTTTCATTTTGAAGTGAAGAAAATGCTTTTGTTGCTTGACCCAGTATACACTATGGAGACAAAATTAAGACCATACTACATGGCTTTAATGCACTATTGGTTGCAACAGCTAGATTCATAACCTGGAACAGTTGCCTCTGGGATTCTACCTCAAGACTGTTCAGCCCACCTTGAAAACCTCCTCTCCAGAAACTTCAGAAGCAATGAGGCATCTGCACAAGTGAGTCAATCACATTCACGTTTCCCTTTTGCTAGGAGGTTCAACCCATGCTAACTAGGATAGGTATTCAAGGGCATCATTGTCACACAGCATGATAGGCAGTAACGAATTATTTTTAGTACCTAGAAGCCTATCAAGAAAAGTAAGATAGTACAGACTGAAATGCCAAATGCAAAAATGGGAAACTGTGTTTAAAACTCCCAGGATATTATAGACACAGTTATTGAATTACCATTGTAGATCTGCTGAAGCCTCAGTAAGCAGCAAACGATGGAAGTTTCTGCTATAAATATAAGATTCACATAGCTATCTCTTATTTTTTTAAAGTATAAATTAAGTAGATGCAAGCCAAGTTTTCATAAATAATGCCAAAAATGTTTATGTATGAGAAGCTTAAACTATGTGGCTCGAGCTGTAATAAATGTTTCAGTGAACATGATTTTAAACATGATTTATTCAAATGTTATGTTAAGTAAGCATTCAATATGCTTTTATGTAATGCTGATGCCCAAGTTACATGTAATTATGATGACATTATAGCATCCTTGATCTTTCATAACCTCTCCAGAAATTCATTTTTCCCAACATCAAGCTCCACAAAGAGTATGGAAGTGACAATGTCACATAGTATAAACAGTTACCAGAACAATACTTTTCAGGTCCAATTCAATGAGGGCCAGCCACTCTTGACTCCTTTTGACATCAGCCAGAGCTGGGAAGTTTAGCATTGCTCAGGAACATGCCAGTGAATTAGCACGTCTACATACCCGCTCATGGGCATTTAAGGTAGGGAGTGTAGTGAGAATATGTCAAAACATAGATACCTGTTTACTCACATTTTGAATTGCTGATATTCTTGAAGGCATCTAGTTATAGTTCTATTTTAGATCAAATAGGTTCTGTACCATTATTTTAGTCTGCAGGGTTTATTTTCTTTCTAATGCATTCTCTTTCCAAATATAAAAACTAACAGTCATGGGGAGAGCTCTCAAAATGCACGCAACAGCAGTGCATAAATTCACCGTTATCCTTACAGTGACGGTCTCAGAGTCACTGCAGGTAGCTCAGCAAATGACTCTAGTCCACGCTCAGTGGAGGTCAGAAGGGTGAACAAGCGCTAAGGACAGTCAGACAATTAATAGCACAAAACAAGACCGGCACGGTACTGAAGAAATCTGTGGTCTATACACAGCCTATAAAATTTGTATAGGCCTCTTCCATCTCAGAGAGCTTGTGAGCTGGATAAAGGTGTAGGAAAGAGCTACAGGAATGATCAGAAGTATGAAATGACATTTGTAGGAAGAAAGAGGCTTAGGCTGAGACACAAGTCTGGAAGGAAGATGAGGGAAGGAGTAAAGATACAATAGATGTATGTGTAGATGTAGGCCGCCTGAACGATTATTTGTTATTGTTCATGCAGTAAAAACCAAAGGAGCACTCAGCTGATCAGATGGCAGGTTTTAAGCAAGCAATATGAAGTCCTTTTTCACACAATGCATAATTAAATTGTGGAGCTCATTGCCAGAGGAAGCTGCAGAGGCCAAAGTTATAAATGGGCTCAGAAATCCATTAGACAAATGCATGAAAAGAGCTCCATCAATGGCTATTAAAATCAATGCTGTGAGTGCACCCTCTGGCTGAGGAAGTCCATAAACCTCTGACTGCTTGAAACCCAGAGGTTATACCTGGGGAAGAGCTGCTTTCTGTCTGTCCTGCTTCTTGAGTTCCTCACAAAGTACATGCTACTGCCTGATGTCAAAGGCAGGGCAGCAAACCAGATGCAAGTGTGGCTTTATTCAGTATGGGAAAGTTTATGTTCAGTGTGATGAGAAATACATGTTCCCAGTTTATTGTGACCCAGCAGTAAAATCATTTTCATGCCTTAAACTGTTTTCATTACTATACTCTCCACAAATAAACCACTGGTAAATTTCTCTTCGGAAAATCATTTGGCTGCATATTTCTAATTTCTGTTCTTTGATCCCCTGAAGCACTTACATACATGCTAGGGGGATAAAAAGGTTGCCAGTGTCCCTCCTAACCCTCCTGAGCTCTCAGAGGGCTGCTGTAAAACACATGCTTTTTTTTTCAGAAAGAAAAAAATTCAGATGCTATTTGAGCTCATAAAATCCTGAAGGAAAAAAAAACTCTTTACATTTTCACAGACCACAACATATGTTCGACAAGTGTATCCATGTTATCAAAGACATCAGATCTACCTCTTGATACAAGCAGCGTAAACTTTTGATGTATATTGGAATGCATCTCAACTCAAAGGAGAAATTATGGCTTAGAAGGAAGCCTACTCTCAGCATCTCCAATTTCTGTATATTCTTTTAGCTATTTTTTTTCATTCTCAGTACAAAAGTTTATAGTCTGAGTAAAATAAAAATTAATTCATGAAGAATAGTAAATGCCACTTCTGAGAGGCCCATGACTGCAAGGGCCAGTTCCCCATGGAGGGACGTAGTTTTTCCATACAATGTTACATGGGGGGAAGGGGGAGGAGGGGGAAGGGAGCCTTGAGTCCTCACCCTGTCATTATTATTCAATGACCTATTTACAAAATGCAGAGGTGACCTTGACCTCTGACATTATGACAGTTTTGAATGAAAGTAGGTAACATGGTGTGTGCTGAACTCACTGCTGTTTAATAGCCACTCCAATGGGAACACGTGCTTGACAGGGCTCATCAGGTACCCCTCAGGTACTTTTACTGCAAAAAATTTAAGGTGTCCCTGATCTCTGAAGAAGTTAGGGTTCCTATGAATAATTTCTTAGATTTCATAGACACACAAAAAAAAAAAAATCCCACAAAATACTTTTTTGAAAATAATGTTCAAAAAACAATTGAGAGGAGGCTTTTCCGTCTCTCACATATTTGAGTTATTTGAAAAATAGCATGAGAAAGAATAGTTTCTTGATGCATTCTAAACCTCAAAGAGAATGTATATATTGTTTTACACAATTACATATAATAGGGTTAGGAATCCCCCAGCACCTTCCACCACCCGACTACCTACTTCTACAGGCCAAACTGGTCTCCAAACTGTGCATGGAAGAACAGTTTTAAAATGATGAAAGTATGTATGATCAGATGAAATAATCAGCTGGAGATGTACACGGTAATATTTTCTCATAGGTTGCTACTGCTTCATAGGTACAGATCAAAATACTTATTGTAAGTGACCTTTAAGTCATTCGGCTGTTTAGATAGGAAGTCTTTAAAATTTCAAAGGCTGTCAGCCCACGGTGTGTCGGGAAACTTGAATTTAAGAACCCAGCCTTAACATTTACATTCCTTGGTTATGTTTCAGAGTTGGTCATAGATGTTAAGAATATCGCCTTTGGGACATTTAAGTGCATTATATCATAGCCCCAAGCTGTACTTTCTCTTACCCACAACTCTTCCTTAAACATCAGAAGTTTTGATTTAAAAGAGAAACAAGCTAGTAGCAGACCGTACACGTCTCTGCCTTTTTCCTACACCGCGTCAAGTGTGAGGGCGAGAGAACCGCAAAGTGCAGTTAAACAGTCATGGCAGTCTACGAAAAACTGGAACTGTTCTGTGAAATGGAAAACATGGAAATGTTCTTTACTTTAAACATTAATCAGAAGAACTAATACCCTTTTTATTTTACAGGTTTTTGGAGATGTGAATATGTACACTTAAACTGTCCTGAATATACTAGGACATCCCACCATCTGTTGCACTAATGCTTTATTCTAATCCAGTGCTTTTATTTGGACTCAGTGGAACTTTATCTACTAAAACTTTTTTTTTTCTTTAAATGCAAAACGAACATCCAGTGACAGTGGGATACTCTCTGCTCTCCTCTAGACATTGACTTTTTAAGAATTAAATGGTTGAGATATTTTTACTCAAGTGATGTTTCAAAATTCCCTCCATCTTTATTTTAAAACACTGTGAAATGCTTAAATCTGAAAAAGGCTGCCAAAAATCCAGAAGACACTTTTCAGCACCTCAGTTTGTTGAGAGTTTTATAAAAAGATCGAAATACTTTTCTATCACTAGTAAACAGCAACAAAAAGTACTTATTCATATCCCTGTATTTATTCACAGTGTTTATTCATCCATGAGAATGTCCAAATTACCAGTCTTTGTTCATCATCATCCTTATAAATGGTGTCACGCAAGAAAACCACCTAAAAGGCTCTCATATAACTTTTAACTATATTTTCTGTTTTTCTTTCAAAGTCCTCAAATGTTGTGTATACCTATATTAGATAATGTAAAGTCAAAGCACGTGAAACCTGAGAGAAGGGAGTAAGATATTCCCCTCCATTTAAAAATCCCACTTGAGGAACATGGGGCAAACACCGTGGAATTAAATCATTTATCGTCATGCCATGAGCCCTGGATATAAGGCTTCCCTGGCAGAGAGGGAAGAGGATATTAGTCTCCCTACACCCAGCACTTTGTTGTAACTTCTAGGAAACATTAAGTGGTATTTTCCCTATTGAAAGCACCTCCACACTCAGCAGTGCTTTAGACAAAATAAATCAATTAGACATCCATTTTACAGTATTTCAGACATCCTAATATGCTTCATTTTGGCATGCGTAACTCTTATTCATAGATTTATAATACACGATTAAATATAGATTAATTTTTAACTCTAAGCTGTGGATTGCTGGAACTTCAGAGTTATGGAGGAGCTGACTTCCCACTGAACGCTGGCTGCCTGGGAGTGTGATTTTGGCCCTTGAGCAAATAAGATACTAATTCCTCCACCATCAGAAAGTTTCTCATTGCTCCCAGACTACCTGATTATATCTGTATTTTATTTTCCCTTTCACCCTCCCCAGACCTGTGAAATCTCAGCATGTGGACCACAGGCAGGGTGGGGGCTCCCATAGAGACCCTCAGTAGACTGAGCCTGCAGTCAGAGGGACTGAGAGCCTGGACCCTCTTGCAGCCTTCCCAGACCTTCACTGCTGCTAAGCACAAAGGAGCTGCCCTCTCTTTTGGTGGCTCTGTAGGTATTTGCCCTCTTCCCACTCACTTTCTGTAACTTTCTAGGGGGAGTCACTGAACAAGGTATTTCGGTCTCATTCAGCATTCCCATTCTTATGCCCTTGTAGCTGTACAGATTTGCCATCTTTCTCGGTGTCTGTACATTTAGCAGCAGCCCTAAATCTGAACAGAATCTCTCAGTAGAAATGGCTGTAATGAAAATAAGCTATAGTTCACTGAACTTCAGATCCAATTTCCTTTTTGCTTTAGAAATCAATGTCATATTATGCTTTACAAATTTTCCTGCTTCTCATTCAATGCATACAATCTAATAACTTTCAAAAAGTTTAAAGCCTTGTTCTTTAAAACAGGAACAAATTGAACAAAACACATACTTTGTCAATCTTGATTCCTTCCATAGTATGATCCCTCCAGTATTAAATGAAATTGCTACAAGTCCACTGTAATTGATGCTGGACTGAAAGAGGAACCAACAGAACTGACAGTTTCTACGTTTCAATGTGGTATGTTCTGTCATCTTTTCCAGTTTTCCTCCTGTAAAGATTGACCTAGCTCTTGTAGCATAAATATTTGGTTTTAAAGTATTTTTTTTCTTTCTAATCTGCTTTCATTGACACTTATTCACACACAATCCACATTTGGAACAACAATTAAAAGAGAAATAACCCTTTGGAAAATAAAACATTGTTTTGAGTAACAACTTGCTCTTTGTCTTTTTTGCTAAACTAAGGGAATTATATGAAACTGTGGGCCAGATTGTGCCTCACACAAACAGGCCTACCCTGGAGCTTATGGCAAGCTGCACATTCCATTGGGAGCTCCGGAGCTCCGTCAGGCACAGCAGACCTCTGCCAGATGCTGCACCTTGATGAGGCCCATGATGTGTCCTCTTCTGGGGAATTGGCCAGGGCAGAAGATGGCCAGGTTTTATTTTTCCATCTTGGAGGATGGCTGAAAGACCATGGGAGCATAGAGCTATGTGTGTGCCACCACACACACACAGATCATGTGTTGTAGTCACCTTCCTTGTACCAAGGGCCAGTTAGCATTAGGTCGACCTTTCCCTTAGGAAGCATCTCTTATGGATGCTTACACATGAATAAAAGCCCTTTACATTCTCATTATCTTTAATCAGTGAGAAAATCAGAGTGTTCAGGGCTTTATCGACATAAGGGTGTCACCATTTTTATAACTGACTATCTGTTGATAGTCAAAGAATATCCCAGATTAAACTAAGAAGAGTCCTTAGTAGTGTCCCCCTAAACCCAGATGGGTGTGAGCCTGTTTAATGCCATGGTGCACTGTCAAATCTGGGGGTATGCCAGGCCTCAGGTCTTCTCATTCTCTAAACCAAATTGAATGCCAGGGCATGACTTCTCTGCTGCATCCAGCCTCTGAGCTGTCACTGAGCCCTGAACTGCTGTCCAACACTTCAGAGGTTAGAAGGGTGCCTAGGCATGAAGAGACAGAAAACTCCCCAAGGAGGAAGGGATCTGCTTGGTCACTCTGGTCCCTACACTCTGTGTAGGGAATTGGGATGAGAGAAAGGAAGGAGCTCATGATATCCCAAGTGAACGAGAATCTGGGGCAAGTCACTGCCTCATCTGTGCAGCTCAGAGAAAGAAAAAAGGCAAAATATCTGCCTAAGTTCAGATATAAGAAGAGCTAACACGAAGGAGAGTGCATTGTTGGCTCAGCATGGGTACAAGAGCCATTTTGCTAATGAATTCAGTGGACTAAGAAACTTACTTTGTTTCTCCTTTGGAAAGAACCCACCATACTGTGGTACTGGGTGACAGCATCTACCAACTACTACTTTACTACTCTCAGTAAGGTTATCCTGAGCTGTGGGAAACCCCAGTGATCTTTGAAAACCACCTGATGTGAAATCTGTGTCATTTACCTTAGAATTAGTTAACAGGAGAACTTCATAACATGGACAGCAAGGGATATTCTGGAGTTTTTATTTCATATATCCATTAGCAGAATTCAGGAAATTGTACCAAGAAAAGCATTTCTCTAACATTAAGGACAGACACTTTACATGTGTGTGCCCTATCCAACCACACAGCTACCCTTGTTGCTGTTTCCCTCCTGTCACTGAGGGAGACTTGTTATCATTACAGGGTGCAATGAGGATGAATCTGTTTGTTTCTGTGAGGTGCTCAACTATTTGCATATGTAAAGTTGTGCAGTTCTACACCTGAGTTTGCTTTTCCCCTCCCTCTCCTGCTATTCTGCTCTGCTAGCTAGCTATGTACTGGTGCTATTAAAGAACATCTAGTTCACGACAACTGACATTTTCATTAGAAAGGTCTTAAATAGGGAGTGGATAATTCAATTTCCAGCTAAGAAAAAGAATAATAAATATATAATGCTGAAGTCATCTTCTTGTTCCTCTCTAATGGGAGGTTAATCGTTAATCTTTTAAACACTGGGGAAATAGAGGAAAGTTTGGGTGGAAAATAACAATTGCAAAAAAAAAAAAAAAAGACAGACATGAAATTGCCCACATTAGCAAAGTTGCTGATATCGTGGAGTGTCCAAACGCAGTAAAAAGAATGGCAGGAAAGGCTTTCATTATTTATGTAGGCCTACAAGGGCCTTAGAGCTGTATAGTACCAGTCATATCTGTGAAATTCTGTTTAAAAGATAGAAAATCTTCTGAATGATTCAAGCTCTTTATATAATACAGAGCATAGCTCGGGCTTCCATGCTATCGCCTGAGTCTGGCCTTCCAGATATGCTTGACTGTCTCCGCGGATCTCAACAAAAGCACTGACACAGCAAAACTTAGAGCATCAGCTCCTTTCCACAGCCAACACTTACCTTTAAAACATAAACCCGTGTTCAGTCATACCTGGGTTAAATAACCCACAACTGCACAGCTTCTGCTTGTACAGACTGTTGAGTTTAAGCACTATTCTTGTTACGGCTTTGCCTGCGGTGTGGGCACACACCTATCTCTGTGTTACAACTGGTCCCGGCGTGGCGGTGGAAGGTACTTTCTCCCTCCTCTCAGGTTTTTCCCTGGTCTAACGGTGACCTTTTCAAAGTACATTCTGTGATATGAAAGATGACAGTGACCTCTCCTTCCCCTTAATCTCTTTCCTTGACACCAAGAAACACACATCAGTGTTTCAAATTGGTTTTGATTACAAGCATCAGGGGTGTTGTTCCAGGAAGACGAGTTTTTTATGTTTAACTCCAAGTACAGCTGAGTTACAATTGCTCCTGTACTTCTAGCGCTGAATTCTTTGCCTTTAGCACCGTCCCCTGCTGAAATTCTGCTTGTTGCAATTATGTTAATCCCCTAACTTTCAATAGTATTCATTATTTCAGTGGCCACGGTTTTCATGGGAGATCACGGCAGGAGACTTTTCCCAGTGAGCATCATCAACAGTGGAAGAAAAAGGACGTTTTCAGCTGGCCTCTCCCTTGTGGGGAAACTGACATGATAACTCGCATTCAGATAATCCACCTTCTACTTACTTGGCTGTGCTTTCTAATATCTAGGTGTCTCGAAGATGTAGACCTAGCCCATAGGAAACATTAAGGGAAAGATATTAAAAGAAATTTAGGCCGTCAGATCCTGTCAGACAACAATGCAAAGGGTGACATACTTCTGGCAAACTTTTACTGAGCAGCACAGCTGCCGTGTTCACAACAAGCTCAAGATTTCCTCGCTGAAATCTCTTTTACAGTTATCCTTTTCATATGCAAACTATTTTAAAACGTTTTCGATGTGAGACAGCAGATGTTTAATTCATAAGTGACTAGAGGTAACAGCCATCCCTGACAATGGTTCTGTGCCTATTGTTTGTACCCTGCTCACAGCGGGTAGCACCAGTTTCAAGTGAAAAGTAAGAACCTGAAGGACAGAATGTTGCAAACATATTTCTCCTGAGTTAATCTCCACAGTAACTTTGCATGTGGGTTCAGTTGCAATGAATTTGCATGCCCAGAATGAACCATGCGTATAGTTCATAAGAGCAGGGCCTATAATGAGACATTTACAGGAGTAATTTGCTCCAAAATATTTGCTCATGCAGGTTCTCAATATAGGTAGCAAGAAGAAATGCTTAATTTAAATATATTCTTTGAGGTCATACATTGCTTTGTTTTAGGAAATGTGTTCTTTTCTCAGATAGATCCCAGATATCACAGATAATATCAAGTAAATGTTTATGGATGCGAAGAGCTAGACTACAATACAACATGCTCCTTTATGAAACACAGGAAAAGGCTGCAAGTATTATGCAATGGATGATTCCCTTTTATGTCAAGGCCACTTCAAATATCACAATTCTAGTTTGATATGTCCTAATTTTAAATCTAGCATCACTAAATGAGGTGGATATTAGACCAACAGATCTGTGCACTTTCTCTACTGGCAAAGCTTGGATCTCCTTATGGATGGAAATGTAAGCAGGACTCCAACTGTACTCAAATGAGCCTCGTCGGGGGACTGCTGCCCTGACACATCGCATACACGAATACAGAATAGGGAGTGACAGTACAGATCTCCAAACAACGTAATTGTAAAGGGACATTTGGCAGCTTGTTGTGTGAATTGCACATGCTTTTCGCAGATGTGATAGCAATGGTCTAATAAGCAGTTAAATTGCAGGATAAACACGCTCAGACTACTCTGATAAAGTTTGAGTTGAAACGTTTTCATACAGCCGTGTACAGTGGTCTTTGTTGTTTCCCTCACTATCTCCAAAGGCAAAAACCTGTTTGCTGAAAAAAAAGGGGCCATTTGGGTGGGGTGTATTTTATTTCTGTACAAAGAGAGATTCATTGTGTGAACAAATTGAACAGGTTGCCTACCCTGCATCTAATCTGAGAACCCAGAGAAATAACATAGAGGAATGGGAATGCAGTGGAGTCACCTGAACGGACATATTAGAAAAAGAAGACAGATTGGGTTTTTTCCTGGTTTTCAGGAAGAAATAATTGGAAAAACCAGATACACGTGCACTGTCAAAATGTTATTTTCGAGTAAAGCTCTTAAGGCATTGTGCAAGTTACAGACCTGCACAGAAGACAGTTGCCGTGGAAGAAGATTATGATGTTTGCCAAAATCAAGTAATGTAAAGTTGGAGAACACTAAACCCTAAATGGATGAAGAAATCCCAATTATGATTTCCTATAAATCAGTATTAAGATTTTTCTTGAAATGTGCCATTGCCTCCCCCTCCTCTCCCCAAAGAACTCTTTATCATTCATTACACGGGATAACTAGGTACTGATTACACAGTACCTACAGAATAAGCAGCTACTTAGAAAAGTAATCTTTACCAGCCAGTTAGCAGTGCCTTATTTACTGCACACCCAAAGCCTGCAGTAAATATAGAATTCATTTCTTCATGGTCTTTTCTGGGCCACTCATCACTGTAGTATTTGCATGCCTCAAGAACAGAGATGAATTTATCGCTGCCGAAAGATAGGAGGCCGTTATTATTATTCCCATTTTACAGCTGAAGAGATAGGGACTTGCCTAGAGCTACACAGTGAATTAGTGGCAGAGCAAGGATTAAAATTCATGGCTTGCAAACCCTGTGCACATTACTGGAGACCGCACTGCCTTGCAGTCAGAGGTGCTGAGAAACCGCAGCTCTCGTTGACTTTGTCTACCACTGCAAGTGCTCTATAAGCCTTGGGCAGCCCAAGTTGGTCATCCATAAAATAAGACACACAGTTAATAGTCAGCTGCCAGAATATGGGGTCTATCATTACATTAAGAGGCTAATACTTGAATCCAGTGTTTACAGAAGGGTCTTGAACCTGGTTCACCCACGCCTGGGCGAATGCCTGAGCTACTGGGGTGCTGGTGGTTCCAGAGTGAGGAATTTACTCTTTCGTGGTGTAGATGCTGGAACTCAAAAAGCTGTGATAAAAGCACCATATAACCTGTTTTCAGCAAAATGGCACTTCATGACAAAACATATACATAGTAGAAAACTCACTCACAGGCTTAAGGTCTCTTTTGGATGTTTCACCTGAAATTGATTCCCTCCTGCTGTCTTGAGCATACTCAGGGTTCTGCCCCAGCACTCCCCACACGAAAAGCACCTGATTAACATTTGATGGCTATTGTTTTGTTCTTTTTAGTAAGCTGGGAAAACACCAGAAGATCAAACTGTAACCATCCCAGCAGTCATATTTTATTTAAGCCTTTTTTTCTCTCTTTGAAGGTATTCTTTTGATCCTCTTCTGTGCACCTGAGATGCCATGTTCATTGACCGTTCCCATGCTTTGGCTGCTAAAATTAAGTTAGCTGCCTGGATCCACGGTTGATTTCTTGTAGACCACTGACCATCAGTCTTTGATCCCAGTATAAAACCCCAAATTTGAAACTAATCCACTAGTTGATGAAGGTCAAAGACGTGATGATTAATCCAGTTCATTTTACTTATACAAGTAACCCTGTTTTTCCAACATGTGCAGGCAATAGAGTTGTTGTGGACTTTAAGGACTGACCAGACACAATGAGTGTGCAGCCTGAGGACCTGGACAGAGCATGCCTCTTTGCCTCCTTTAAAAAAGCTGTGTAGTTTTTTTAAAAGGTAGTCAAGGAAAACACTCTGCTTCTGGGACTGAACTTGGATTTCTGCTACATCCTAAATATGCAGCTTGGAAGTGGGGTGCTTTCCTTCCCTCCAGGCAAAGCATTCCTTGGCAACGGCTGGCGCACAGCTATCCATTGGAGATATTCAGTGGGGATGACCCACTGAACACCTCATAACATCTGTAAAGTGGAAAAGTTTATTAGGAGAGATCAAAGGAAATCTGTATAGATTTCCCTATGTTAAAAAATTAGCACCTGCCCACAGCAAAGAGTTAATCTGGGTTCCTCACAGCCAAAGGGAATATTCAAAGCATAGGTCATAAGGTGATTCCTCACAGCTATTCTTCACTCTTTCGGCAGCTATGTCCCTTGCTCCCATCCTACTGAATTTTTTAGAAATATTAAACCCAAAATGCTCCATATATATAGTTTTTTACTCAACTTTTTTTCGTTTGACAAATTTTCCGTGCAAATTTTTCCATACAAATTTCTAAATTTTAGCCTGCTCTGTAGTTCTTTTTTATGGAGAAGCAACCTACATTGTTCACTGAATAAATTATTTGCCAAAAGAAAAACAAAAACAAATCCCCTACTTAGTGTTTGTTCCAAATCTCATTCTTCAGATTCTAACAAACTCTCATTGACTGAATTGTAATTACTGGGTCACACTTGAGGCACAACCTCAGCTGAGGTAGAGACATTGTTCCACTGCCCTTCACTTATGCCTGTTTATACTATATGAAGATCTGACTTATTGACTGACATGCATAATATATGTTATTATTTTTATCTTTCTGAGTTCTACTGCTCTGGGACTGACAAAATATTTTTACACAAAGCAGTAGGACTGACATCACCTGCATTGGTGTGGTGTATTATAATGCTTGCTGCAGTTCAATCATTAATATTTAACATCCTGTGGTGTTATATATAGATCATTGTGAAATCTCCATCAATATCTTTTCCAAAACAGGGCATTTTCAGGTTATTTCCTTTTTCCTTTTCTTTTTCTTTAAGCAACTTACTCCAATGTCTGTAGATGTTAATTCTAGATTGAACAATTTAAAAACTCATTTTTATTGAAATTTTATTAATTATAGCACTAGAATCTATAAAACAGAAGTCACATTTAATGGGATTTGGAACTGCTGAGAACATTTATTCCCACCTAACACTTGCCAATAAATTCAGCTTGAAAATCAGTATATTGCAAATCCTAAAATAGATGTAAGTTGTGTCTACAGCTTTCCAAATGGATGCATTAATGTAGCTTTTTTGTAGCAGCAGTTAATTATTGGAATGAATCACTACAGGGTGACTTGAAAGAGTTTGTAAATTTTACAGAGGTGGAAACTAATATTTGTTTGTATCTTTGACAGTTACCTGTGTTGATTGGAAACAGAAGTAATGAGTTCTGTCAATATGCCCAGCACACATGTAAACAACACGGAAAAAATGCAGTAAATATAGAAACTATAGCAGCCAAAAAGAACTGACTTCATCCTAACTGAAAACATGCTAATCCCATTTTATCTTAATATTTACATAGCCTGGACCCAGCTGACAGGCAGACTCGCTATGTACATACTTGTATCAATAGGCCTAAATATTTATAGCTTATCACCTAAAAAGGAGGGAGACATAAACATACATATGTATGCATAACGGAATTGGGAGATGAACAAATAGATTTTGGTACCTCTTGTCTGAGCTGATTTCTAAACATCAAAATACTCTGTCCTTAACTAAGTAGTCCCTAACTAAGTATCACTAAGTACATTAGGTTGCTATAGTCCTACATTGCCTACACTCGCCTTCCATCCATCCATCATGTTGAACACATACTCAATGAAGAATTTATCAACATAAATCCTTCCATCTCAGTTCAATGAATTTCCATGTTGTTCCTTCCCAGATTTGTTCCCTCCTTCCTGCTACAAAGGAATTACGTGTACAGTCGCATACGCATGAACCCTTGAATACTGTATGAACCCTTGAATGTGTATGCTCTCGTTTAAGCCCCATGAATCTTTTTTTATGAATCATAAGTGTGAAACCGAATCTCTGTGGTTATTCTGCCCAAAGTGCTTTCTCACTTAGATGCTTGGGTCTTTATGATCAACTTTGCCACTAGCGGTGCTCCCTGTCCTCACAAGGAGTGCACCACACAGCATGGTGCTTAATTACAGCAAGGGTACACCAGAATCACTGGTCAGGAGGACCGAGGGCCTAAAGATCATATACAACACTACTCCAATGACTCAATATTTTTCAAATAGAGATATAACTGCTACTCCAGATAGCTAAAATACTGACCAGTAAATTCAGTCACTTCAAAGAAATTAAGTAAAGGTATTTTTTATATGACAGGATCATAAAATTCCAGTACACGGGTTTTTCTGAGTTGATGCTCACTTCTGCACAATAAAACCCCACCAAGTTCACACAGAAAACTGCAACATTTTCAATGTAATCATGTATCACCAGCCTTTAACATGGAGTTACACACTTGAACACATCAGTTACAAGTATCTCACAGGTTTGGAGAACATATTCCTCCTTCACCTTACTCTTTCTATGCAAAACTATGGTTTATACATATAATTTCATGGTGTAAAAGTTAAATTCTGGAGAACTGGGATATCCAGAGGCTGGGAACATGAGGATATAATGACTGCCACCACTGAGTAAGCTCAGAGAGTCACACAGAAAACAAAATGTGCTTGGTTTTGCTGTATATACAATATACATTTTGTTTGTATCTTTGGCTTTTGAACACACCTGCTTCTCACCAGGTCTGCTAAGAAGCTAAAGTACATCTATTAGCACTGTCTTTCCCATACTATTATCCCCATGTCTGTGGTTGCAAAGCAGGGAACCTTTAACTGGCCCAGTTTAGAGCTGGGCAAAATGTGAACTTCAGATGTCTATACAGGCATGTTAAATCAATTTATTAATTTGGCCCAGGACGTCAAATCTAAAAGGACTTTGGTTAATAGACTTTGATTGGCTGATGCCCTTATTTCAAACCTCCTCCTACTTGCATGCTAATCTCACTAGTCCACATTTTGATCCCTGTCATCAAAAACACTGTGCCAGCAAGGGAAGGAAGCAGGGGCAGACTCAAGGTAGGACAAAGGCCTGGACAACACCAGGCATTTGTCTATGTGATGTAACACTCACGGGGAGGTGACTTGCTTCACAGTTCATGGATACCCAGAATGAAACAACCTGTGATCTCACTTAGCAAGAGGAAAGCAAACCAGAAAGACACAGTCTATGCTGCTGTGGTAATTTGCAGGCTGTGTGATGTAAGAGGGACTGCTATTAGGTGGCCCCTTCCACCCCATGAATCTAAGACCATGAACTAGCAGTTCAGGGTGTGTTGCACATCCCTTTGGCTTTCATGGTTTGCATCTCAAAGGCAGACTTTGGCAGAAACATGGAGAAGATTCACAACTGGACCATGCAATGATATGAATAAAAACCTCAGCTCTTCCATGGGAAAAACATCTGTGAGCGGGTTTGACTCTACACCCTGACTGTGCGTTGCTATCCACCCATGTAAAGGAAATTCTATCTTTTCCAGGACAGAGGAGACAAGGTCTATCTCCCTGGCAAGCTGAACTGAAACGAGCAAAGTATCCAAGCCCACCAGTGCACAATATTTCCCTGCAAAGGCACTGCAAGGGCAGTGCCAGCCCGGAATCCCACCGCTGGCCCTGGTCCCATGCTCCTCACAGACCAGCTCCTGACTTACAACAGTTACACTCATCTCAGCCACATCAGTGGAATTTCAACTGTGTACACCTGGACCAGTGGGGTAAACCTATAGGGAGGGTAGGATCAGACCCTATCCAATACGATCTGATATGATCTGATATGATACGATACGGTATGATACGATCTACGAGGAAGAAGGGTACGGACAGAGACAACAAGGTGCATTTGGGGAAAAAGATGGAGCCCCTTTATGTGTCTGTACAGAAAGACCAGAATGTCATTGTAAGTAGCAGACATTGTTTGCCTTAATGCTCTAATCCAAGGATTTAAAACCTTAGACTAGACTGAAAAATGTTAGGAAGGTTCTGTATTCCTTCCAGAGGGGGATGTATCTCCAGATATCATTTCCCTGGTCTAATGGGGCCAACCAGTGTCTAGTCTAATACAGATCCAAAATCATTTAAATTTCCTGCCAGCGCCTTTTGATAAAAAGGGCTGCCGCCACCTGAAGCTCTCATCTTGGAGTAGGGACCTCTCTGTGAGGCGCCTAGAGTTGCTTCCAGAAACACCATGACGCTTAGGGCATGCTATAAATCCATGGCAGCAGCATTCAGGCATACCCTCAGTGCTCGCTCAGCTGTTGGTCTAGTAGGTGGAAATGGACCAGAGCACAGGTTGCTCATAGCAGGTAGGATGAACCACCAAACATAAAATGTCGCTTGTTGCTCATATCTAAACCAAACATGTGCAGAAAGCAACCTGCTCAGGTTTAGTTTTGGAGGAAGTTTTTAGACCTTTGCACCTGCAGATTTGGGAATCACAAAAACTAGCAGGTAGAAGCATCGATGTCATTACTAAAGATGTTGCATTCCACAATGAGCTGGAATTTTCCTGGGACAGGGTGGTACAATAACCTGTGTCTCTTGTCCAGTGGCACCACCAATCTATTCTGTGTCACAAAAAAAAAAAAAAAAAGGGACAGACACTATCATTGAGCAATCTTTCCCAAGGTTACTCTACCCCAGCTATTTTGCAAAGAGCTCTGTTTAGTCACTCTCTATTGCCATCAGGATGCACAAAACACCAGGGTCCTAACTGCTGCTCTGTCTGCAGTGCGGCCTGTCTGATCAGTGACATTCAGCTCACTGCTCATGTTTTATGGGTGTCCATGTCATTGTAGGGGGGGTCATGCACAAGGGAAGGAAAAGGCTTTTAAGTATCCCTCTTTATCCACAGTGTTTTCATAGGTTCCTCTGGAGATCAGCCAGTCCCTCCTCCTGCTCACGCAGGTTCAGCTGCAGCAGGTTTCCCAGGATCATTCCCCTTTGGGTTTTCATTATGTCCACAGATGGAGACTTCACAATATCTCTGGCCAACCTGTTCCAGGGCTCAGTCACCCTCACAGTAAAAACACCTTTTCTTGTGTTCAGATGGCATTTGATGGTTTTTTTTTTAACTTATGCCCACTGTCCCTTGTTCTGCCAACAGGCACTGATGAGTAGAGCCTGGATTCCCCTTCTTCATTCCCTCCCATCAGGTTTATCCAGACAGGTTATGTCCTCTGAAGCCTTCTTTCCTCTGGGCTGAACAGTGTCTCAGTTTCTCCTCACAGGAGAGATGCTCCAGTCCTTTAATAATATTCTGCACCCTTTCCTGGATTCAGAGGAGCAGAAATGATACTTTCCCCTTTGTTCAGATCCAGTCTCTGTATTGAGAGTGGCCAAGTTGGTGCTAGTTGATGGTTACGGATTCACACAATGACAGATGAACTACGTTGGCTTTCTTTTGGAAAAAGATTGGTATCACCAAAATCACCAGTATTGCATTTTTTCAAGTCTCAGGTAGGAGAACAAAGGCAGAAGATTCAAGAAAACAGGCAATCTTCTCCACCTAGATGAATCTAGAACAGAATGCCTCTGAGGAGCCTGCTGCTTGGGTTCATACCAACAGCACATCACACCTCCAAGCAACTTTATGGGCTTTCTGCAGCTCTCCTGCGAGTAGAATTACAGAATCACAGAATATGTTAGGTTGGAAGGGACCTTTAAAGGCCATCTAGTCCAACCTCCCTGTAGTAAGCAAGGACACCTTCACTAGATTAGGTTGACTCAGAGCCCCATCAAGCCTTTCTTTGAATGTCACCAGAGATTGGGCCTCCATTACCTCTCTGGGCAACCTTTACCAGTGTCTCACCACCCTCATAGTGAAGAACTTCTTCCTAAGGCTTAACCTAAACCTACCGTGCTCTAGTTTAAAACCTTTGGCCCTCATCCTATCACTACACTCTCTGATAAACAGTCCCTCCCCAGCTTTCTGTAGGCCCCTTCAGCCACTGGCAGTAGGAGCAGCTTGGTTGATGACAGAAACTACTTCATCTGCTAGAGAGACAGGACTTACTCTGACACACAGTGTCACACTGTTAGGACTTTGTGTGTGTTTACCAGTGAGGTCCCGAGTGTGTAAGTACTCATGCATGCCATCCTGTCTGTAAGTACTCATGCATGCCATGGTGATAATCACAGCACAGTTTGCCTGTTTTATGGTCTCAGTCCCATGTAGAGGATGATCTAGCTCAAGCATGCTTATCTTCGCAAATAATCAAGGCCACTTGACCATGCAGGGAGGACAAATACCCGAGTGGGACCGCACAGATCTTCCCCAAATGCTAAAGAAAATCACAAGATTAAATGACTTCTGGCAGGCTGTGTTTGATTTTGCTAAACACCAGCACAGAAAACAACCAACCAACTGACCAAAACATTTCCTTGGCCACCATGAAAAACAATCCTTCCACATACTAAGTGGAACATATCCCTCAAAACTGAACAAAGAGGCCAAGAACCCACCCGGGGCAGGTGTGAATCACAAGGGAGTGCCTGAGAAAACACACAGTGCAGGGGACACGTACAATCCTGTTGCCTTCAAAGCAAAGACCTCTCATTACTTGTCTACCACAGGTCAAAGCCATCCCCTGCAGGGATCCAATCCGACAACTCCTTGAGAGAGTCTGGCGCAGAGCCACCAAGATGATTAAAGGAGTTGAACATCTTCCTTATGAGGACAGGCTGAGGGAGCTGGGTCTCTTCAGCTTGGAGGACACTGAGGGGTGACCTCACCAATGTATATAAATATGATAAGGGTGAGTGTCAGGAGGATGGACCCAGGCTCTTCTCAGTGATAGCCAGTGTTGGAACAAGGGGAAATGGTTCCAAACTGGAACACAGAAAGTTCCATCTTAATTTGAGGAGGAACTATTTCACTGTGAGGGTGACGGATTACTGGAACAGGCTGCCCAGAGAGGTTGTGGAATCTCCTTCTCTAAAGACATTCAAGACCAATCCGGACATGTTCCTATGTGATCTAATCTAGATGATTCTGCTCGGGCAGGGCAGTTACTGGATGGTCTTTCGAGGTCCCTCCCAGATCCTAATGTTCTGCAATTCTGTGATTCTGTGAATGCGAAATCCTACCCTGTCGATGCCTGACGAGCTCTCCTGAAAGCACCTTTGCCCAGGACTTCATACCTCGCCTTACGCACAACGGGTGTTCTGGAGACACTGTGTCACTAGCTGTAATTAGCTGCCTGGCAGGGCCAGAGCTGTATCGCGCTGCTACCCTGCACACGAGGCCGCGGGCAAAGGGAACAACCCCAAATCCAGCCCCGACGCACCTTTCCGGAGCCATCGGATGCGCTTCCTTGCGGGTGTAGCCGCCCCAGCGGCGCCCGCCTTATTGCGAGAGGCAGCTTCACGGCGGCCTTCCCGGGCCCACTCCTCGGCAAAC
>VXBZ01005788.1:121037-158599 GCA_013399135.1 Heliornis fulica
CACCCTCTTTTTGCTAAGCCGTGCATCAGCAGCATGAATTCCAAGAAGCAGTAGGTGTTTCTTGGCATTTCAACTGGGATTTTGGAAAGGGAAGCCGGGTATTTAATGGGAAAAAAATTGCGATGGAAGGAAAGGATGCGGAGGCTGAACGCTGCCCTGGGTTTGCAGGCATGTGGAAGTTGTGGAAATAGGTAAAGGGTCGAAATTGGCATTTGGGAAATGGTGGCTGCTTCTTTAATTATTACATCGCGAATGAATATAGGGGAAAACTGGGCCACTAAGAATTTTTCCTGTTTTGCAGTTTGCTGTCAGCAGAAGGTAAAACATGTCCTTGAAGATATATGATTTTACATAAACAGCTGATGTTTACATAAGCCTAGATAAGTTTGTGAAAACCAGAGATAGCAGAAGATGCGGTGTTAGCTGAACTCGGCTATCCTGCTGTTTGTCCGAGCGATAATTTATCTATCTTTCTTCTTTTTTTTTTTTTTTTTGTTGGTATTGTTGCAGCGTAAGAACCAAGTGAGCAGCTGCACCTTTACCCAAGCAACCACCTGCGTTCCTCCTCTCCTCTGGAATGGACAATGGGATGGTCTCTGGCTTTATCATGATCAAAAACTTCTTCCTCTTCTGCATTTCCATGAGTTTAGCCAGCCACTTTGGGTGAGTTGCCAATGGCATTTGAATTTTTGCTGTGGGGTTTTTTTTTAAGGAAACAGAAAAACCTTGGCTCCTCGTGAAGCGGAGCAGCCGAGCAAAACAAGCAGGATTTGCATTACATCGTAACTTGCCGGTGTCAGGGGGAAGGGAGGGTTTTGCTTCCCTGGTCAAATTGACTGTCTCCTATCAGTTCTTTATGCCTGTAAATGCTCTTGTGGGGGGAATTGACAGGGAGTGGGGGGCATGGGGTGCTCAGACCAGGCCTACAACTGCTGAGAGCTCTGCCCTGGGTGTAGCACAGCCAGGGGCTTGGGTACTTTCTGGCCACCACCCCCTCACCCCACCCCACCCCCGATGAGGGGGGGTTGCCCTTTCTCTCTCACCTGGTGGGCGCAGGCTAGAGGCAGAAGAGCCAGGCTGCAGCAGCAGAACTGGGTGCGTGCTGCTCGCTGGTGCTGGCTTTCCTAGTGAGTAAGCCGAGATCGTGACTGCTCGGGAGGACGCCTGAGTTTGAAACTTGCTAGAATAAATAGAAACTGCGTTTAGCTGAAGCACATAACAAGGAATGCTGTTTCCTTAGTTTTGCCTTGCATGCTTTCCTGACAGCGATGTTCTGAAAACTCTCAAAGAAATACTACAGCTCTTAGAAAAAGCCCCAAACACACAGAATGTCCTTATTTATATGGGTTTTTTTCCCCGTCAACCCGGAGATCTTAAGAACTTTCCAAAATCAGGCTATGCAACAGAGTCTAGAAAAAGTGTTTTGCAAGTGCTCTGGAAACGTAGGTTGATTCTTCTTTGTGGAGGAGAACAATTATTTATGATTTCACCAGAAAAAAGGATGAATCCTCCCAACGTGCTGATTCACAAGCACACCCATCAATTCCTTGCTATAAGAAGATACAAAATGGAGATGCAAATCAGTTCCTGATTTCTAGCGAAGTGATACATTTTTTTTTCCCATATTGGAACTAGGAGAAAGACCAAACTTTCAGTGATGACTGTCTATGCTGTAAGAAAAACTTAGCCCTCTCTCCAGCGTGTCCCCTGTGTAGGCAGGCAGAAGCCTGTGACTTCAGTGGCTTAAATGACTGCACACTACAAAGGATGCAAAGAGCTGCACGCTGATTTACTCACCTTGGAAAAGCTTGATCTTGCTTTCACTGTGGTCTGGGGCAAAACTCCCTGTGATAGATTTTGTGATAGATGTGAAGAGGGCTTAGGTAGTGTGGGACTGTTTTTAAACTTGTCATGACATAGTTGTAATTTGACAAAGTTATTGAGAAATAAGTTGTTGAGAAAATCTTGAGGTCTGTAAACTTAAGGCTGTCCAGATTGACCCTCATGTCTGGAGAAGGCAGCACATCCCTATAGTTGAGTATGACCTGTTTGGTGCAGGGTCTTTTAACTGTGCCCCTCCTCTAACAGCTAGGTAAGCTGTGGGGGAGGAAGAGGGTTTAACTCTCCCTTTCGACTCCAGAGCAGATACTGAGTCTAAATCCCAGGTAGGAAGTGGTGTGACCTGTAACCTGGCAGATAATTGAAACAGGACAGTTAGGGGAAACTAGGACACTTGTTTTCTGCGAGTTACTCACAAAGCTTCTGTGAACTAAAATGAGATCATCATGTAACCTCCTCTCCACACCCCCCATTTCTGATCTAGTAATTTTAGTCCAGGCCTGCAGAGATAAGCAGTTCCAATTCACTGCTCCATTCACACTCTGCCTTAGGGCTGAATTTTGACCCCGCTCAAAAGACATCGGATGCTCCAGCGCTCCGTTTCAGAGGCAGCAGCAGTTTCAGAGTGTAATTTGCTAAGTGCTTTGGGACCGGCTCTTCAGGACAGAACGGTACAATTTACATGTAGGCTGGTATATTAGCTGCAGGAATCTAACACTTTACACTTGCTGTATAATACTGATAATACCATCTTCTTCTTCATTAGCTTCACCCATGGTTGGACTACACTGTTAGGTTGCAGTGCATTTTGCAGTGTGCTTGATAAAAGTCATTGGTCAAACGAGCACAAATTAAAAATACAGTAGGACATTAGAGATGAAGGCAGAGATTTGTCTGCAATTCTCCATAGCTGTTCCATATTTATATTAAATCATAAATACAGTTTTTGCTGACATAGCCAAAGCCACCTTGGGGGATTTTGATGCACAATGCCTGGTAAAATAAACAGGAATTATGTCTCTCAGTCTCCTAGGCTACTTCAGAAATCTCAGCAAAAGTCTGTGATTAATATTTAGCATAAATGTGGAACAAATATCGAGTTATACACATCAGTAGGTGGTCAAGAAGGACTCTAGACCTAGCTGGTAGAAGTTATTTAAAGAAAAACCACTGGATTATAATTCCAAGATACAGATGAAACAAGAAGAGGATGCAAAGTCCCCCACTGCTGTCGGTAAGGCAGTTTTATGAGTCAACTTCTCCAGAAACAGCCCAGCCTGAGTCAAGGCTTTTTCAAGCTTGCCTGAATGCTCTAATGAGTTGAGGTATTTTACAAAAGATTTCAAGATAGTTCACAATTGTCTTCAAAGTAAGTGTTAATGACAGAGCTAGGGAATAATTAGAAGTCAAATATAACTCTGGAGAGTATTTCAGATAAGGTGCAAGGCTGATTCCTCCTAGTTGTTTTACAGACAGGATTGCACTGAGTTCAGTCGTGGTTTCATGAGTGTAAGGCCCACGGGATCAGGCTGACAAGACCAAGCAGAAGGTGGGATGCTCCCCTGGAAGGGGTTCAGTGGAAACCCAAAGTCATGATCCTACTCCCTTCAGACTGATGCCCGCAAGAGTGACACTGAGCATCCCACGGGAAGGAAATCAGTGCACACAGGGTGCTGCCCTGCCAGACTCCATGGGTACTGTGGTGCTGCCCAGCATCTTGTGCTTTCCGACCCTTGGGGAGCCCAGGCAGCTGCAACCCTGTGAGAGTAGGCACGATGGGTGACCAGATGCCCCGAGATCCCCCCTGAGATAAGGTAGCACATGGTTAGCCCCACACCAGCCAACTTCACTGCATCCTGAATTTTTTTTTTGCAAGCCCCAGACTGTCCATGGGGACATCTCTGGTGGCGTGCTGGTGATGCGCCGTCCCTGTGCTTTTGCATTTTTGATGTGTGCTTTCGGAAGTCTCTCTGAGAGCCCAAATCACTGGGGACAGATGTTGGTGTAATCACAGTTAGGTTGCTGTCTGCTTATAATATTTGTTGTAGTAAAACCAAGCAAAACAGAAGGTCCCAATTAAATGCAGCAAACACAGGACTTCCCTGTACACTGTAAGAATTCAGTCCATAGTGTGTAGTTTCACATGCTTTTCTGCAAGCTCACAGACCTTATCACTAAGACCATAATCCTGCTATTTGTGCTACACATACCTCTCCTTCAGGCTGTTACTCCATGTTAGCTGCTACAACACACGTCAGTTTGTTCTGCTGGGTTATATGGGTCCCCTTTCCAAATACAGATGTTAAGGAGTTCTTCCTCACGTTTTTAAGACTAATGTAAGGATTATCGTATGCTTATGCAGCCATGCTTACCTATTTATTTTTTTTAGTCTGTTTTTCTTTCCTTCTCCATGTCTCCAGATAGTTGTTTTGAACCCATTAGATAATTTTAATGATTGGAAAACTAAGTGGGTACCTAGAACTGCTTGGAGGAGGCACACTCAGTCTGTCCCTCTGCAGAACAGAAAGCTATGGCTTTCACTGGCCAAAGGACAGGTGTGTACCTGCAGTTCGGCCAGCACGTGCTTGGAGCAGGATCAGCCCTGGCATACATTGCCTCCCAGTGAACCCACAGGTTGGTGATCTGGGGAGCTGAGAGCACTGGGAGGTCTTTAATGACTGGGAGAAATAGAAAAGGAGTGTTAAGGTGCAAGGGAGTGAGGGTGATGAGATGTTGCCCTGTGAAAACAGGCTGTATTGCACTGCTCGTGAATTATTCAGTCCCAGAAGGCAGAAAAATACTGCTCTTGCTAAAGAAAAGAATGAAATTATTCTTTAAGGATCTGCAAATACCATTTTAGCTCTATATCCTAATCCAGTGTGAAAGAATTGAATCTTCATTGCACAGATTCACAAAATACCAGCATTTTTAGATCTCTAGAATCTGTAAGAGATGGCAAGAAGCTAACTTAGAAAAGTAAATCTATTTCCCTTGATGTCTGGCCAACTGACAGTATCCAAAAGTGTGCAAGAATGTTCTCCACTCTTTTCCACAAACTGTTAATTTGCCTGAAGTTCTGGTATAATTTCAATCCTATTAAAACCAGTTATTGGAAACTCCACTCTAGAGAGAGAGAGAGTGAGAGAAAAGAAATACAACTTTCAGTCACATAATATGCCTCAGTTATTTTTCCAGTGTCGTTTACCTTTTTAAAAATAAAAATAAAAAATATCTACCATACGATTTTCTCTTATTACAACTAAGCTATGAATAGCACCTGTCATGATTTTGACTAGATGGAAAAAAAAGACAGTGATGTTTAAAGCGGTAAGTGATGAACTCAGAAGAAGTAGCTGAGCATCTGTAGAGAGTTATTACATTTTACATTGATGGGCCTCTTCTGTGGCTTCTGATTTTTCCAGTCACCCTGAAATTGCAATATTAAATAAATGTGATGAGGAGTATTCCTGGTTGGTTTAGTTTATGTTAGATAATGAGCTTTAAATGTAATTATCTTTGAATTTTCTTAGTGTTTTGCAAGGTTCTTTTCTAGTTTTTTTTTAATCCATAACCGAAAGTGTCAGTTACAAAAACATTTTTGGCTGCAGAGAGGCAGTAATGTGCTTACCTGCTAATATGTTGATAAAACCTGATCTTTAACTGCATGGAAATAATAAGTTTGGGATATCACCTGCTTTCTCTTTATTTGTAGAGCTGCAGTATCTAACATATGCACATAGATTTCGAGTACAGTTCAAAGGTCTTATGTCATAAAAGACAACCTCAGCGCTTACTCCAAAACACGTATTTTACCAACAGTCTCAAAAATAGAAATTTAATGCTAACTTTATGTGAGAGAAAAGGTAACAAAAGTGGCAAACAGTAATCCATCTACAAATGCAACTTCGCATAATACTGACATTTCGCCGAAATTTAGCATCTGATGCCTTCTTTTTCTGCTGAAGCGATCTGCCAAATCTAAATTGGTTTGCAGCTCTGCAGATAAAGCACAGGGTTTTTATGAGTCTTCACCCTGGTTGTTTCTCCATCTTTTTTGTCTATCAAATAGCTTTTCTTGTGGAGATGTGAAAGTGTTTTGGTATTTGAGGTGTGTATACTGTTCTGGTGAAAGGTGTACGTAGCTGAGGTAGAAAGGAACGGCATCAATTACCCTTGTTCAATTCAGTGGAGCAGTTATGAGAGCTAAGTATATTTTGTCCCATCCCTGCAAAAATAGTTCAATGGAAATCTTCCCTCCGAGTTCAATTGGCTTTGAATTCAGCCGTAAGCACTAAAAATAACAAGCTTTTTCAAGAGACTAGTGAAGCTTTGTATCCTGTGCCCCCAGCACCGTACCTTTGCAATAATCCCGGCTCTGCATTTGGCATCTCTTGTTCCCATATTCCATTGCAACACCTACACTTTACCTCTCTGCTCCTTTTCTCCCAGGATCTTTCCTAATCGCTCTGCGAGTCTCCTCAGTACCTCTTAATTAGCAGAGAGGAGGTGGGATGGTTTTGCTGAGGCTGTATCTGAGCTGAGTGCCTGCTGACTGGCCCAGTCAGTGAGCCAGGGGGAATAGATGGCTGCTGACCTCACATTTTTACTTAATGAGGCACTAATTTAGATCGCTCTCGCCTTGTCTAGTCACTGCTTCTCTGGAAACTTGTAGGAATGAAATGAAGTTTGATCTCTGCTGCTTTGTCAGATGCATTGGAAAATGAAATGGGTCCGTATATTTATATAGGGACAGCATGATGTGGATCTCTTTCTTATGAAGGAAAAAAAAAAAAAAAGAAGAAGCTAAAAGAAATGAAAAATATTTAAAGTAGTTTTCTGGAATTTTACCAAAGTAGTAGTTATGGCCACTGCAGAGTAAGAACCTCTGTAACTGCACTGTTTGTATTTACTGCTTGTAAATATTCACCTTTACATGGTGAATTCCTTTGTTTAGGATTCACAAAAATGCATGCAGGCTTCTGTCTTGAATGGTCTGGGCTGCAAAGATGTCTAACACTTCTGTGGTCTGCTGGGTTATCTGTCTTTCATTATAGCCAAACTTGTCCGTGATGTTGTCTGCCTCAGTTATTCACTGGAGCTTGTGGTCACAGAATCACAGAAAGCAAAATTAATTTTGTCTTTTGACCACGGGCAGAGGGGATGGCCTGAAAAATGGGTGAGATTTGCAGCTGTGCCTCCTCTGCCTGCAGCAAAGGTGAGCTCCTTGGTGGCCTTGGGCTCCCCAGTGTTGAGCTCGCTGAAGGTCACAGCAGTGCTGACGGCACTCGTACCATGAGGAGCTTCCTCAGCCAGGTGTTTGCGGGTGCTTTGTCGTTCCTGAGAACGGGACCCCTGCTCTCACCACCCAGCCTCGCTCCACTTTCCTGGCTTTGCCACCCTCTGGTTTCCCAGCAGAAGCACTGATGCTGTAAGAGGAACAGGTGCAGGACTGGGGCAGGCTCCATGTCTGAGAGGGGCTACGTGGCCACTAGCAGCTTGTCCTAAGCCAGGTCTCACATTACCTAACTTTGTGCAGGTAAAACCAGGTTGAGGTCCCTCATCTTTCTGGTCTGTTAGGTCAGCCTAACATATATGTCACAAGCGTTCTGCAAAGCAAGCTATTTAGAAGAATGCTTTGTGGTTCTCTATTTATTTACTGACTTATTTCCCTGGAAACTGGGAGAAAATAAACATGGATTTTTTATTTTTTTTTTGTGTGTTGGGTTTATTTTTTTCAGTCTCTGAGTGACTGGCTCATACTGAATTCAGGTGGTTGGAGCTTAAGTGATTCCTGTTTGCTGGCAGTGTACAGCTCCTAGTGAGGTGATGTGCCCTCTGTCTCAGTCGGAGTGTTTTTTGGTGATTTCAGCAGAGATGGATCCTAGAATAATCACTAAGTGTGGGAAAACTTGTTGTCTTAAGTGCTGATTGTGTGCTGCAGGTGAAGCATGCTTATGGATGAACATATATGTCTGTTCTTTAGGTGAGAAAAGATATTAGTAGGCAGGGGATTCTCCTGAGTATCTTTAAATGAAAATCAAATGGGCTTAAAAATGCAGGTTGTAGTCGTACTATGATCTGGAGAATTGGCTAATCACAAGTATAGCATGGATACCTGAGCAGACAAGTTCTAATAAAATCACCGCAGCTCTCGGTGTTGCTCAGCTGGAGCTGTGGGGAGAAGGCTGAGGCTTGGAGGCTCTGGTGCAAAGTTCCCTTGTGACTGAATCCCCTTGAGGCAGGCACAGCTTTTAACGTGTTTCCTTTTGTTTGCATACAACAGCTTCTCGCAAACGCCAACAGCATCAGGAAAAGAGGACACCAATGATAACATCACTATATTCACCAGGATCTTGGATGGTCTGCTGGACGGCTACGACAACCGACTGCGCCCAGGACTGGGAGGTAGGATAGTGCATTCACTGTGGACGGTCCCCTAGTATGTGCATGCACCCCCCAAAATGGGAGCCTGCTCTCCACACAGGCCTTGGTGTGGGAACTGTGTTTCATTAGCTCAGTGAAGCCCAGAAAGTACATTTGTCTCCTGGCAAACAGGGCACAAGACAAAGGGCACTGAAAGTCATCTTCTAGTCATTGAGGTCACCCGAGGTTGCATTAAGAGAGCATGTGTGATGCCTTTTTTCTATAATTTAATACACTTTGGATGTTTTTTTCTTTCTGGTACTCCCTAAGGTGAGCGAAACGGGGTGCTGGCAGGTTGCTTCAAGTTTCCCTCGCTGGTCAGCATGTATAAAATTAGGCCGGTGACAAAAATGTCTGTTAAAAGCAGATCCCTGAACCATCTATTTTTAGACAGCTAGAGAAAATCTGTATTGATATGTCATTTTGATAACCTCTATAGCAGCTATTTTAAAACCATAACATGTGAATAGTTGCTTGCCATCCTAACCTTGTTGAGCCCTCCTTCAGCTCTCTATTCACCAGATTTCTCTCATCTTCTACCCATGTGTAAACCATCTGTTATGTTTCTTCCTGGCCCTTTTTTAATCTGGCTACCCCCTCCCCTTCCTCTTGTGAGACCAACACATTGCTTTCATCCCTTTCTCTCCTTCTCCTCTCACTTTACACAGAGATGCTTGAAAATAGGGCTCGATGCTCCTATCTTATGTAACGAACTTCTGAAATTTCTGCCCTTAAATTAAATTAGTCCTGGATTTGAAAAGATGCCAGAAAGACTTAGAGTCTTGGGGGTGAAATTAATTTCACCTAACTCTGGACATCTATAATATAGATGTCTGAAATTGGGCAGATCACCCAAGCCAGCGGAGGAGAATAGGTCCTTCCAAGACACGCTTCATCTCATCCCATAGTAGGTATTGAAATCTGTCAGTCAGAGGAAATGTGCTTTCAAAGGTCCTGTTTCTTTCCACTGATTATAAACAGAAAACCTGAGATCCCAAAGGCTGATATCTGCATTGGATCAGGGGTTAAATTCCTCCTCAAACTTCTCAATTTCAAGCTTTGGGGAATTTCTGAGTGATTCAGAAACTGTAAATAGAGAAGCATATCAGAAGCACGTATCTGCATCTTAAAGCAATTACTAATGCAGAACCTATCTGTATTTATTCCAGAGAGAATAACTCAGGTGAAAACAGACATCTATGTTACCAGTTTTGGTCCTGTGTCAGACACAGAAATGGTAAGTTTGAGCACGTGGCGCCCAACGCCATTGTGTTTACTTTGCTCTGGAGCCATCACTTCTATGCAGACCCTGCCATGCCTTCACTGTTTCTTTGTGCCAGGAATATACCATTGATGTTTTTTTCCGACAAAGCTGGAAAGACGAAAGGCTGCGGTTCAAAGGACCAATGCAACGCCTCCCTCTGAACAACCTGCTCGCCAGTAAGATTTGGACCCCAGACACTTTTTTCCACAATGGCAAGAAGTCTATTGCTCACAACATGACAACCCCAAACAAACTTCTGCGTCTGGAGGATGACGGCACGCTGCTGTATACCATGAGGTAATAACCGAGATTGATTTCTGCTGGTGCTGATTCCCAGCTAACTCTGCAAGTACTTGTAGGGAGCACCACTTTCCCCACCCCTAGGACAGCTGGGCAACCGACCTTTCACACATCTTTATGTGAATATTGAGAGAAATGGAAAACCTAATCGCTACTTACAAGTACCAATTAATTTGCCGCTTCTGAATACTGCTAGTGCTTAAATATTTCCTTTGATTAAATGGAAGGCATATTCTCAACAGATTTGATGATTCAGTCCAGCAAGAAGATCTGTTCTCCCTTGCTGTTTGTATTTGCAGCTGCTCTACTGATCGCAGAACTGTCTCCATGGCCAGAATCTGAGGTCTTGTGCTGGGGCAGTTTCTCTTGAACCCTTAGAGCTTTTATTATTTTATTTTTTAAATTTTATTTCACTAATAGTGCTAAAAGGCACATCATTGTAGGAACAAATGAAATAAGCTAGCAGAACTGTGGAGCTGCTTTAGGAAATACTTTCCCGAAAACAAAGCTGGCACATTATACTGTCAGAGAAGCGAATTGGTGTCTCAGATCTTCAGGGTCATGCTCCTCATCTGATTAGAGGATACTGTCAAACTTCATCATTGCATAACCTAGATATATAATATCAGTGATGTTAGAGGATGGTCTGAAATTCTTCTCAGGCCAAATCCCACATCAGAATACAGCAACTGACTCATTAAAGGTAATTAGCCTGTAGTAATTAAGACTGCTGTCTGTCTTGTAAAAAACAAAACCCTGTAAAAAACAGGTTTTTTTACAAGACCCTGTTTTTTACAAGACCTGTAAAAAACAAAACCCTGTAAAAAACAGGTTTTTTTACAAGAGCGTAGTCACACAGAACACTTGAAAAAGAGATGGAAGGAAAAAACTGCCGAGCAACCAAGAGTTATTCTGAGCTTTTCACATACAGGCCCAGAGTGGTGCCTAAGCCCCAGTGAAGTGCTCGGGAGCCTAGGGTTAGGTGCTGAGATGATAGTGTGTCCTGGTTTCAGCTAGGCAGCCCCCAAATGGAGGGAGTGGGGAGCTAAGCTCCCACTGGCACACCATCCTGCTGTAGGGCAGAGCTGATGGCCACCTGGTGCAGCATGTTGGGAGAGTGAGCCCCAAGCTCACTCCTGGGGCCCAGTGGTTAAGACTTGTTGGGTCTCAATGGGATTATGCTTTTGCATGCAGACACCTGGAGCTTCCCAGGTTTTATTTTGGGTTTGTCCAACACATTTATTTACTTCTTTTAGCCCTAGCCTTAGGATCCCTTCTGAATGGAATAGTGGTTTAGGGTATGTAAGGTATCCTTATGTAAGTCCTTACAGTTTTAGAGCATCACAGTTGTAACTCCACCAGTGCTAAAAGAGACTTAGACATGATAGAGGTTGTGTTTAAAAAGAAGGAAAAAAACATCTTCTGCTATGTGTCTTGCTGTTCTCACTAGCCCCAAGCGATCACCTCAGTAACAAACCAAAACATTGTGAGGATACACATACAGGCTTAAATGAATAAAAGTCAGTGTAACTATCGGAGAAATCTACATTTCATAAAAGTATTGGTAATCTTGACCTTGATACCAAGTCTTACCGCCTCTAGGACTGCTAGTACAACTCCAGAGACTGTTGCAGATGCAATTCCCGATTAACTGTGCAAGTTACTTGTGTAAGTAAAGTCCAGAGCAGGCTAGCAGCCAGCCTGGAGCAAAATACCACGTTGTTGTGTGGCAGACTCGCAGCTGGGATGCCGTGTCTGTGGGAGCGCTGGGTTTCGCAGTGTTACGGAAATGCTGCGAAGCACTGATTCGGGAGGCAGTGAACTGAGCAGCCCAAGGTAGCAGAGTGACACCTGAGTGAGCCTGCTCCTGAATCTGAGTTACTGCTGGGCGGTGTCTCTCTGTGACCATGGCAGTATCATCATGTTAAGGTGCTGCGGGCTATAGGTATATTGAGGAGAAGGCAGTGACCTGTTCAGCATAAGCGGCTGAAGAAAAATTTGGGTTTGACAGAGACTTCCTCATCGTCCCACTCAGTCCCTTTCCCCTACCCCAGTTTTCACAGGGAGAGCTCTTTGGGATTGATGTTTTTACAGGCTATGGAAAGACACAGAATGCTTTCTTAACCTAAAAAACCATGCAACATAACTTTTTTTTCTTTTTTGGTAGAGTATTGTGTGTGGGCGTGCATGTGTGTGGAAATAAATTCCCACTAACCATGGGTGTGTGATAAGAAATGGAGCGCAAAGCTCCATTTAAATAGCTTTGCCTTCCACTACTGCAAGTAATAACTTCAAAAATAAGAGTGTCTCTGCTACTCTGTTCAAACACAAGTCAGGAGACCGCTATTGTAATGCTGCGCTACTTTAGGGGTAGCACTTCTTTGCGATGGATGTTTGAGCAGCGTGAGCGAGGCTCCGCTGCAAGGCTACTGGAGGACCTGGTCCTGACCTGCGCAGAGGTGGCTGTGAGTTGCAGCCAGCCCCTTCGGCTGCTTTTGTATGCCTCGATGAAGGTTAACAGCTCAGCAGTGCTACCTAGCATGGCTTTCCGCGAGAAGATAGGCAGTGTCGGGCTCTTTGAGGGGAGAGCTTCTTGTCCCAATGGTGGTGCACTAGTTAAAGGTTTTGAGTCCTAGCTGGAGCATGAGCCTCATCTCCTGAAGCTCCCACCAGGCTTACTTAGTTCTCAGGGTTTGGGGATGTGGAGACAACCCTCTGTTAGCTCTGTGTTCCCCTCGTTTCCAAGGAGGAATTGCAAGCTTCCCAGACTGTACGTAGGAGGAATCCATGCAGGGAGGATTGGACCCTCTGTCATTGACGGAGATGCTTGAATTGCTTTTCCAACCTCGCATCTGGCTGCTTAAATGAAGAGGAGGGAAGCAGCTGACCCGATGCTGACCTTCCATCTTACTTGACTTCCAAATATACCGAGTGTGATCAGCTGAGCAAACTTCCAGCTTTAGCACTTGTCAGTACATACATTTTCATGATACATGTGTTTGCTTGTAAAGAAAAATGTGTTCGTTGCACATTGTGTTTGATGATGTGTTGCCTAGGTCAGAGGCTGATGGGATGTAGGTTGCTAGGGAGATCTGATAAATGGGCTTCCATATGCCCGCAGTATTGAAGCCTTTCTGCGTGGCTCTAGGAATGCAACATGCTTTTAGAACAGATTGCATAGGCAGCGGCGTTCTCTGCAAGGAATGACTTCATCATTCCGGTTGTCTTGGGGTTGGTAGGCCCTATCTGGTTTGTTTTGCTAATGTGATTTATAAATGATACACTGCTGAAGCGAATGCTGCAAATTCTGTTTCGGCCCCTAGAGGGGAGTGTTGTCCGTATCTCTGCTTTTTGGATTTTATTTTATTTTATTTTTAAATTTAATTTATTTTTAGGAGAACGGCAGTGGTAGAAAAGCACTAGCAAACGTTTCATATTTCACTAACCTGTATAGAAAAAAAAAAGCTTTTCAAATGGAGGAAAAAATTAATCCTTTCCCTCAAAAAATTTAAAATATATTTAGTTTATCCTGTCTGAGAAATAAATTATTTAAAAGCAGAAAATTTGTTAATTCAACAAAACTATTCCAAAAAACGGGGACCAAGATTTAAACAACCTTTTCAAGCTAAGACAAGAACCAGTGTGCCTCATTTTTCCACTCATTACAGCCTACTCCCACCACCAGAAGCTTTGATGAAGCTACAAAATACCAGGAAAAAAGCTGGGAAGAAGCCAGAAATCATAAAGTAAAGCAAACTCCCTAGGGCTAAACTTTTGGACTGTAAATTAATGTTTCACCAGCAGCTTGTAGTCATGTTTTTATTATTTTTTTATCAGTTTGTGGATATCGACGAATCTTCCTTCCACAAGGGCTAGGCTCCCTAAAGCCCTATTCTCACTGTCATTTTGAAAGGACCACAAACCCCTTTTGGCTACCAAGACCTCTGATATGATTTAGAGTTTCTAATATGATGTGGTTGTGTACCTGAAGAGTACACAAACAGATTTTTTCCCATATGTTACTGTGGCGACTGAAGGTTGTTTAGTGTTAAATCTGTCCCACTAAGCTGCAAATACACAATTCATCAGCTGAAGACCACAGACTTTACCGGTACGGAGTTAAGAAACTCTCAAATGTTTAGGACAGCCCTGAAATACAGGTACCTTTAAGGCTCCTGGAAGGTAACTTGCATTGTGCTATGTGCAGGAACAGCTATCGCTTGATGGCAGCACAGCCACGCTGCTCACTCTTCTGCAGCAAATACACAGGCGTATCTAGGCTGAAATACTGCTTCTTACATTAGCACCGAGTATCAAAATTGTATGTGCAAGTGTACACCTGTCCTGGATGCCTGTTAGCACCAAGTCTGCTCTTATGTGAAGCCCTTGATTAGCAAGATAACCTCTTTGTGCTGTACAGGTACTGATGATAAACCCGGTTGACTGGAAGATAGGGTGCTGCTTTCACGGCTCCCATTGGGAAAGGCAGTGTTGGTTTGCTTGGGGTTTCAAAGGGAAAATTATTCTATACAAGCCCATGTGGGTACTCAAGCGGTGACTCTGCCAGAAGACAGCTTTTCCCAGGTGCAGGTTTGCTTTTGTGGCCCTGAGTGGGGAGTGACCAGCAAATCCACACGTTACTGTGATCCCTTAGTTTTCAAACAGCCAGCTGTCTAGATGTGAACGTTTCTGTTCAAAATGAATATGCTGTTCTTATTTCAAAGGGAAGCTTTCAGTTTTGCATCCATTTATATTTACAGAAAGAGATCTATCAATGCTTTTGGGCATTGTATAAATATTACAAAACTAATTAGGAACTATCAAGCCGTACAAATATGCATTTCCTTTCCCTGTGCCTTTTCTTTCATGTTCCAGCTTCAAACTGCCTGAAGCTGGAAGAAAAAAAAATTTAATTTCTTCACATTGGGCTGAATCTTGCAGAGTGATGAAAAACTTCTCCCGTGGCAAGGACTATCAGCTGCTTTTCATCAATTCAGTTTTTGACAGAGTGAGAGAAAATAGGGATATGAAGTGAAGGCCCCTTCCCTGAGGTTAGCAGCAGGGTCCTTGTTTTAACACCAAGCGTACCAGTTCCCATCTCTCTGCTTTGATTGCACATTGCCCCATTTCTCAGAAGTTTTTCTTCAAGGAACTGAGATTTGTTGTTTTGAGAAATCCGTGGCTGGAGTTACCCACAGGGAGAGGAAGGCATCTGAGGACACTGTGGTTTAATACATTCAAAATGGGCAATTATGAGGTGCCCAAATATAGTCCCTATGTAGAGTGTGTGACAATAGCCTATTCTGCTGGTAATAAAAGTGGGCAGAGCCCTGCAGAGATCTCCATCACAGAGACAGGAACTTGCACAGCAAGGGCAGAATTGATTAAAAGATTAAACCCAAACCAGCCTGTCCTTGGATGAGGGAGAGGTTTGCCTGGACTTTGAGGAGTTAACAAAAGGTCCAACTTAAATTCTAGGTCTGTACTGAGCACAGAAGCAGACTCCTCTTTCCGTTGGGGTTAGCTGGTACAATTTCTGCCAGGTTCCCTTGTGCTCCCCTTGCCTTATAAGCACAGACTGGTTGTGGGATCATTCACTGCTGCCCATCACCTGATGTCCCAAGTGTGCATGGAGGGGATGGGGTGACAAAACAGAAACCAGAGGGAAGGGGTGCCCTGAGAGGTACTCCCCAAGCACCCCCAGGAAAGCATAGCTCTGTGGTGACTCTCTCTTTGCCCAGATCTGCATCCAGGTCCCAGCTTCTGCAGCTGGGGGCTTCTGAAAAACCTTATAGGTGCTGAAGAATTGTTACGGCTACACTATCTTTTTTATTATTATTATTGCCCAGGGAGGATATAACATTACATGAGCTCTCTAGTCATTCTGCTTCAACTGAAATGAAAACTTTCATCTGCCTGATAGGAAACACCATCCCCAAAAGTACATTTGTTTGTGCTGAAACATCAGACTGCCAATGAACGATCTAAGATATGCTGTGGTGGAATGCACCGGGCAGGATGTGTGGGACTCACCTCAGCTAATTTTAGTGTACTCTTGATGGCTATGTCTGAGTCTCTTGGCTCAGAATTGCTCCCAGTGGAGAGAAGAGACATTCTTAAGGAGTCAGGTGTCAGCATTATTCCAGATGTCTACTTTAGTATGAAAGATGCTCATTTCTCCCCACTCACACATTAGGGGGTTCCTGTTTTCTTCACAGTGGCAGAAAAGGGAGCATAGGCTGTTGTGATGTCTGTGCTAAGTCACATGGGTGCCATCCTACTTACTTCCATTGGTGGTTCCCATCCCATACTTACATTGCCTGGAGATGGGTAGTGTGCCAGCTGCCTAAAACCATGGGATATTCTGGCCAGCAGCTGGTCCTATAGCTATGTTGTGGAAGATTTGCACAGCTTTCTCTCCATGCAACATAAAGCCTGAGGTTGTGCAAGAGTAGCATGTGTGAGTGCTCTTAAATTGGGTTCAGTCCTCCGTTTTTTGTTTAGGTGGGTGTAGGAGGAAATATATTGCCCCATAAGAGGAGCTCCAGAAACCCCAATGATTTAAAGTCCTGCCTTTGCTTTTTCAGATGAAGGGAAGAGCCCCTGGAATGCTGACTTGAGAAAAGTGGTGTCTAACAAGGGATGCCAGAGGCCAGCTAGCTGCTGGTAGGTGCCAGGCACCTGTGATTGAGTCAGGAGTGGAGGATCATTTGAGGGCTTAGGTTAGATAAGGTTTTGCAGAAAATGGGGGCAGAAGGGTTTTGATGAGCAGGATACTTGATACTGGTTGTGGTCACTCAGGAATAACTAGAAGGTACTTCAGGCAGAGGTACAGTTACCTGAAGTAGTCAGAAAGTAAAAGCACGTGCGTTAGGAAAAAAGAGCTTAGGGAAGCTGGAGAGTGGCTCCAAGCTACTCCATAAAAGAAGACAGGAAGGGCTTGGTGTAAGGCATTTCATAAACATCTGCTCGATGAACATAGTATGGTGGAGGAAGAAATTAATCCTGGATCGTGTTATACTACAGTTACTCTGTAGGAAATTATTGGTAATGTGCCCTTCTTTGAAGGCTTTGCCCAATCAGAATGTCTTTAGATATCATCTAGTCCAACCCCGTGCCAGGGCAGGATCATCTAGAGCAGGCTGCACAGGTCTGATGACTACTATAATGGTACTGTGTGTTTCTAGTGTTTGTTTTTTTATACTCTCTTCTGTAGAAGCCCTAAGATGTTGCCTTTGGAGACTTCAGTTTCTTCCCAGAGATCTTATGTCAGCTTACTGTATAGCCTGACTTAGTCTGTTTTCTATTGTCGAATTAAGATTTTTCTGACACCACACCAAAACATTAGTGTCTTACAGTTATGTTTAACTAAAAAAAAAAATCACTCAAAAAAATTCCAAACTGTTATTTCTAGCTGTTTGTTCTATATTATGAAGCAAGTCTTTTTTTCATCAGGCTCTAGCTAAAATCCTGAGGTCATGTCCATTGTTCGCAGTACACCTAGTGTAAAAGCCTAGGAAGAATTTCTGAAAGCCAGGCTGGCCTTCCCTTTGCATTCTCCAGACAGGAATTTGGGCCAGGAAACTTTGGGACCAGAAGGGATGATAGAAATATGGATTATTTTAATGGCTCAGTCAGACTTCATACAGTTGTCTGGTTGCTCCACAGTCAGTGGAGTTCAGTGGCCCTCAAGTGTCCTGTCTATGTGAAAAAGGATTACTATATTTTGACTTGGAGATTTGTCTAGAAGGTAAGGAAATTTAACAAAACTTCTTTAGTCAAAATAATAAATACCTGCTATGTCTTTGCTGTTAACTGTACATCTTAAAAACATCACTTTTAAAATTGATTTTAAATTAAAATGACTTGGATTTTATATTGATTTCAGCATCAATTAAACACAAAACACTATCTCTAGGTTTGCTCAGTCCAGTGGTAAAAATGTGGTGGAAGATGCATCTCACCCATTCTAGTTGCTTTTGCTTTTTTGTCTCTTCTGAAGGTGTCACTGAGCTGACCTGTCACTGAGTCGTGGGCACAGCTTTGTCCATCCCTGTTTGCGTGCAAGGGCACAGGAGTGCATAGCCTGGGGGAAATTGTACCCCACCGATCTTGATAGGAACGGGGATCTCCTGTCCACCCTCATAACTGCATCATCGTCCTGGAGAAATTGGGGTTGACCATGGTTTAGCACAGCAACAGTCAGATGTCACAAGGAGATCTGTTTGGCCTTTCCTTCTCTCAGGTTGCACTATAAGAAACAGGTGCTTAAGCTGCAGCAGATGCTAGCACTGGTGATGGTATAAATAGTAAACAGATGGTAAATTGACTGTTTAATGGCTGTTTGTGGCATGAAACAGCTGAGAGATCAGAGGGCTCCCTCCCCAGAGCAGCAAGCACCCACAGCCTGCCCCTGTACCTGGTGCTTCACGGCTGCATTGATCAGGAGCTTGTAGTATTTCTGATGCAAGGCAAAAGAACCAGATGTCCTGCTTGGATGGATAAACAACCTTTTCCATGTACCCACAGGGATACATATAAATAGGCACGTGTGTGTGTTTCCCTGTGAAAAAGCGTATCATCGAATAGCTTGATGCATGCCTCTTTCACACAGAGGAGGAGCTCTGAAGTCATGCAAAACACAGGAAATCTTGATGAGAGGTCATCTGGGAGGTGGACATAGAAACGTGTGGTGAATAAGAAGAGGCTGGAGTTAAATGTGAGTGGCTGAAAGGAAACTAGTGAGATGATTTGGAGCTCTAGATTGTTCATCTGAACTGTGGAAAATAACCAAGGATTTTAGCTCTCTATTTAGTGTTGCCAGATCGTAATCCCTCCTGCCTACTCTCCCCTATCTAGATGCAAAAGAGCCTAGTTGGCCTGGTACTGCCCATCCAGAATGTCCTCCCACCACCTTAATACTTTCTAAATCCAGCTCATTTCTCTCTGCAGAAAATACTGCCCGCAGCTTGTGCCTGTTTATACAAATACAGAGGTTGAGTGAACTGGGAGGAAGGAACAGGATGGCTGTGCAGCCAGATAACCCTCACCCAAGGCGGAACATGTGCCATACTAACAAGTAGAAACGGAGGAACAAAAGCCCCTTTGGCCAGTTAGAAAACCTGAACCGATCAAATTGTCCATATTGAAGGATGAATGCACCGTGCCGTGTCCGCTAGTCTTCACCCTTCATCACCTAGGTTGCCTATGAGAGCTTTCTGCACTCCCTTGTTCCTCATGTATTTGGGTTTTCTCCTGCTGACAGCAAGGGTTGGGTGACCCCATGTGCAGTTGGGTGACACCAGGCATTCCCTTCCCCACCTGGTTCTGTCAGTAATCGGGTCCGGCCGCTCCTGCAGGCCAGACAGAAGCCTATTCAGTCTTACACAACACTGCAAGGACAATTGTATTTCTTGCAGTTGTCACGTAGTTGAACATGCCACCAAAGGGCCATGCTGATGAGGACGTCACAGTGAAAATATGTAGTGTGTGCACACTGGGAGACATGTGCGACACGGCATAACCAATTGTGGGCTGTTTGAGATGTTGTTTCCCATTTTACCAGCATCAGCTTCTCAGCATTGTCAGTGCTAGTTAGGTTTTGTTTTTTAATTCAAGAATTCGGTAAAGATAGAAGCTACTGTGGAGTGTAGACTTCAAGGCCTTCCTCACGCGGTGTCAAAGAGAGTTCATCATGTGTAAGGACCAGCAAGGAGAGAAAACCTTCGAGAGGTTTTTTTCCAATAGCTTGGAATCTATTAAGTAGATGGGTGTGATGTCATTTATAGCACTTATAGCTGCATAACCATATTGGTCTGAAGTTTCTGTAGGAAAGTAAGGTTTGTGTAAGGCAGAAATCCTAAAGGAGGAGTTGACCGCCAAAAAACTCAGGGTTTTTACTGCGCTAGTTAGCCTGATAAAAAATAGAACTTCTTCCAGCAGGTTCTACTTTGCTCATGGACTTCATTGGACAACTTGGCAAGAAATGCTGTAGGATGAAAGGTATTATCTCCATTACAAACTTTTAACAGGATCTGGAAATGTGATTATTCTTTCTGTAACCCCTCAAAACCTGATCAAAGATCAAATAATGTAAGTGCCCTTTTGGTTATTTTGGTGCCTTTCTCTCTGCTTCTTGTGTCTAGAGACTGAACATACCCCATGCCCCCATCTAAGATTGTGCTCTGTGTTCCCCAAGGTACCTCCTCCACATGCAGGGAGGTCATTCCTATAGCAGCACAGCTTTTGAGATCAATCCCCTCTACCTCAGATCATCTCAGAACAACTTAGTCTTCAGCACAGTTAATCTAGGCAATTAAAGTCTTGTTTTCTCACTCCAGCATAAGCTATCCAAAGGATTTTGGTTTGCTTAAAATTAAGAGTTTTACTGTCAAGAGCACCATGCAGCTGAATTATGTATTCACAGCTCACAAAGTAACACCAGTAACTGGAGCTCTTAGTCTTCCACAGTCCCTTTGCTGTGGCATCTTCAAAGCATATCTCAGTATCATATAAAGACAACACATCTCGGCATCATAGGAAAGTTGGGAAAGGTTAGTATTTTTTCAGAGTGGTTATGAAGGAAAAATGGGCTAAGATAGAAATTTCTTCACACCACCTCAATACAGCTTCTAGCTGTAATTTCTGTTCTGTGTTCACTTGATATGGTGGATTCCAAGGAAATGAGTGTATTACTAGCATAATAGGTAAGAAGCAGCAATTAGCTGACTCCATATCCCATGAAGAGGTGTAGAACAAGGCCCTGAGTCCGTATTTTGGCTTCTTACCCAACTTACTGATGGAGATTTGTGAGCAAGGTAGTGTTTGAGTTACTGAGAATAATCACTTCTCTCCCCGCTGAACCAGGCTGCATGTTGAGATAGGTCTGAGATGAGTTTCAAACAAACATTTGGCCTTTTTTGTATTTTTAGGGAAAATGGTGATGGCTGGCCTCATGCTGGGAAGGGCACTTTGGCTCTTCTGAGCTCATTCTGGCCTGATCCCCACAGCTGATACTGGTTGCCAGGGAAGGGAGAGCCAAAGCACAGCATTAAAATGCTTCCTTTTGTGCGGGGTGAGGGCAGGGCACAGAAATAAACAACTAAGAAGACAGAGCTGGTTTGGGAATTAGGGCAAACAGGCAGAAGAGCTTCATATCTTTTTGTCGCCAGTACTTTAGAGCCAACAAAACTTTCCATCATCAGTAACTCTTGTTATTCAACACTTATCTTCAGTTAACTTCTCCCAAAAGCCACCGGTGGCTCTTGTCTTTCTGCTCCCCTCTCCCCCTAAAGCTCTCAGTTGTCATTTGTTTGCATACTGAAGCTAGTAGCTGATAAGGAGAAGCAAGTTTCTGTGGCTGGCTGTTGGCTCCCCGGGCAGGTGACTGCCCTCACCTCCTGCCTGGCAGCTGCAGATAATATTCTGTAAAGGGTTTTCTGCACTTCCAGGGCAGCAGAGAGATGATGGCTTTGCTCAGTCCCCCAGGTCTTTTCCCACGAGTAGGAGCAGATGCTCCTTGCGTTCAGGGAAATCACGGGAACAGCGGGGAGGTCCCTGCAGCACCCTAAAACAGGCTTTTGTGGGACAGAGTGCCTTGTTCTCTCCTTGAAACACACTTGCTGCAATGTCTGGCTCCCAAACATCTGCATTTATTTCCTCGCCACATTCTTGAATTTAACACCTTCTCCCCCTGCCTGTTAAAAAGCAGCAACCTCTTGAAAGCATTGTCTTATTTAATTCTCCAGTGGAAATTGTTGAAGGTGACTTTCCTGAAGTGAAGACGATGTGCTGCTTAAACTGTTGTGCTTTCCTTAGATTGGTATTCACTTAGGTGTCTATGTTTTGTTGAAACATCCGTAATCACTTTAGGATCTTAACTCAAAGGCTGTACACAATGAAGCTTTGTTGAAACTTATTTGTACAGTTATGGATGATAAGTCAAATGATTTGTAGACTTAACTGGGTTTTTTTACAGGTGGTTAAGGTATGCTGTAGTGTTCTGCTAGATGATGAACATTTGGATAGCAGAGTAAAAATTTAGAGCATTATGAAACATCATCATTAGTAATAAATCAGCAGCTGTAACCAAGGCTTGTTACAGTTTAGGGAGTGAACATTGGCCCCACAGAAGTCAGGGAGAATTTTACCATTAACTTCAATAAAACCAGATTCCCACTATAAAGGATTTTTAGCAGCCACTCAAAATCTTGTCAAAACTCTGTTTGAGTGAAACTAATCCCACGGAGCTTTTATAAAGACAGGATGATGTTGGAGGAGGGAAGCTTTTAAATTCTTCTGTTGGGGAGAACTGCAGTTTGAGCCGTGCTTGTGCTGTGCCAGAAAAATCCTGGTTTGGAGACTCTCTCTAGCTCAGATAACTGTGCTGCAGTGAGCACAGCAAGGTCCGTCTGGAGTGACCCTATTAAAATGATTAGGCAAAGGCTGTTTCACCTGTGTGTGCCAAGGCCTCCTTTCTCTTCCTTCAGTAACTGCAAGCTGGGAGTAATTTTGTTGTAAGCACCTGTGTAAACTAGGATATTCAAAGGGTACCTAAGCATTAGCACAATGTTAAAAGCCAGAAGTGTGCAAATATCACCCCAAGTGGTATTTGAAGGAGCAGGCCCAGATACCAATTTCTTTGTGACTCCTAGAGCTATGATGTGAATGTATAGTTTGTACCTGCTCTTAGGAGCAAATTGGGGACCAATGACCTCTGCTTTCAGCCCCAGAGCACAAGAGATGGCTGCTGTGCTGCTTTTCTGCACACTGTAAAAAATCCAGTGTCTTTGAACCAGGAGTCAATTTAGTGATTCTGTTTTTCAGGCCCTGACACTGTAATGAAAACCAGCTGCTGTTGGGCACAGAGCACTCTGTGGAAATTCAGGGTGGTGACATTTATGCGGTGTATCAGACCCTGTGGTTGAGTTTTCTGTTGTGTTGTGCATTACAAGACACTTTGCAAGGCTCGGGTAACGCACACTTTGTAAGAGGTAGCTAGGAGGGTGTTCACTGAGTGTTTTAAATGTGTGTCAGAGGCTCAGCTACATCCTTTTTAAGAATAGTATATAACAAATAGGCATAGCCAGTGCATTTGTTCCAGTTAGCCAGACTAGGAGTGGCCCTAGGATGGAGCTATGGAAAAGAAGCACGTAGATATGATTGATAGGAAGCAAAAGGAACTTCTTCATCCACAGAATTCACGTTAATGAAAGGAAAGGCTATACCCAAGCACATTACACACAGAGTCAGAGAATGTTAGGCGCTGGAAGGGACCTCAAAAGATTATCTAATCCAACCCCCCTGCCCGAGCAGGATCACCTAGATTAAATCACACAGGAATGTGTATCCACATTGGTTGGAATGTCTCCAGAGAAGGAGACGCCACAACCTCTCTGGGCAGCTTGTCTCAGTGCTCTGTCATCCTCACAGCAAAAAAGGTTTTCCTTCTGTTCACATGGAACCTCCTATGCTCCAGCTTGGACCCATTTCCCCTTGTCCTATCACTGGACATCACTGAGAAGAGCCTGGATCCATCCATTTGCAGCTTCTAAACTTGGTTCTCCCCACCCTTGGGCTAGACCTGGAAGACTGCACTGGGCACCATCCTTTTAAGGAATATGTTGCCTTTTGCTGTCTGAGGGATTCAGAGGGGGCACAGGAGTAGCCCTGGCACAATCAGGGTCTTTGTAGCTCCTGAGACAGGTAATGGTGGCCTGTTGCCCTCCAGTCTTTCATTTAAGACAGGCAAAAATAATTTCTGGAGGTACTTCAATTAAATTCTACTAGGTCACAGTCTCTGTGTACCTCATCTTCACCACTTCTCCACATTTACAGTGAGGAATGCCTACAGCCTTCCTCATTACACACAGGGATTATTTCCAGAGATGCAGGCAGCAGGATAGGACAGTCAGATGAAACAGAAGGTTATGTTCATAATTCTGATTTGAATCTTCCTTTTATTCCTGATTCCACAACTGCTCTCTTGTTAAGATGGATATAAGGACCCCTCCTTTGATGTTTGCAGATGACAAGCAAGTGTATTAAAATGTTGTCGAGCTGCAGCCTTTGTAACGGCATACTCGAACTGTTGGTAGCCAGAGAGACAGGAGATGGACTGCAGTAAATGATGCCAGCTTTCTTAGGGCACTGGGAGCAAGGTTTCTGAATTTGTCAAGAAAATTAAATTTGCAATACTTAGTACAGAAAATACAAAGATGTGTTGGAGGGAGGGCAGCCTTGCTTTCAAGTATCCATTAGAGTGATTTTTATGAAAAGAGTGCAAGTTCCTGGCAGGATGATACTAGAACCCAGCCTGTTAAATCCATCCGTGTAGCACTCTCGGTGATTGTGGCTTTGCTGGCTTTGGTGCCCAAGGGCAGGCTCCACTACAGACAATTCTGTATTTTAGTGATTTTAAAATTCTTTTACAAAAATAGTCCAAGAGCAGTTTTGCCTAAGGGCAGGTATCTCAGGCCTCAGTAATTTCTTTTCTGTAGACTTCCTGTCTGTTCTTACCAAATGATACACCATCTCTGTTCTGAACTGGATTTTTTTTTCTTTTGCTTTACAAGGTGTATTATTGTTACATTCTCTATTAGCACTTGCAGTCTGCCTTTTTCCTTCCCTGTTTCCCAGCTCACCCTCACGATACACTCTCTAGCCAACCACGCTGTTGCATTTCTCTGGGCTTATTTTGCCAGCTATTTCCAGCTATTGATAAAGCTCCAGAATTTCTGTACGTTGGCACAGAGTGGAGCTGTTTCCCCCAGTTTATTGTCTGTGTAGCTGGAGTGCCCGGTAAGGCATCATTGTGTTGTGTTGAATTGGACTGGCTGGATGCTGTGCCATCTGTACACGGACAGATTGTTACCCTTTACGATCCCTTTGGATAGAAGTTCTTGTAGCAATACTCACTTTGCTGTGCTAATATGAAGCGGTGAATATGTATAGCTGGGGAATATGGCTACATGTGCCTGTTGTGATAGGAAAGGGTACTTTCTCTACTCTGGAAGTGGGGTGTTGCATATTTCTTTGCAGATTTTTGCCCTCCAGGCAGCAGTTTGGTAAGAAACTGGAGTGCTCTCCAGCTGAGCCCTGCGTCACCTCGGCACTGGGCAGTCTGGGGGGGTAGGGGTGCTTGTGGCCTGTTGCCTCTGAGGCAGAAGAGCAGCATACAATGAGAAGCTATAAGAGCATCCATAATGTAAAATGAGATTTGCCTCCTCACTATCCTGGGAAAACCATCTATATTATGCAAATATCAAAATAGCCTCATTGAAACCAGATTCTCATTGTGCTGTGAGCTGCCTGCACCCAGAAAAGCATGCTTGGGCTGTCTTGGTATATTTGATAGAAGTATAACTGATATTGCACTGCTCAGAAATTTACTTCAGATTGCTTTTTGCATTCAGCTTGATATGTCAATCATACAGAAAATCCACAGGATATCTCTATTTGTTTTCTAACTTTTTCCTTCCCTACCTGCATGTCCACTCTAGCTCAAGAATTTCCACATAGTGGCAGGGCAGTCCAGGATAGAATAGATTATACTGGAGAAATTCACCCTGTTGTTTTTTCCTGGCAAGGTGCCCAGCTAATTCACAATGGGACTGCCCTGATACCATGTAATTTCCACAAAAGCTAACTGCAGTGGGGTATAAACTCGTGTATATATGTATATGTAATTGATTTTATACCTCTATAAAATGAAATGTATAAACATTTTACTTATAAATATTTACTTTTGCGTAGTTAAGTAGTTACATCTACATATAAGGTCAGTGCTTTTTTTATGCCTGTAACAGTGTAATACTCAGGACTCAATTTCCTTTTCTAGTTGCAGTATCTGCAGAAAACAGAAAAGAATAAGGTGCACAGCAGAAGCTCCAGAGCAGGAGTTTCTTCATGTACTAATATGAGAGAATGATCGTACTGGAGCAGCTTACATAAATAAGATCAGTTTGTGTATCTCGGTGTTTGTAGATAAGGCCCACAGCATGCACCCACAGTGGTCCTTCTGGCTTCTCTCACACTCAGTTTAACTGGGGGGTTGCTGTGATTTCAACAGAAGCTCGCTTGTGTCAGCAGCCATGTATTGCAGTGAGAGGCCTGAAGGGAAGGCACTGAAAGAAAAATTATGTGTTTTCTTTTTACTGCCCCACAGATTGACCATCTCTGCTGAATGTCCCATGCAGCTTGAAGATTTCCCCATGGACGCACATGCCTGCCCGTTAAAATTTGGAAGCTGTAAGTTCTCCTCTGAAATAAGAACTCAAAAAAAATCTGTTGTTATCTGACTTTTTTGGATTCAGGCATGCCTTGTACGTATCACTCCCCCTTTCCTCACCCCTTCTCTTTTAATGCTGATCATTAGCACACCCCCGTCTTCCACCCCTGCTGCTTCCCTGCCATTCATTTTTCCACGAGTGTGCCTTACCTGGCACTGCTGTTTTTCAGCTCCTGCTTGTGATAAACAGGGAGCTGCTGGGTCATATGTCTTATATATCCACACCGAGTGTAACAGCCACAGTTAGATGGAGCTGTAGATGCAGACAGCCAAGCTGATAACTTGATTTTACATGTGTAGAAAAATGGAGCTTTTATTGGACAGTGTCAGGTTGATGTGCTATTGTGGTATTTACGTGAATCAGACTGCAGTGTAATATCTCTACATCACATATATTAAAAGAGATCAAGAATATTAAAAGAGAAAATATCTTTCCATTTGGCTTTAACAAATCCAGCCCTGTATCTTGTTACATGATGTTGCATGCACATGTATTGGTATATATGTACACGTTATTCTAAACTGTATGCTGAATGATGATTTTTCTTCAATTCCAAGCCTCTAATCCACCATGCTGCTGCCTTGCCAGAAGCTTACTTTAAAAATAACCTCAGGGGATCAGATGTTTATATTTAAATACAAAGCTCTTAATTAAAGTACAGATGAGGCTACTACAGTAGACATTTTTTTATTTTGGTAATCAAATTAGAGGTTCCAGGTGCAATCAGTGTCTCTAAGGACTTTTGAAAATTACCAGGCAAGGCACTTTGCTAGTCCCTGAAGCCACCTTACTTCAGCATTTTAAAGTGTTTTTTCAGTTGTATCAATTTGGAGTCACTAATCCTAGCAAGATTAAGCTTTGCCTTTATCGTCTGTATCTGCCCTGGTTTAATACTGACTATGCATTGTCTTCTGGTGATCATACTAAGACGTAGAAACACTGTTTATAGTAATGATTACCAAATTACCAAACTTTAGACAAACTGATTTCCCATCCCTCTTCTAACCCAGATAGACCCAATTGCATTTGAATAGCCACAACGACTTTACAAGGTCAGTGCAGATTCAAGTGTGTCCATTTACTTCAGCAATATTAATTTATGGCAAAGGCGGTATGAATCTGAAGGTGCATACTCTTTACACGCACCTTTAAGTTACATGCAAACCATCCATTTCATTCCAACCTTAAAAATGGGAAAACACATCACAAGGAAATGTCGTTATTTATATACAGGGTTAAACAAAAACTACTGGAAAACAATTAAGATGAAAAGATAATTTGTCCTTCATAGTCTTACATATGCTTTAATGATGGGTAAAATTGAGGTCATACTTGGTTGCTAGGGCAGAGTGTGAGTGTGGGATGCTGAGTAGTTTTAGTTAATCTTGCAAAATGTGCAGTATAAACCAAAAATATTTAAACAAGGAGCCTGATGCAGCAGAGATCTGAAGCTCCATCCTAAAGTTAAATTGATACTTTGATGCATTAGTAGATTAGGTGCAGGGAGATTCTAACACCACGTATAGTAAGACCAAAAATAAAACCCTCAAACATGCACTCCCAGGAGATAGTATTACTAGATAAGCTACAAAAGCTTAGAAAGAGTACAGTCTTCAATCACAGTGAAAAAAACAACCCAACGGCAATCTGACCGAATGCAATTACATGTTCCACTTGTGCCAAACGTGTTACACATTCATCACCTATTAGCACACAGGTAATTTTAACTCGGGGAAAAAACGACACTGAAAAGTCATATTTTAGGCAAGTGAGGGATGGGTGTGATTTTAGTTCGTCCTCCTTGCCCACTCGGAATACAATCTCGGAGTATATTTTGTATGCCACTACAAGTCACACTTAAGTTCTTTCATGGTGTACAGACGTGGAGTCATTTGGCCTCTGCTAGTCCACACAAGCAGCCGCTGTACTGAGTAAATATATAGAGACAAGCTGTAGACAGTCTTTCAGCCTTGGGAGTATCCATATTACTGATCTGACAGATCATTAGTAATTTATTGTTATTTAATATGTAGGTGTTAGCACAAATAGAACCCAATAAGTCAGGGTTTATTGAATTAGCCCAGATGTATTGTAGGAGAATTCAATATTTATTCCCTATTTACAGCAGTATGGGTTTGCATTAAGTCATCTTCAGGTTTGCAGCAAGACAAAGCCTACAGAGGTGTGTGATACACAAGCACCTGCCCTTTCTGCTTTAGCTTTTCTCCCTGTCTTTCTCCAAAGGGTTTCTTCTTAATGGCCTTCTTTCCAGGGAGGATTTTGAAGAGCCTCATGGAATAACATCAAAGTAAATGTTAAACACATCATCTATAGAGCTGGGAGGGTGGAGAGGAGGCGAGTGCTAACTGTCCAGAGGGTGGAGAGAGCAGGACAGCAAAACAAAGCAGCCAGCACGGGCAGATCGGCAGCAGAAAGGGTGCTGGGAAGAGATCGGTGCCACCTCAGAGGCAGGGACGGGTTGTTAGTTTTCTGGCTGCATGGCATTCACCGTACTTCCTGTAATTCAGCAAGCTAAAGAGAAAAAGCCTTGGCATTTCCTTCAGCATTAAAGAGAAAGAATGTTAATCTTGCTCACAGAAATAAAGGTAAATGTTGAATTCTTATGTCCCATTTGGCTGGCTGGTTCCTCCTGCTTTAGAATTATGGCAGCTTTTATGGGCCTAGGCAGCATTATGTGTAGCAACAGAATATTTTGAGGAGATAATTAAAAGCTATATCAAATACAGGAGAAGGGATACAGAGTTACGTGCACACACCATCAGCCTTGACACTGGCCAGTCAGTTCAAATGCCAACTACAGGAGTAATAGTTCTTAATGCCCTATTGCATGTCATGAAGAGCTATGCTGGCAAGAGGACAGAAATTCAAGGATGGCTTCTAAGGAACTGAACAGAGCAGTTTTATTTATCGTACTATTAAGTGCAACATCCCAGTGCTCATAGATGGCAGGATCAGGTGGATCTGCTCCGGGAGGTGTGGGTGTACGCAGCTCATCTCCCTCCAGGCTTGCATCCCTGCTAGTGATAAGGCCACCTGTAGAAATCATCCCACAGAAATCTCATTCAGAGGCACGAGAGAACTGGGAATGGCACATGAGTGCAGGCTCTTGGGTTTCTGAAAACAAGTTCTGCTCCTTTTGAACCAGGGGTGCTAGTGAGGAAGGTCATGGCAGTCTCTACCACATCGTAGCATGGGAAGGATGCTTGTTTCTTCCATGGCTAAGCTTATTTTAAACTTTCCATTGCATTTCTAGTGCTGATCTGTACTGTAAATAAATTTGTTGGTCATACAGGCTCCGATGAAATTTCCTGATGCCAACTACAGTTTTGCTAGCAGCATCTTAGTCTAAGAAATTCCTCCTGACCCCCAAGCTATTTCTGGTATGGGGAGGAGGAGTTAGATAAGACAGCAAGGACATTAAAGCTAGGAAGCTTTAATGTTTCACCTCTTCCACTGATAGGCCTTAAGAGTACGTTAAAAGTATCGGTTAGTACAGTTTCCAAACACCCATGTGTCACCGGGTGGGTAAGCATCATTATCTCCAGGGCAGCTGAGGCAGAGAAGTTAATTGACTTTCCGTAAGGTCACACAGCAAATCAATGTCAGAAAAAGGATTAGACTCAACTTCTTTGGTTGGAGAGACAGATGTCTAATCCACTAGACCATGAAGGCCTCTGCCCAGGCAACTGACTTAACTCCTAAATCTCATTTTACTCATGTGTTAATTATATCAGTTTTACCTAGCTCATGGGGTTGCCCCAAAGATGAATTAGTTAATTGCTATTAGTGAATGTTAACCAGTGCTTTGACAATGTCAGATACTGTAAGGTGGAGTCTACTTATCCCAGCTGTCTCTTGAAGGCACAGTGTCTGAATACACGTAGGTCCCAGATCTTGTATCGTGGAATGGATAAATGCATGAAGGTGCTGCCCACTAGTCACTCGCCAGAAAAAAAGACCCTACTATTTTTAGAGTGAGTAGATAGAGTCTAATGAATATTCTGAAAATAATGAGATCCCCTAGCTCATGAGCAGAGAAAAAACAAGCCTGGCATTTATTCCTGAGGAATTTAATTTGGCCATGAAGATGGCGAGGGTCCATCACTGTTGATCAGAAAGGGAGGTGGCTGACTGAAAAAACACAAACAGGACTTGGTACAATGTGTAGTATCTGAAGAAAATAGTCAACACTACCTTTATGTACACCTTCCTTTTAACAGCTCAAACTGGCTCATGGTGTCTGCTGTGGCCTTTGGTAAAGCAAAACGCACAGGCTATTTCTGTAGCAGGAGGCACACTCAAATTATTTTCCTCTGAGAAGGCTGGTGAAGTCAGAGTAACAAGGAGACAGTAACTTCACCAGTATCCCAGGATATTATAGCAAATCTTAACATTAAGGCAGACACTGTTCACAAACTATTCGTGCACCTGCAGCTGCTGAGAAATTTCTCCAAAAACATATTTGAAGAAAATTCCCTTAAATGGTGGTGTTTCCTGAGAAGGCAGTGAGGTGAAGGCATCTTCAGGGGGTTTCTTGATTTTGTGCTTTTCACACTAGCACCTGTGAAGCTGCGGGAGAACTGGAGTTGTGGAAGGAGAACTTCAGAACAGAGTCCTTCTATAGAGACTCTAATTCTGTTTTAGTAAAATGTGATGAAGAATGGCATTCAGCTTCTCTAAACCTACGGGTAAAAGTCTTGTATAAGAATATAAGAAAATGAATAATAAATAAAGTCAAATGTTAATTTTAGGAGACTTTGAAAAGGGGAAATAGCTCACTGTCAGGTTTCCCTGGGTTGCTCCCAGGTACAGCTGGAACTGCAGCCTCATGTGTAGAGTCAGAGCTTTTCTGTTACTCATTTCTATTAGCTGGCCAGAGGAGCCTCCTGAACCTGTTCCTGAGAGCAGAGACAGGTAGCACAGCTTGTTGCCTCTGCTGGGAAGTGTTAGTGCCTTCTTTATGAAAGGGCATGTGGACAGAGCCAGGGAGCTCCTCTGTGAAATAATGAGCGGCCAAGTTCAAGAATAAGTTGTGATTTTGCAATTTAAGGCAAAAGCCAGATAATAGAGCTGATAGGCTTGGCCTATATGCAGTCTGTAGAAGCTTTACTTGAAGTCAGAGGAGGTGTGCTGCTCACTCGTGTGACGTCTTCTCTCACCTCTATTAGACACCTCTACTGCAATGGACGTTGAATGACTAAAATAAAGTGAAGCTTAGTGAATACTTAAATTCAGTATTTCTAAGACATTTGATATATTTTTCTGTTCCCTCCTCATACCCCCATGTTACCACTGGTGACCAACCACCACTGAGGGTGGAATTTTTCTCCTTTAATTTTGAGCGGTTTAGAAGCTAGGTCTCCAGACACACGGAAAGAGACGCTTGTGATGACATCAGACAGGCAGTCTAGACAACTAGTTTGGATCAGGGGTGTAATTTTATTCAAGTTTCACTAGTAAAGCATAGGCATCTATCCTGCACTAATTTTCAATATACCCATTAGAGTGACTCGAGGAGTTGGAGACCATCTAATGGTATTGCTGTTATTTGCCTCTGGTTTCCTCAAAATCATGGAAACGTGACTAGTCATAGGGCTTCTATTTTTTTTTAATTAAATCTTTTAGATTACAAGTCCTTCATATATAGACCCCTGACTGAAACATACTCAGAAAAGCATAGGGATTCCCTAGAGTCATGAGGCTCCACTAGACTCCCCCAGATCTGTTGTGACTCTTACGTGTTCTGGGACATGGAAATGCTCTGCTGCAGAATGAGCCTGTACCAAAAGTTTGTATTGACAGCAAAACCTTGAAAATGGTCAGGATGGATCTGTGGCAGTTTTAGATATACAAATATGTCACAGTCAATGGTCTAGACTTCCTTTATGGCCACTGAAAGGAAGTAAGTACTTCTATAGTTCATTAGAACTGTGTTTGACACCTGCCTAAGGATGATTCATATTTTAGAAGCTCCTTTTTTTGGCAGTACTATCTCAGATGTAGGTAAGTGTATTGTGTCCTGGTCAGACTAACTTAGAAGTCCATTTTTCTCTACATCGCTAGCTCCGAAATACATGCTTCAGTTGTATGTTGTTCAGAAGAAACATTTGCTGCTGTTGATTAGTTAGGTGTTACATATGTTGGTGGTGAGCTTTTGTATCTCTCCTGGGTGCTATTTTAGCTATTTTCAGCGGAAGTTCATTTGCTTCAAAACAGTTAGTAGGGCTCTTCACTATAGACTATACATTTCTGTAAGCATCTTGTATGAGCTGTGCTGTTCCTCCTGTATTGAGTGGAGTGAGTTATACCAATAGATACTTCAGCTTTCTCACAGTAAATAGCCTGCACTCATTTCAGATACACATGTATAACAATATAGACACTTCTTCAGTCCAGCATTTTGGGCACTCAGTCCTGACAGCAGGTTTGTCATTGCACTGAGTCCCACAGTCAGGGTGGAGCAGTGAAGCCTGGAGCTCACAAAGGTTAGGAGATTCAGCAAGCGTGGTACACAGAAGAAAATACTGTCATATTGAGGTATCCCAGAGATCTAAGAAGCTTTCTTAACAGGCTTGTGCTTAGAAATTAAAAAGCAGGGTTTTTGACCGGGACTACACAGTGCTGGTTTCTGCAGCAGCTGCTGTTTACAGGACCCCAGGACCTGCAAATGAGTAAGTCCCTAACTTCTCACTTATCTGGTAGGTTATCCATAGAGGTGGTACCTTTTAGTGTTATAAAAGGGAAAAGGGCCCTTTCTACAAGCTCCCCAAAATTACCCAATCATTCAGTTTTTCTTCACCCATTACAATGACACACATTCAGGACTTGGCAGAAAAGGCTGGAGAAACTGTGTTAGTATCCTCTTTAAGCATTTGCAAGTCACTGTCATTAATTAACTTTTCAAAGCCTCTCTCACATATACACAGTTACCGTTTGCAGTCCAGTAGTTTTAGCAACACACTAAAACCACAGTCCTTGCCCCCATACAGTCCCCTGGGAGTGTAATTGCTTTCTTGTGAAGCAGCGCCCAGCTCTGGGTCAGTCACTGCCAACATCTGGTCACCCTGTTTAGAAGCCAGGGAGTTTTCCCCCTTTAGGTTCATAACGGAGCCAAAAAAAGGGAGGTCAGAAAGAACAGTTGTTCACACAGGGCATTTGTTCCATGATCCGAAAAAGCTGTTGTCTTCCCCATCCGTCTCACAGCCAGCCATCGTGCAGCAGCCGAGGGCTTGGCTCCCTGCCAGCCCAGAGCAGCCACCACACAGGCAGGATCACCCTTAACGAAACCCTTTTTTCTATCGGTTAGGAGTGCTTCGGCTTCCGCAGCTTCTGCGGAGAGCCCCGTGAGTGGGTGCCGCTGAAAGCCTGCTCACCGCCTGCCTGGGGAGCAGGCCCCTCATCGGGAGGCGGCCCATGTACATCAGGCCTTTTGGGGGTGAAAAGCTTGACTGGTGGTAGTTTTGAGCTCAAGTTCAAGCAGGGGAAGGAGTTGGTGTGGAGATACTCAGCAGCAGGGCGGGGGGAGGTTTATCTCTCCTGAAAGAGGCTGAGAGACGATTGTGACAAAGTGATGTGGAGATCCAGGTGCGTTTCCCACTTTGGAGATCTCAGCCTAAATTTAAATGCCGTGCAACTGCCTTGATTACAGGAAAACAGTGATTCAATTTGAGTTGTCAGCAGTAGAAAACAACATGCAGAGGCTGTGCTTCATGTGCTTAAGCTTTTGAATGACCCTTGGGTGCAAACCTGCAAAGACATTACTGGACTCATAATGGCCCTAGAGACACAGCAAGACTTTTGCAGTTGCCAACGATGGATCATGGGTTTATGGCACTGATAAATGTGATTTGTAAGTGGGACAAATGGGTAAATACTGCTCCACTGCTTTACGGGCCAGGCTTTTAATGGCTGTTACTTTCTAAGGTGTCTGTTTTCATGGCTTGTAAGCATTCCATAAACATTTCTGAAATCACTCTGATGATGCTGGTGTGAGGTTGGTAGGTCTCAACCTCCTGCATTTTGCAGGTGGAGATAAAGGAGGCAAAGAGCAATTACAGTCTCTTCTGAGTGAAGATAGAGTGTTCATTACCTGCCTTTATTGTTTCTGTCATTATGGGTCCCTTGGTTCAATTAGAGGCTCCCAGTGCTAGTGCAGTAGATTAATGACAAAGTGACTTGCCTAGAGTGGGGCTTTTTTTGGTGGTGGAAGCTGGAAGGCACTGCTGAAACTGGGATTTCAGTTTCCAGTCTGACAGTTCCTTCTTGACACCTCAGATTCTGGTGGGCCTGGGAGCCCTCCCACTACACTGCCAGATCATTCATTAGCCTCCTCCCCTTCACAGAGAGCCAAGCGAGCCCAAGCTGTGATGTAGTGCAGCTCAGCAAGCTTCTTCAAAGGCAATAGTTGATTTGTGTTGTCAGCCATGAAGAAACACGAGGGAAGGAGGAGTGGGAAGAAGAAAAGCCTGACAGGCCTTCGGGTTTTGCCCCATTGCCCATTGTACCCACTGAAATTCTCCTCCCGGCCAGCATGTGCTAGTAGCTAGCTGTTTTGCTGAAAGCATCCCAGCAGCAAATCTGGCAGCAAAGCTGGGATTCCTCCTTCCTAAATTTATATTTCTGCAGAGTAAATATATACAGCTGAGCTGATCGCTCTCACCCTCTTATAGCCAGGGGAGAGTAGATATTTTTAGGCTCAGGTTAATCTCCTCCTAAAGCAGATGACTAAAATAGGTCAGCCGATGGCTATAGATAAGGAGATGCTTTACTTGTGCACAGGGAAGATGAGACCCTGAATACCTTTGGGCCTGAGTCTCCATGACTGGAAGGGGCCAGTTCCCAAAGAGGGGACACACAACAGTGTGCTGTGGCCGACAGAAGGTGAAACAGCAGTGCCTCTGGTAAGCAGCAGCTCACCTCAGAGAGGCTCCTTGTATCCATCACTGAAGTTGTGCAGTTTGCACTGACACCCTCGGGAAGTTTTGGCCCCTTATCTTAAATATGGTGCTGCACCGTGTCCCACAGCAGAACTCAATAATCTGGCTTCTGAGTTACAGATGGCTGCACCTCTGGCGTAGGGAATAAGTTCTAGTGATTGCAATCTCAGAGCAGTATTAAAATGTTTGAATAATAGTAATTCACCCTGCTATCTCTACATACCTATTGATTACACATTCACACTATGTTACTAATGTTGCAGTACTTCTGAGATTTGTAAATTTCTTCATTAAGGGAATGGTTCCAGAAACAAAGGTCTGTATTTAATTCTGCAAGTAGTCGTGATTACCCTTGTCTAGTGTCAGGTCACACCGATTTATAAGTGAGGGTGCTTTGAATGGTAGCTCAGCAGACAGGCTAGCTAGGATGGGTGAGATCCTAGTGCCCCTCGAGTGGATGGCAAGAACGTCTGTTGATGATGATGAAGTCCCAGTTTCATTCTGTGATGCTAGATGTGGTCAAAAATACTGCATTTGAGAAGGCACCCTTCACAACAAGATCAAATGGAGTGTTTTCTAAAATCCACTCTGCATTTCCCAAAGGTAGCTTCAGTGATACTCCAGGAGAGCTGATCACATCAGCTTTGCTGATACTAAGCTGCAGCTTGCAAAATGAGTGGACCATTGCAATCAAGATTGCTTAGAGAGTAGGTACTATGCAAAGCGACTAATGGTGTCAGTTACACATTGGAGGATACTTTTGTTTGCCTTGCAAAAAGTAAATTAAATCTCTTAACATCTTCCTCATGACCATGCTGTTTTTTCTAATGAAGCAGTTAATATAGAAGCCTAATATTGTGATTGCAAATTCAAAGTTTATTAAATGTTAGTGCAGCGTTCAAACTGGCCAACTGATTTGAAATTACCATATTGGTAATTTGGCCTGCAAAGACCAACATAGGGTCGTGAAGGTCCCAGGATATTTCAGAGTTTTTAAATGTCATCCCAGCACATCCTACTGCTCTGTTGCTCCTTTTGCAGCAGATACTTATACCAGCTGTAACAGAAAAAAAAAGCATCAGAGGCTGGAATATCAGATTTTGACCTATTACAAATGAAAAGCCATTGTATAGCCACCATTAAATGTGGTATAGGATCAATTCTCAGGTTAGTTTTAGGTCAAGTGAGCTGCCACTAAATCTGAAAGGAAAGTAAGAAGTTGGGTTATACATATGAACTGCAATGAGAGAAAGAAATGGGAAGAAGCAAAAGAAGGAAGGCATCACGCACACCCTAATGTCATCTCTCAGATGAGAGCAGGGACTTTGGGACATGATGCTGCCCAGTACCACCAAGCACAAGGCTGTGTAACGGCCCTGCAGCAGACGTTGTTCAGTAACCCCCTTTCAGTCAGCTCATGACGAGATCCCCCAGCAGTGGGTGGTACGGGTTAGTGTTGTCTGCACCTGAGTGTCAGCTGCTGTTTGAGGTGCTCCAGGCCACCCCGTGAGAAAACTTTTTTCTTTGATATTTTGCTGGGTTTTTTCTCCTTTTCTGAGTGGAGCCTGAGGACGTGCTATCCCAGGACCCTCAGCTCAATTTGGTTTTAATCCAGGTGATTAATTAATTATTTGGCAGATTTCACAGCAAGGAGTCAGTTCCAGTCGAGGTCTTGGTGCTTGGGAATAGATGCCCCACTCTGATCGCTGTCCTGTGGCTTACATGGGCAAACAGGATGGGACAGGGAAGAGCAGGTGCTGCCATGGTGATACTGCCTATGTGGTGGCAGATATGCACAGCTCCTTACGGGGCAACGATCAAACTGCCGTGCTGTCTCCACAGCCATCCTTCAGATGTTCTGTATTACTCTGCTCAGCTGCTGGCTCAGGGCTCTTCTTAAGGGCGCAAAAGCGTCCTGTGGAGGTACTGTGTCTGACTGAATTATCAGGACAACTGGTCATTAGTATTCATGTTACATTAATCACGGGCATGACTGATTTAATGTACCAGCTTGCAAATAGTCAATTTGTTGTACTAAAGCAGCCAGAAGCCTTGCCTATGCTAATCATCGATCACACCTCCAAAATCACAAAGTTGCTTTGAGGCTAAATCATAAGGGTTTGGGGTTTGGGTTTTTTTTCCTTTGCTTTATATTTCTGAGCTGTAAGTCAGGTCATATTTAGAGTTTTTCTAGAATTAGTTTCTAAATTTTTTCTGGAGTTTCTAAAATTAAGCAGGACCCTCAACCTGTCACTTGCTTTGAGAAGCCAAAGAAAATAGCTTTTACAAAACTGTGTGTCTCAATATGAATTTCACAGGCATCTTCAGTTCTGTATGTCTCAACAACTTGTGGGTACTGTCTGTGCTTCCATTTCATTTCCAAGCCACAGACACATCTACCGCATTCCTATTCCCACCTTTTCCTGAGGTGACTTATAAATTACATTCTGAAACAGAGTAATTTTGTTCTAACTTAGGGCTTTTTCTTTT